>BTHU01000014.1:7679008-8111508 GCA_036184795.1 Tokudaia tokunoshimensis
TGAGCTCGTTCTCTGGTCTTCCTCTCCCATCCATCCAGTGTCTGGAAGATGGGCTGTCTTTGATGTGCATCACTTGTTCTGAGGTTCTCAGGGTTGTTTGGCATCTACTGAAGCAGAGCCTCTTTGATATCCACAAGACCTGCTTCAAATAATAAGGGCAGTTCAGATGCAGATACATTCAAAGATGGATTCCTTCTACATTGGAGGGTGTTCTGTGTGTCAACTTGACACAAGCTGGAGATATTACAGAGAAAGGAGCCTCCCCTGAGGAGATGAGATCCAGCTGTGTGGCATTTTCTCAGTTAGTGATCAAGGGAGGAGGGCCCCTTGTGGGTGGTGCCATCCCTGGGCTGGTAGTCTTAGGTTCTATAAGAAAGCAGGCTGGGCAAGCTAGAGGAAGCAAGCCAGTAAGGAACATCCCTCCATGGCCTCTGCATCAGCTCCTGCTTCCTGACCTGCTTGAGTTCCAGTCCTGACTTCCTTTGGTGATGAACAGCAATGTGGAAGTGTAAACTCAATAAACCCTTCCCTCCCCAGCTTGCTTCTTGGTGATGATGTTTGTGCAGGAATAGAAACCCTGACTAAGACAAATTGGTACCAGCATAGTGGGTTTCTACCCTGCAGTGTGGTAGGTGCATATTATTGTTATAGACTCTATCCTATAGAGGATGCCTAGTGCTCTCTCTAATACTACTGCCTTCCTCTTCCTTGGGGGCAGCCAAAGAGATGTTGAGGTACTATTGGGCAGATACAGAGAATTCAGGAAGGAAGACAACTCCTTTCATCTCTGCACAGACTTTTGTTTGGTCAGGGTCCATAAATTACGAAAAAAAAAAGTCAGGTTTGAGGGGACAGATTTGCTCACATTGCCAGGAAGCAGTGGACAACTCCACAGAAGCACAGAGACCCTTCTGTGGAAGGATTTTTGTAGGCAGAGGTGGTCTTGGTGGTCGTCTGAAGTCAGCTTCCTTGTTGCTACACTGAAAATATCATTTCCAGGTCCTTCAGATACTTAAGAGTCACTGTGCCCCCATGGGGATGTTGTTTTCCCACATGTGATGGATTTGTCTTCAGGTGTTTTCCTTAGGTACTTTTCTATCTTGCTAGCTTATGGTAACAGTCACATTGCTCTGGAAGGAAGTGAGAACAAGCCCTGTCATAGTGAGAAAGCTTTCTAGAAGTAACCTGGTCCTATAAAAGGCCATAAGGATATGGCCACACACCCGTGTGTGGGAGGTGTCTTCACGGCTTACTCACAACTAGGATCAGGGCTTTTACAGTTGAGCTGGTCATCTCCCTTTACAGAAGTTGTTTCCTGGATCCCGCTGCTCTGGCCAGATGCTGTGACAAATAAAGCCAAGAGTGGTACCCTGTACAGAGCAAGGGAGACCAGGGGAGGGACAGGCATATCCGACATGGGAAGACCCCCTCCACCATTGCCCTCAAAATTTGGAATATCTCTTGAGGTCCCAAGGACAGGGAATGCCAACATATTCTCTCCGGAGGTCTGGGGACAGATGCTGGATCTCTTGGAGATTCTTCTTCAGGGGAACAGAGAGCTGAGAAGGCTCTGTGGCATCCAGCTGGAGACTGCAGCTCTAGAAGATTCTTCTGGTAGAGGACTGGAAAAGAAAAGGTGCCAAATTTGGGGGCTGTTGGTCCCTTTGACTTTCAGACAAAAGAAATGCACATAGTCAGAATTAATCTGAAATACATGACAAGGGAAGGTAGACAAAACAAACAAACAAAAAAACCAAAAACCAATGCCAAGAGTTGCTGTTCGTGGTATCCTGCCTGGAAAGAGGACTGGCATCTCCCTTTAGGCTCAAGCCCTTCGGCCTCCGCGATTCCTCATGATCATTGTGGGCCTGCAAGTTCAACTCTCCAAAGCCAATGGCAGGTCAAACACTCCTGTGTAGGGTGGGTTTGGTAACTGGACTCCCTCTCAGGGATTCCCCGGACTGAATAGGTGGGGTCCACAGGATGGCAGTAAGGATATTCAGGACACCTTATTTAAGCGGGTGCCCATATCTAGAGGGAGGCAGCTCCTGCTAGTAGAGGAAGTGGAAATAGCTATCAGAGCTCCAGATGTTGCAGCCAAGGCCTCCCTCCAACTTCCCTCAAGGGCCAGAAAAATCAGCAATGGCATCTGCTTTCCTTGGTCCACTGGTCTCTCACCTGCAGTGTTTTCGTGGTATATTCTCTCATTTGAACTGACCGTTGCTGGGTCCAGGTCGGTTTCTGCTATCTCTATACTGTTGTTAGCAATCCCTATCTTCTAGAAGGGGTTTCAGTCCCCAAGGGGTAGGTGTCAGACTCGCTTCCTTCTCTGGCCCCAGTATGCTTTTTTTTTTTTGACACATCCTCTCTTGAGCCTGGTCCAACCAAGTCTGGGATTCAGAGCGTTGGCAGCCACACCTGAGTCTAGTTCCCTGGCACCTAGGGTGTCCTCTATTCGCAGACTCTTGGTCAGTGTGACGACAGGCTTGTCTGAGGTCGGTTGCATGGACTGCTGCCAACAGCCCACACCTAATCTGGGTTTCCTGCCTCCCCAGGACAATGAAGAAGGTTCAAGAAGTGACTGCCCCCGCCCCCAAACCCAGCCTTGGCACTATCCTAGGTGTAGCTCAATACAGAGCCCCATCTGGCATCTGGCTGTATGGCTTCAGAGAGTGGAGGGGATTGGGAAGGCCAGAGTAGTGCTGGGTGCAGTTAATCACCTTCCCTGGTTTAGCCTCACCACCCTACACCCCCACCATCGACCGGGTGCACGCTCATTTTGGATTCCGGGTGCGCCCCCTGCAGGCTTGGAGGACAGCGCAATCATCTGAATCTGCAGTCCTCTAGTCCCTGCTGTGCACACGGCGGTGTCCACTTTGTTTCCTCTAGACCTAGGGCTATTTCACATCCTCGACACGGCCAGTGCCCACACCGTCGTTACTGCCTATCTCCGGGAAGGTTTAGTGCCCGGGAGCTTCTCAAGGTCGTGCAGCTTTGGCTTGGGGACCACCGCAGCGGATCTTCTCCTATGCAGACCCCAGCCGGTGTTCTCTAAGCTGCTGTGACACAGGACACCCACGTGTCCAAGGTCCTTTTCTCGAGGAGTTTCTAGCGCTCTCTCTCTCTCTCCCTCCCTCCCTTCCCCTCTCTGTTCTATACTGAGTAGCGTAGGCGAGCTCAGCTAAACTGCATTCTCACGCTGTACGTGACACAGAGGAGTGTGTACACATAGCACACGTGTTAATTCGTCCCCTGCCGGGTCCTTTCCTCTCTTCCGCAGCTCCCACCAGGTTTGTTCTAGAATAGATGCATGTTGCTGGCGCCGTCCACCAGCTGTCGCGAACATAAGTTACAAATCTCCGCGAGGGACAAAAACATCTGCTCGGAGGGACTGGGACTCCAGGCGTTCGGTGTCCTGCCAAGAACAAGAACGTGCAACACCTTGGGTGCTGGGGTCGCCGGTGCCTGCTTCAGGCCCCGGGGCGCCGACCTCTGTCCTCAACCTCACCCTTTCTTCTGGGTTCAGTAGGAGGACTTGGCCCTCCAGTCCCGTTTTTCCGCGTGCGATGTGACCATTTGCCTCTGTGGCTGGCGCGGGAGAAAGAGAACCGAGCGGTGGCGCGCAGTCTGTGTCCCCACCTGGGAAACCTACGAGCTTAGTCCGAGAGCCCGTGGAGTCTGGGCGGCCTTCAACTTTTAATCAATTAAACGTCGTTTCTTTTTGTTTGTTTTGGGTAGGACGTGTACGTAGTGAGAATACAGTAGGACGCACACCAAGCAGGCCTTTGCAATCGGGAGGGGCTTTACCTAGAGTCTCACCTCCGGGGCTGGGTATATACATAGTAGCTGGAGCCCAAAGTCATTAACATTCACCGACAAAGTCTAAACTGGCGGCTTCTCGCCACTGTCGCTCAGCAGTTTGGGATGCGATTCCTCGGGAGAGCGGTGATCTTTCCAGTTCACTTCAAGGCGCTTGTAGCCAACTCGAGGTTTGTCAGTTCTGAGGAGAGGACTGCGGGTATCAAATGCCCATCCTGACTACCTTTAAATTTAATGTGGGTGAGGGATATAGTCGGGGCTCATTTTTCTTTTTCAATTTTCGATTCCACTTACAGCTAACGTTGCTAATGGTTAATAAAATGTGGTTTGCGATCGTAATGTGGGTTCAGCGTGGGTCCCAATAAATGTCATAACATGCAAGACAAAAAAAGTACCTTATGATTGTACACCGCCGGACTGTATCGCTCCGGGGGTTTTAGCCTCGGATGCACTAAAAAAAAAACCTGTTGACACACACCGAAGTGCATCCCTATAATAACCTCCTCTATCATTTATTAAAAGTCTGTCAAGCGGGCCTGTATAATTCATCTCTATGCAAATACATCAATGTCAGGCCATTAGTGTATTGCTCAGGTTTTTATTAAAGTGCATTCTTTTTAATTCAGCCCCGTAAAATACGAGCCCCATTGCTCAAGAATTATAGCAACTATTAGAGTAACATATGGGCAACATGCACTCAGAAAATAAAAAGGCAACAGATAAAGTGGCAGGGTCACACTGCAGAGCAAACACTTAACAAAATGGCAATAGGTAATAGATTTTGTTTCCTCCAGGGCCGTTGGTGAGGGGGGAATCAGAATCTTGTGGGGAGCATTAACCTCCCCACAAGAGTCTCTGTGATGATCACTTTCCGTTCTTCCCGCCAGTTCAGCACCCACCAGAGAATACTTCCGTGTTTCTTAAAGCAAAACCCAACCAAACGAACATAAAACTGATCCTCCAGATTTCAGCGTCCAGTCTGCAGTAGACACCTTTGCTCTCTAGGCATCCTTCAGTCCTCTTCAAGGGCACTTCTCACGGAGCAGTGCTCCTACTGGAGGAGGCTCTGGCATCCCTCTTCCCACCTGGGACTAGCCTTGTGGGAAGGCAAAATGAGGCTATGAGGGCCTCTGAGCCTGTAAATTTCCCTCTCCATTGTTGAAGGCCCAAGAAGGGGGTGGGGAGGGGTGGGGAGTCCACGGGAATCGACCAGGGCTGAAAAACTGAGGCTGCCTTTTAGTTACCTGCCTCTGTCTGTTTCTCTTCCAGGCTACTCCTGGTTTCTCCGGTCAGACCCACCTGGTTCAAATTTTGCTAATGACACAGAGAAAGTACCTGGTCTGAGAGACATTGGGTTCTTTTACGTTCTAAGGTCAAAGGAAGGCGGGTGAGTAGGGTTCAACCTCTGTTTTAGCTGCTAGGGTGGGACAGGAAGAGAGGAAGCCCTGGGAGGGATCAGGTGAGAGGGGGCAGAAGAGGGAGAGAGAGAGGGAGGGAGAGGGAAAGATCAAGAGATCCACTACAAGTTTCAGTTTTAAAATTTTAAATTGTGATTACAGCAATCGATTTTCAGAGCCCTCCCTCCACCAATACCCCTCAAATTCAAAATAGAGCACACCCAGAAAATATACAGAGGAGAGTGGAAACAACTCAGAAAGAACAATCTTCCAGATTTAATGAGAGTCTCGCCCACACCCTCATCACCCCAGCATGGTAATTGAGCAGATCTATTAACTTGTTACACTAGATTTGTTTAAAGAGACTATTACATAGTCATTTAATCAATTTGTTACACTGGAGGTCCTGACTTATGAGACACTTGCCTTATGATTCCTTAATGACTGAATTAATTTGTTTTAATAAAACCAACATTGTGTACAAGCACATTTCTAGAAATGTAATTTTGGAGATAGAGCAGTCCAATGCTTCATCTGATTAGAGGCCCTTTCTATGGTTTAATCGGAGTCTGTACTTTCTGACATAGCTGTGTGTGTGGAGTATTTTTCTTCTTTATAGCGCCATTAATTTAATATGGATCATTAGTTCTTTATACACATGCATGTTCTGACAAATGTACCCAATGAATAATGCAGCTAATGTGCTTAGGCCCAAATGCATCACATCATAAACAGAGGCCTCTGCAAAAGTAACAACAATGAGATAAAGCCCCGCCTGCAGTCTCCGTGGTCATCGTCTGGGTAGCAATCTGAGTTACATTAAAGTCTTGTATTGCAGAACAAGACATGCGTGGCCCCAGGATCATATCAACATCACCAACTGGGCCTAACTATGTAGTGAACACAAATACATTTATGGTGAATTAAGGTTGTCCTGAGAGGAGACATAAGCCAAGAAAATCGGTTTTGCTCTTGATGGAAACTGACGTGTGTGGAATAAAATGTAAATAACCGAAAGTCTCCAAGAAAAAAAAAGCCCTTGACGTTATTGATTATGTAAAATAATTAGGGCGTTACAAATGGTGAGACTCTCCAAATAACTGGCCTTTAAAGCTTCATTTCTACAGGAAGAAAAGGCCGAGGAGGATCTGAGACTGTGCTGGAAGAGTGGGTCATGGTGTGGGGTGATCAGGAATTAATAACAGAGTGCTTGGCCTGATCAGCCTGTAAGCAATGAGTGTTATAGATGCTAACCGAATAAGTCAGCGGTGGAGACAAACGTTTGAACTTGGAGAAATATAAGGCAGAGTGAAATCTGTACGTGAGCCCCAGTGTTCTTGACACAGGCACAAAAGCTGGGCATTGATTCAGTAAGGAGCTTAACAATTATTGTAGGGAAGGGGGAGAGCTGCAGATATTTTCAATAAAGAGATACCTTGCACATCTTTCTTAACAATACCAGACAGGCAAGCATTTGAACTTGATTTCATTGCAAGGGAAGACTTCAGCCTGCACACACGTTAACAGTGCTGTTGAGTACACTGGTGCTCTCATTCCCATCTGCCTTTCAGTCAGAAAGAAACATTGGGTTGGTGAATGTGATTTATAAAACAAAAGATATGGCTACTTCTGTATGAGAAACAATTAGATCCTAACATGCCAGTGAGGTTCAGAACAGAGTTATGTATACAGAATTTTTTTTTGTTGTTTTTTGAGACAGGGTTTCTCTGTGTAGCCCTGGCTGTCCTGGAACTCACTCTGTAGACCAGGCTGGCCTCGAACTTAGAAGTTCACCTGCCTCTGCCCTACAAGTGCTGGGATTAAAGGCATGCACCGCTACTGCCTAGAAAAAATTCTTACAGTCATAATAATAAAGCAAACAAACCAACTCACAATCTACCAAGACTTTAATGTGAGGCACAAACATCAGATGTATTGGTCACGGTGAAAGTAATGCAGTGTTATTTATGGTCGAGACTCTGTTTTGAAACTAATCTCCCAAACATGGTTCTGTTGATAAAATAGGCTTGGTCATTCATCCTAAAGTTTGAATAACATGGAAGATGTCACTGGAGTTTTGGGTTTTGAAGCGTAAACATTTGTAAGACAAGACGGAGTTTTAGAAATCAGACAGTCCTTCAGTGCTGACATTTCTACACTCTACATTTATCTTTTTCATTTCCCCTGGCTCAATGACTCTCTGCCTGGGACGGGGATGTTTATGATGATAAATCAGGGTGGTTTAATTAGATCTAACTTTACTTCATTTTAATGTGAGCGGGAAATGTATTTCTTTAGTTTATAAAAATGAGCAATTAGATCTCTTCCAATTATAATGTAAGTAGGGTGAGACGAAGGACGAATTTGAGACCGTGTTTTGTCTTCTTCTTGTTGTTGGTTTTTTTTTTTTTTGGAAATTTTTATTTTATTTTATCCTAAAATACTTGTGTTATCTCTTACCTTCTTGTTTTGGCAAATGAATTATATGCGTTTATTCCTACTTATGAGCCGCTAATGCCAAATGTATTGCCTATTTATTACAAAGTAAATGAATTTGACCTTTGGTCCATTTCTCCAGATGCTATTTTTGACCATCCCAAAAAGCCCATTTAAAGTCAACATCATTAAGCATTTGAGGTCGCAAGACCAATTCAAGGTCACCTTAATACTGGCAAAAGGTTAATTAGATCACAGTGTTGAAACAGGAAGAGACTTTTTAACTCTGTTCTAAATAAGCAGAGACAAACTTTCCGAGCTTTTTAATTTTTCACTGTTTCTTAAAAAAACCGAAGTCTCATATGTATAAATGTTGTTTCTTTCATCTATTTTAGTACTACGTGTCTTCTATTGGTCACTCACTGCGTCTCAGGTGCTGTACCACACACCGCATCATCTCATGGGACTTCTCAGCAGCCTTGTGAGGTAATCATGTTCCCACTTTACACAAGAGGCTACAGGGACTCAGAAAGTAACCAAGAACAACAGAGGCATTGATCTAGCTGCAAACCCAGCTCTAAACTTTAGATCAGGCACAAACTGTTACCTTGTGCTGCCATTTTGAAACGTAGAGCATATGGTTATGAAAATCATAGCCCCTCCCACTTCCCTCTCGTTTTCTAAGCTGTTGTTCTCCACAGCTATTTGTCCTTGTTGCTGTTATTTTCAGGATGGGAGGGACCTACCGCATGCTAGTCAAACATCTTCCCATTGAGCTATTATTATACTTCCAGCCCTTCCATAGTTTAATACGATGGAAAGGGGTGACCTAGGAAATATTGCAGCTATTTCGGTTCTAAAAAACAATGAAGTTTTGCACTCAGCTGAATCTAGACTTCAGTACTGAAAACGACAGAGCCCTGTTGAGGACAGCTGTCCTGTGCTGTGTGTGGGAGCAAACACAGTCTCCAAACTCCACGACTAAATCAAGGGATTCCTTTCAGCAACCGGGGAGCCTAAGGACAAATCCCTGGCTGTCTCTTAGCACCCAGAGAAGGAAATTTAGCAAATGATCCTGAGGGACTCCTAAACATAACCATCCAGACTCTTGGAAGGATGGTTTCTCACCAGGCGCTGCTATTTGTAGAAGGACTCCTCCTCCTTGCTCAATGGTCTGATGGCCACTGAGGACAGCTGGTCAGCTCTTGTGGGTGGATTCAAAATGTCCCTATTGTAGTGTAAACTCCCCATATGGCTTTGAAACTGGAAATTTTCAGCTCAGTATCCTACTGTAGAGTTAATTTTTCCTGGGACTGGGAGAATCCATTATCCAGACTTCTTGTCTCAGTGGCGTATTGTTTTGTGTTTGGATCCGTCTGCATATACACAGCACGTGCTTTCCCTGCAGAGGCCAAATGACTATTCTCTCTGTTTGTCTGTCTCTGCGATCTCTGTCTTTGTGATCTCTGTCTCTGTGATCTCTATCTCTGTCATCTCTATCTCTGTGATCTCTGTCTCTGTGATCTCTATCTCTGTGATCTCTATCTCTGTGATCTCTATCTCTGTGATCTCTGTCTCTGTGATCTCTGTCTCTGTGATCTCTGTCTCTGTGATCTCTATCTCTGTGATCTCTATCTCTGTGATCTCTGTCTCTGTGATCTCTATCTCTGTGATCTCTGTCTCTGTGATCTCTGTCTCTGTGATCTCTATCTCTGTGATCTCTGTCTCTGTGATCTCTGTCTCTGTGATCTCTATCTCTGTCATCTCTATCTCTGTGATCTCTGTCTCTGTGATCTCTATCTCTGTGATCTCTATCTCTGTGATCTCTATCTCTGTGATCTCTGTCTCTGTGATCTCTATCTCTGTGATCTCTGTCTCTGTGATCTCTGTCTCTGTCATCTCTGTCTCTGTGATCTCTGTCTCTGTGATCTCTATCTCTGTGATCTCTATCTCTGTCATCTCTATCATCTCTGTCTCTGTCATCTCTGTCTCTGTGATCTCTATCTCTGTGATCTCTGTCTCTGTGATCTCTGTCTCTGTCATCTCTGTCTCTGTGATCTCTGTCTCTGTCATCTGTCTCTGCCATATCTATCTCTGTCATGTCCTCTATCTCTGTGTCTTCTCTGTTTCCGTATCTCTGTTTCTCTCTCTTCTTTCTGCGTACATGTGTGTGCATGTACAACACTCGAGCACACCAGCTTACATGATTTGGCAGGGAGACAAGGTTTGAAGAACACCAGGCAAGCCATGGACTTGCATTATGCTCTGTCCTGTGCCTTCCTGCTTTCTTCCTTTTCCATCTTTCTTCCTTCCCTCTTTCCTTTCTTCCTTTCACTTACTAGTGTGTGTGTGATCTCTCCTCTTCCTTC
The DNA here is from genome assembly GCA_036184795.1 of Tokudaia tokunoshimensis. Lineage (NCBI taxonomy): Eukaryota > Metazoa > Chordata > Mammalia > Rodentia > Muridae > Tokudaia > Tokudaia tokunoshimensis. The sequence goes on from BTHU01000014.1 coordinate 7,689,030, forward strand.
TTTTCTAATTCTTTGAGGCAGAGTTGCTGCATAGCCCTGATGACCTCAGATTCACGATGTAACCCAGGCAAGCTCCTCCTGCTTCTGAGTGCTGGGATCTAAATATAGAGATCCAAATAAGAGATCACAGAGATCCCTTTCTAAATCTCTTGAAGGAGAGATATATGCCCTGTTCTTGTCTTTCTTTACCTACCTACATCTTTACCTACTGTCTTAGTTAGGGTTTTACTGCTGTGAACAGACACCATGACCAAGGCAGTTCTTATAAGAACAACATTTAATTGGGATTAGCTGATGGGTTCAGAGGTTCAATCCATTATCATCAAGGTGGGAACATGGCGGCATCCAGGCAGGCATGGTGCAGGAGGAGCTGAGAGTTCTACATCTTCATCTGAAGGCCGCTAGCAGAATACTGGCTTCTAGGTAGCTAGGAGTAGGGTTTTAAAGCCTGAACCCACAGTGACATACCTACTCCAACAAGGACACCTACTCCAACAAGACCATACCTTCTAACAGTACCACCTCCTGGGCCAAGCATATACAACCCACCACACCTACATACTTTCAGTTTGCTTCTGAAATGTGTTATTATTATTATTATTTATTTTTTAGAATCCTTGCAGGCCACAGATTTCAAGAACAATCCTCATAGATTGTTTCTATTTTCAGGATGCTGAATATTCCTCAGATATTATAGGACCTTTTTTAGTGGAATAGATGTGGGATCAGAGGTCAAGGGAAGTTCTTTCTTCTCCTTTCCAAACAACTTCAGTGCTCGACACTGTGCATCAGGGTTACAGGGAGCACTGAAGAGGAGACAGGCAGGGTCACTCAGGGAGCACCGAAGTCAGGGCCTGGAGCTGTTTGGGATGGAACTTGGGGCCTTGCTCACAGTAGCTGGCACTTTACCGGTGAGTTACTTCCTTTTTCAAAACAAAATTAATATAATGATTTCCCGCCCCCCCCTTCACAGTTTCCAACACAACTTAGTTCTCATTCCTTACATAGAACGCCTAAAGCCTTCAGACTCCTCCCACTTCTGGGAACGGAAGAGCGTCCTGCCAGGGGTGGGAGATTTCTCTTCTAAGGTCCGTGTGTTTAGACTGTCTAATCTGGTTCTTTGGTCCTTAGCCCACTGCTCTTCAGTCTCGGAACACGTGGCAGTCTTGATAGCCTGGTGGAGGTGGAGCCGCCAAGGAGGCATGGCGCTCGCACTGTCCTGACTGAGAATTACAACTGACTGCTCAAGGACTTTCTGCTGGGTCTGGATCGGGGTCTAGGCCCTTCCTTTGCTATTCCCCTGGGCTCTGACGAAGCCCAGTATCCCACCTGACAGTCTGTAGACCATAACCAAGCTCTACGTCGCATGAAATGGGACACCTATGGTCCTCATGCTTTATGGCACAACTGAATTAAATGGCCTAACATACGCCACGATTATCTTAATGCCTGGCAAACTGTACTTGCACACTGATTGGCAGTCCCGTGGCTTTTCCATTGTTGGCAATAACGCTGTGTTTTAATGGCGGCAACGGCCAGTGGAAATGATGATTCTACTCAGTTTCATCCTTGGAAGGACTTCCGAATCCTCAAGTGTCTCACTCTGAGGACAGTGGAGGGGCTGGCCATTTAATTTTGGTACTCTACAGACACAAGAATCAGTTTGAAGATGGGTTACTAATCCCCTACCCCCCGCCCCCCCGCCAATGTACACATTTATTTTATAGGGTAGCAATAAACATGGCTGTATCTCATTAAATTTAACGAGCCTTCATAAAATAACTATCACATTCTGAAGGTAATGAAAGAATAGCTTTGATGGTTAGTAAATAAAGTGCTGAGGGCAGTCTCATCACATTCTAAGGCTATAATTACGTACAGGGGACATAGAAAGGGGCTGTGGCCTGTGTGTGTGTGTGTGCGCGCGCGCGCATGTGTGTTAAAGGCAAGACAGGGTATAGGTAGCTTCGATGTGTTTGAAAGCCCATGATGCAATGCTCCTCAGTTTGGCTTTCCTTGCCGTACTTGGTTGTGAGATGTGATTAAATTGATTGGCTTAAAACCCGCTAAAGGAATTTATATATATCATCTCACTTATATTGAATTTGAAAACTATTGTACCAGGGTAGACTAAATAATTTATCTTATAAACCTAGAGGTAGAGCAGATTGGATAGAGTATGCAAATTTATGTAAATAGCCCCACAAATTCAAACTCTTCTGATCCAAGAACCTTGGTACTTTATAAACGGGGCGGTAACATTGTAAATCAGGAGTTATTAGTTTGTGGCCAACCACCTAGTAGGGTCTTGGATTTATGTGCAAAATTGTATGTATGTGTTTTTCTAGAGAGAGTTGCGAGCATTCAATAGATTCCCAAAGGCATTCAGTGCTAAAAGAGCTTAAGAAATGCAGCACGAGATGTGATCGTCTAGAGCTGGCCATATAGGATACATCGCAGGCACGCCCATTTTCCACTAAGTATTACTTTATTAGAATAAAAAAAATCTTGCTACCTCATTTATGATTTGATTCAAACAGCAAGTTTTGGCAATTTTTTGTGCTTCTGTTGTATATGTTTTCTACATCTGAATTTTTCTTTTATAACATTAAGGTGTTTTTAGTGCACAAACTACATCCATGCTATGCCTTGCTCACCTCTCCTCCCTCTACAACTCTGTTTCTCTTTCTTCCCTCAGTGCTCTGCTGCCTCCCTGCAAACTTCCCCCTAAGTTTTCTGCGTTTAAACCACACACGCATAAAGACCGGTTGTCTGAATTCAGTGTAAGAAAGAAAACACATTTTACGGTCTCTCCACACACACATATTCACATTTAAATCTAGATTATGCATACGAAAGAAAATGCTGCATTTATCTTCTTTTGGACTAACTTCATTTAATTGGATGGTCCCCAGTGCTAGGTATTTCCCTGCAGATGACGTAACTTCAGTCTTAAAAAAAATAAGTAATGTAAAAACCCATCGGGGATATGTGCACCACATCTCTTAATCCATTCATCTGTCGATGTGCGCCTAGGCTGGTACCCCATCTTGGCCTCTGTGAGCAGTGCAGCAGTAAACAGAGATTCAAGTATCTACAGTGTGCAGGTACATACCCAGCAGCTTTCCTACATCATTTTTCCTCCTCAGATCAGTCTCTGACGCGCAGGAGTCTCTGGAAGATTAATTTTATTTATATCCAATTGCATATGTGTGCACTCTCATGTGCATTAGATCCCCCGGAACTGGAGTTAGGGGTGGTTATGGGCCACCCGCACGTGGGTGACAGGTACTGAACTCAGGTCCTCTGTTATAACACAAGCACTCCTAACTCCTGAGCCGTCTCTCCGGCCCTGCTCCCACAGTTATTTATTTATCTATTTAGCCATTTTCACTTTGCATGTTTTTCAGGGCTGGATGTTCAAACTCTTGTAAAAGCCGTCTGAGCACTCTACCGATGAGCCAAATCCCACTCATGTTTGTTTTTCAGAGACAAGGTTTCTCTGTGTAGCCTGGACTGTCCTGGAACTTGCTCTGTAGACCAGGCTGGCCTCAGACCTAGAGATTCCCCTGCCTCTACATGGTATGCAGGGCAGGTTAGTAGCTCCGTTCATTCTGGGTCTGCAGTGGCATGGTGGGGTCACCAGAGAACCTTAGAGCTGGACGAGACTTCTGACATTGCTGCAGCACTTTGCCAAGCTGAAAGAGTCAGTGTTGAGCTAGGACTCAAGCCTCTGAGATCCCACCTTACTTATGACAGACACAGTGTCTCTCAAGGTCATTGGATGAGTGTTTGTGATAAAAATCAATGCAGGACTCACAATGCTCAGGACAATGTTCAATTTGGGTGTTTGATTTCTCTATCTATCTATCTATCTATCTATCTATCTATCTATCTATCTATCTATCTATCTATCTATCATCTATCTACCTACCTATCATCTATCTATGAATCTATGTATCTAAGTATCATCTGTCTGTCTGCCTGTCTGTCTGCCTGCCTATCTATCTATCTATCTATCTATCTATCTATCTATCTATCTATCTATCTATCTATCTATCTATCTATCTATCTATCTATCATGTATTTATCTACCTACCTATCTACCTGTCATCTATCACCTATCCATCTACCTACCTATCCTTTATCATCTATCTATCTATCTATCTATCTATCTATCTATCTATCTATCTATCTATTCTCTTATTATCTATCATGTATCTCTCTACCTACCTACCTACCTACCTACCTACCTACCTATGTACCTGTCATCTATCACCTATCCATCTATCTACCTATCCTCTATCTATCTATCTATCTATCTATCTATCTATCTATCTATCTATCTATCTATCTATCTATCAGATATCTACCTATTATCTGTCCACTCTCTGTCATCATCTTTGCTGTCTAGTCTTATGTCAACTTGACACATAAACTAGAGTTATTTGAAGGGAGGGAGCCTTAATTGAGAAAATGCCTCCATGAGATCCAGCTGTAAGGCATTTTCTTAATTAGTTATTGGTGAGGGAAAGGCTCAGCCCATATTGGGTGCTTTTGTCCCTGGTGGTCCTGGGTTCAATAAGAGACGGGCTGAGCAAGCCACGAAGAACAAATCAGTAAGCAGCACCCTCCATGGCCTCTGCATCAGTTCCTGCCTCCAGGTTCCTGCCCTGTTTGAGTCCCTGTCCTCAATGCTTTTGATGATAAGCAGCAATGTAGAAGTGTAAGCCAAGTAAACTCTTTCCTCAACTTTCTTTTTGGTCATGTGTTTCGTTGCAGCGATAGAAACCCTATCTAAGTCACCATTTATTTACCTCTCCTCCAGGAACGCAATTTCAACACCACTTACTTACATGTATATACACAGACACAAGCCTTATAAATATAAGCATATAGAAACTAAATCATCTAAAGTTCTGTTTGGTATAGTTGGAAGGAATTATTTTGTTGTCTCAAAAATAACCAACTTATTCTTTAAATTATCATTTTATGTGTAGGGGTATTTTACCTGTAAGGATCTCTGTGCACCATGTGCATACCTGGTTGCTGTAGGGGTTTGAAAAGAGCACTTGTTCCCCTGGAGTTGGGATTACAGGTGGTTGTGAGCTGCCATGTGGGGGCTGGAAACAGAATCCAGTGCTTCAAACCACTGGGTTACCTCATCGGTCCTGCAAACAACTCTCTCTCTCTTTTTTAAAGCAAAATCTTCTTAACTTAATATTATCAAATTATTCTCAAAATGAGGATATTTGGGGATGAGTCACACCATGGGAATCAGAGTTTAACTAGAATTGGTAAAAAGTAGTTTTTGTCTTGTGAAAACCATAAACTTATTGGACAAAACACAGGAATAGATGGTCTTTCTCTTTGTACCCTTTCTCTCCTCCCTTGCCTCTTAATTGACAATTTCATCATCTGGAGATATTATCCTTTTAAATGAGTGGGCGTCTAGCCTGGTTCCAGTAAGTGAATAGTATTATTTGAGATAATACGTGGAAACATTTTTATTATTTACATATCTCTTAATAACCATGGGGTTATTACTAATTGGATAAACATTTCTTTTCTGTTGATTAAACAATTTAAAATAATCTATAGTGTCTTTCCTTGTATGGTGCCTATGAAATATAGTGAGGAAACCAGTATCCTTCTCCCAGTGCATGGGGCCAGCATCCTTCTCCCAGTGCATGGGACCAGCATCCTTCTCCCAGTGCATGAGGCCAGCATCCTTCTCCCAGTGCATGGGGCCAGCATCCTTCTCCCAGTGCATGGGACCAGCATCGTTCTCCCAGTGCATGAGGCCAGCATCCTTCTCCCAGTGCATGAGGCCAGCATCCTTCTCCCAGTGTATGAGGCCAGCATCTTCCTCCCAGTGCATGGGGCCAGCAGCATCTTCTTAGTGCATGGAAACAGTATCATCCCCTCCTTGGGAAGCAGAGATTCTAAATTATTATTGAACCTATGGGTTTATATTCCCATTATGCCTTTGCTTCATATAACCCCAAATGAAGGCCCTCACTTGGCCATTGGAGGGAGAGCCTAGTTATGGTTTCAGGAGTATCTGTAGGCTCTGCTGGAAAGGATAGTGGGTATACCCCCATAGACATGCTGGATCCCATTCAGACAGACATTGCAGTTTCTTCCTTGTGGCTGGGCCTACTTACTCAAGCCATGGAAGGACTGAAGTCTCCTTTGTTCTCTGAACAGCTGTTTACCTGTTGGATGGCTCCTTCCTTCAAACAATTCAGGCATGAACTTTTCAACTGTCTTTAACCCACTGGACAGACCCAGAGTACTGGGATATATTTTGACCATCACAACAGTAACTGGATGAAAGTAAAAACAGTTCCCCCCCACCCCCCAGTTCTGTTTTCTGAACCCTAATGATCCGGAAGTAAAGATTACTGCTTTGCCTTAATATTTTTATTTCCATATATATATATATATATATATATATATATATATATATATATATATATATATATATATATAAAATACTCTTCTATCTTTGTAGCGGGCACAGAGGTGAGTCCATTCACAAATACACACGTCCTTCTGCACCAGTAAAAAGATATGGGGGAAACATTAAAAGAGCATAACAAAGTATGTGAGTGTGTGTGTGTGTGTGTGGTGCAGTCCATTAGTTATGTATAAAATAATAATTGTTTTATTGTGGCATGGTTGTAGTTTTTGTCATATTATAAATATCACAGATCCGTTTTTTTCTACTACCACAGCAGTTTCTGAAGATGTGTAAGCCCATCGTGTGACTACGTTCTAATCTAGTTGAGGTGATGAAAAAGTGCCAAAACTCTCAGTGCAATTTCATTAGCATATTCATGAGTGGCACTTTTGCAATGTTGCAGAAACAACACAAATTGGTTTGTGGATTGTGAACTCCCCTCCTCTCCTCTCCCCTTCAGGAGCTCAGGCTGCAGATTAGCAAACCAAGCTGGCTCGCAAACTTCCAAGCGCTAAATTGCACAACTTTTCTGCTTCATCCTTTATTTTCATATTTTATGATTTTTTTTAAGACTGAGTTGCATGTGAGTGGACATTACCATGAACACAAGAGTGACAGCGGGGTTTGCAAGACTTATAAAGTTCTGGAAAAGTCAGACTAAATTGTTCTGTCAGGAGAAGAGAACATCTTCCTTCCTTCCTTCCTTCCTTCCTTCCTTCCTTCCTTCTACCCTTCCCCCTCCTTTCCCCCTCCCTTCTTCCCTCCCTCCTCCCTCCCTCCCTCTCTTCCCCTTCTTTCTTTACTTGCTTTCTTCCCTTTGTCTTTCCTCTCCGGCCCCCATTTCTTTCCTGGTTGAATGAATTTCAAATGTGACTCGCTGGTTCCTGAGGAGGTCTCTTCTTCTGTGGGTTCTGGGACTCACACTCAGGTGGCTGAGCTCGCTCAGCAAGTGCCTACACCCGCTGAACCACCCGGAAGTCCAAGAGTTCTCTTACAGTTTGGCCAAGACAGGTTTCTGTTTCCGCTTACATTTTCCAGCGTTCCTGGCATCTGCTAACATTATGAGGCTAAGTTCAAGCCAATGCGTGTGTATGGAGATGATAGCACACATTACACCGGCCTCTGAGCTAGAAACACTGACAGAACACTCTCCCTCCAACTCTGGCTTCCCTTGGGGGTAACTTCAATGCCAGCAGCTGAAGATGACCAACCCCTCACCATCTTGGCCTCTGAGTGACCGTGTGGAATTCCTGACCCCATCCCCTCTCTCTGAACTTAAAACAAATAATAAACATCATCTGTGATTATCTACCGAGACTTCCGGATTTGTCTTAAAAACATCTAGTGTTATGCAATTAATATAGTGGCATTTTCAAAAAAAGATGTATTTAAATTATGTGTAGGTAAGTGTGTATCTTGGGTGTGTGCAGGTTCATGTACGTGTATAGAGGCCCAGGATCCCCCGGAACTGAGACACCTGTCATGGCTGCCAGAAATAGAGCAGGGGTCCCCTGGAAGAGCAGGCTGTGCTAACTGCTGAGCCATCCCTCCAGCCCCTTCCGTGCTATTTTTATGATAAAGATCTCACGTGGTTTGAGAAACTTGATAGCTACTATTGAAAGTTTTATTTGACACGAAGAATGGACCTCTGAGCTTTAAAACATAAACTTCTATTCTGCTCTCACTCCGTCGGCTAGGCCACAGTGTTTAGCTTTACTTCACCCCACTTTTATGAGTTATACGCTGTAAGGGAGCATTCAATAACTAAATATACCCCGTTCCTCAGTCTCTCAGAGTAAGTTAAGCATTCGGAAAACTGTCTTGGAGCATGGTGAAGCCACTAGTACTAGGCTGAACATTAGAGCCTACCATTTAGTTAACTAGAAAAGCAGAAATGTCAACTTTGCTTGACACACAACATGTTTTAGAAGCCAAACACTGGGGATATGAATAATTCTTATAGAATACATGGCACTTTTGGTTTTTTTTTTAGTTATTCCTGACAGCATAAGAGTGTGCAGCCTAGTGGGTGTTTTCTCCGAGCTTTGAAAGCTTTGGATAGATTTTTCGGAAGATGAAGCCCACCTTTTAAAAGGAAAAAAAAATCTGTATCGAATCACAGGGGGGAAAAAAATCACTGTTAACACATTGAAAAATTCATCTTCTCCTAACCTTAGCAGGCAGCTAAAGAAAGTCCCCCAAGGTGACCATCTCTTTTATGCTGTTTTTGATTTATATATTACATTGCTATGTACTTAAAAAAAAAAAAAGACGCTACCAGGCTTTGTGTAGGGGACTGTTGGGCACATTGAAAAATTATCATTGAGAATCCAAGCAGATAGCTAGTGGAAACGCTGGAGTCGAAGCCCAGAAGAAAGCTAATTCTGGGATTTTCTAGTTTATTTGAAAGACTTATCACAGGCAAATTAGGATGAAACCTAAATATGTTGTAAAGCCTCTTTGGCATCGCCCCACTCCAGCCAAGATAGACCTCATTATGTTTAGCATTTAGAGCTGTTCTGAGCAGGCAAGTCCAGTGTGAGGTAGCTCGTGTTTTTATATATTTGAATTATATATGCTTTATTTAATTGTTCCATGAAAAGATTGGCAAAGGCACAATTGTTCACATGATATAATGCAGTGTAACTAACGTAACTGATTTAATTAGAGCTTGCTTTCTTGGCTGCCAGTCTCTTTATGCTGGAGGAAGATGGAAGAAAACCTTGAGAACTTGTTTATTTGTTTGTTTTTTGTTTTTGTTTTGTTTTTTAACAATTTCACCAACAGCTGTAGAGTACATTCCCTTTGCTTTCATTCAGGTTTTAATGGATTGCTCAGTTTAAGTGTGTAGATACTGCTTGTCAAAGACACATGAATGCTATAACAAAATATTAGCACATCTACTGCTTGGAGTCCTAACTCACTCCTGGTCCAATATGCCGCTGATCCAAACAACTACTTCCTGGTTTGTGTAGTTCTGCTGGATGACCACGAAGAGGTTTTCTTTGATAACAATATTGCTGTCGGATCCGTGGTTTGGAAGAGGGGGACCCGCAGGGTCACAGCTATGGCCAACATTGGGGTCAGCAAGGAATGACATGGAGGGGCGTGGTTTGGAAGAGGGGGACCCGCAGGGTCACAGCTATGGCCAACATTGGGGTCAGCAAGGAATGACATGGAGGGGCGTGGTGTGAGAACTCAGGCTGATTCATAAGGGAACGTCCACATCCTCTTGGAGAAAGATGTCTTGAAGGGGAAGAAACGGTTTTAGTTGACTGTTCCCGTATGGAGGGGAAAGATGTGTTTAGAGTTTTCACCTTTAAAACAGCACGGAAAGTTATGGAAATGTGATAAAAAACAAAGCGGTCAGTTTCTTCTTTTTTCAGTTTTCTATTTTTGCTTTTGTCATTTTTCATTTTGAGATTATCTGATGCTAAGTATGAGTGGTTTCATCGTATTTCCTGTCATGATCTCTGTAAAATAATGCTTAATAGACTCCTCTGTTGCACATTTAACATTAAATAAATAAAGATTATATTTACTGGCTGTAAATAAGTGTACTGGTGTCATCTTTCTCTGATATGTATATTGCAAAACAGCATAATTGCATGAGGAGTTCTAAGAATGACTCTAAACAACACTTGTAAAATCCCCTCTCTTCAAACTTGGGTGAGACCTTAGGATTCGATTAAATATCACTGTGATTATTCCTACAGCAAATGGGAGGCCATCCAGTCATTCTGTAAAACAGAGCTTTCTTCTTTTGATAGACCATGTATAATTGAAAGAACTGAAGTCGGAGGCTGATCCTCTGTGGGGGAGACTCTGACCCCTTTCTGCTGCGACCTGCCATGGATAGGTCTCCTTGGAAAGAATGTGAGCGGTTACAGGAGTTGGGAGCAATGTTACCAAAGGCTAGGAAGAAGTGAAGGCTAGGAAGAAGTGAAGGCTAGGAGGAAGTGAAGGCTAGGAAGAAGTGAAGGCTAGGAGGAAGTGAAGGCTAGGAAGAAGTGAAGGCTAGGAGGAAGTGGAAGCTAGGAGGAAGTGAAGGCTAGGAGGGAGTGGAGGCTAGGAGGAAGTGGAGGCTAGGAGGAAGTGGAGGCTAGGAGGAAGTGGAGGCTAGGAGGAAGTGGAGGCTAGGAGGAAGTGAAGGCTAGGAGGAAGTGGAGGCTAGGAGGAAGTGGAGGCTAGGAGGAAGTGGAGGCTAGGAGGAAGTGGAGGCTAGGAGGAAGTGGAGGCTAGGAGGAAGTGGAGGCTAGGAGGAAGTGGAGGCTAGGAGGAAGTGGAGGCTAGGAGGAAGTGGAGGCTAGGAGGAAGTGGAGGCTAGGAGGAAGTGGAGGTTAGGAGGAAGTGGAGGCTAGGAGGAAGTGAAGGCTAGGAGGAAGTGGAGGCTAGGAGGAAGTGGAGGCTAGGAGGAAGTGGAGGCTAGGAGGAAGTGGAGGCTAGGAGGAAGTGGAGGCTAGGAGGAAGTGAAGGTTAGGAGGAAGTGGAGGCTAGGAGGAAGTGGAGGCTAGGAGGAAGTGAAGGCTAGGAGGAAGTGAAGGCTAGGAGGAAGTGAAGGCTAGGAGGAAGTGAAGGCTAGGAGGAAGTGGAGGCTAGGAGGAAGTGAAGGCTAGGGTAGAAGTAAGAAGTGACAACTTCATGCTGTGGCTGTAGTGAAACTTATCCCCAACAGGAATGAACCTAAGGTAGGTCCTTCCTGACCACCCAAGGAGAATGGCAAGTACCCTGATTTCACCCTTGAAGCCTTGAGCAGAGGGTCCAATTACACTGTACCAGACCTCCGACCCATGGGCTGTGTACAGTTGTCATAGGTCACTGAGTTTAGGGACATTTTGTTGCACAGCATCAGAGTATTAATAGTGATTTTGGTCCAACAGGAGCTCTGGTCTTTTAGAATGTAGACAGATATTTTCATAATAATGTGTTGCCAATGCTTCTCCCTTCAGGTTTTCATCTATATTATTGGATGCTAAAAGTCCAAAGAAAATAAATTTCAAAATTATAGAAATACAGTTTATTTAGTCATTTAAGTATACCTGCTGAGGAATATCTCATGTCAGTCACTGTTTTCAGAACAGAAGAAATACCTGTAAACATAGAAGATAAAAATATGGGCGATCGACTTCTTAAAGAGGGAGCAGGAGAATTATTAAGCACAATAATACAGACAGTCACCTGTGTTACCAAGAATTTTCTGCGTGTGCTCAAAAGTTTTAATCAATACATTAATTGTACTTATTAATTTGGTTTACAGAGATATTTACATACATGCATAGAGTTCTTTGTTTCTTACTGAAACTGCAATTTTTGTTTAGACATATATTCCCATTGCTCTCTCTCTCTCTGTCTTTTAAAATGATTATGAAGATCCACACTCCTGTTCTGGAGATTTAGGAACCCCATAAGCTCACCAGGATGCTAATGCAAAAGCTAGGATATTTTGCTTTTCCATCATAATCCCTGACCCTATGGAGCCAAGATTTAAACCTGGGGAGCCTGACTCCAAGGTCTATATTCTTAGTATGTGAGCTAGCTTATTCCTCAAGTCAAGATTCCTATGCTTGCTGTCCAGAGAGATGAGCAGAAGACATACATTTATACTATCTGTGTGGTATTATAGTGCTTATGTATATTAGTTTTTGAGTCAGAGTCTCACTGTGTAGCTCCGGTTGGCCAGGAACTTGCTTTGTGGACAAAGCTAGCCTTGAACTCACAGAAATCCGCTTGCTTCTGTTTCCAGAGTGCTGGGATTAAAGGCGTGTGCCACTATGCCCTGCAAACATTTTCTTTTAAAGTTATTTTTTTTAAACGTATGAGCCTGTGTGTGTGTGTATGTATGTATGTATGTATGTATACCACATGTAGGCCTGGTACCTATAGGTGAGAAACAGGCCATAGATCTCCTCAGACTGGAGTTATAGAGGATTGTTAGCTGACATGTAGTGCTGGGAATTGAACCGGGATCCTCTGCCAAGCTGTGAGTGCTCTTAACGGCCAAGGTATCTCTCCATCCACAGAACTTTGAATACTCATTCTTTAGCATTTTCCTTCTTTCTCTCTTTCCTTCCCTCCCTCCCTCATCCGGTTTTTGATGACCTAAATGATTCCATTAGAGCTGCTTACAGTATTCCGAGTGATGGGTTCTTATAGAAACACAGGCTCCTTACCCAAGGCTTTACTAAAGAAGAAAATCTGTGTCTTTCTTTCAGCAACATTTAACTGTTAACTAATCCTATATGTTACTCAGCGAGGGGTAGGGCCTTATGCATCCTTCTCCCTTAACTACCTTTATCTACGTACAGGTTCCGAGTGGCAAGGGTAGCTATCATGGGTCCATGTAGACAAACCCTGTCTTAGTTACTTTTCTATTGCTGTGGAGAGAAACTGACCAAGGCAACTTATAAAAGAGAGCATTTACTTGGCTCGATGGTTCCAGAAGGTTAGAGTCTGGGATCATCATGGTGGGAAACATGGTAGCTGGCAGGCAGGCATACACATCTGAGGGTTTCCATGTGAGAACTCCACAAACACAAGGCTGAGAGATTTCGAGAATGGTGTAGGGTTTTGAAACTCTCAAAGCCCATTTCCAGAGACACACTTCCTCCAAGACCACATCTCCAAATCCTCAAACAGTTCAACCAACTAGGAACCAAACATTCAAATACAGGGGCCTATGGGGATCAGTCATACCACCACATTCCATTCCCTCGCTCCACCCGCTTATAGCCATAACACAATGTACAATGGATCTAGTTCCATCTGGCAACTTCAAAAGTTCCCGTGGTCTTTCACAATCTCAACTCAGTTTAAAAATCCAGACTCTTCTGCAACTCAGGCAATCTCTTAATCATAGTCCCCTGTGAAATCAAAAAGCAAATTACATACTTCCAACATACAGTGGCGCATGTATTACCATTTCAAAATGGAGGGATTGCTGCATAGTGAGGAAATCCTGCACCAAAGCAGAACCAAAAAACCAGTAGGGCAAATCCAAATCTTGCAGCCCTGTGTCCAGTGTCAAAGGGCTTAGATGGCTTTGTTTTTCTTTGCCTCTCTCTTGAGCTGGTCTCACTCCCTGTAGGAAGCGGCCCTGCTTAGCAACTCGTGGTTCTGGAATCTTGGGATCTCCAACGCATTCCAGCCTTGCTACAACAGCTTCACATCATGGCTTCTTTGGGGCTGCATGGACAGACTCCCCAGCAACATGCCTGGCCGCAATGGCCTTCCTTAGCAACCCCTTACCCCAGCGTCCATCCTTCATGACTCTCAAACAGAAGCCGTAGCCAGTGCTGCCGAGTTCTGTCTCCTGCAGGTCCTGCCTCTTGGCCTCCCCTTGAAACATCTGCATGAGAGTTGATCTGCTGCTGCTCCTCAGGAACAGATGATTTTCTAGGCCTCTTGTTTCAGAGTAGGCTGGATCAGCTGGTGGGGACTATCCTGAGGGCTTCGCTCCTTTATTCCAGTTCCCCTTAGCTCTTTCGGCACAAATCATGGCTCCGACATTAAATTCCCTGGTGCCCTTTCTCCTGCCCAACTGTACATTTTGTATTTCTTTGCCTGACTTGCTCCTTTTCATTGTAGATCAGCATGAGATAGATTACTAATAACCATGCGACAGAGTCAATATTAGGCCTGAAATTAACTCGGCCAAAAAAATTTGTCTAAAACTCAATTTCACCTTCGATTCTTAGAACAAGGGCTAAAAGCAGCCATATTCATTACCAAACTATCACAAGAATGCTCTCTAGCACAATTTCCCATATTGTTCCCCCTTCTGAAACCTCTTGAGCCAGGTCTCTGTTAGTCCACCTTGCTCTCAGTGCTACTGTTTTGCAAACTCTTACTAAGATGGCCCATTAATTCCCCACTTACAGCATTCAACTATTATTTTGTACCAAAGTGTTCAATATTCTTCCAAAACCCCCAACTCTGAGTATCAATTTCTGTCTTGGTTACTTTTCCTACTGCAGTAAAAAGACATCATGATCAAGGAAACTTATATAAGAAAGAAACACACAGACATATATGTATATATATATATATATACATATATATACATATATACATTTATGTATATACACTCACATATATAAGTATACACACATGTATATACACATATATGTATATACATGCATATGTATCTACATGTATATATATAAATGCATATGTATATACACACACATATATATATGTATATGCATATGCATATGTATATGTACACACACACCCACACATCAGACAGGCAGGCACTGGAGTGGTAGCTGAGAGCTTACATCTGAGCCACAAGGCAGAGAGCTAACTGGAAATGGTGTAGGCTTTTGAAACCTCAAAGCCCACCTCCAGTGACACACCTTCTCCAACAAGGCCATACCTCCTAATCCTTCCCAGATGGGTCCATCAGCTAGGGAAACAGTCAGATAAGTGAACTGATGGGGGCCGTTTTCATTCAAAGCACCACAGAGTCAGTGTTCGTCCGTCTTGTGCTGGAAATCACAGCTTCAGTGGGACTGAGAGGACAACAAACGGCCATGGCATCTTCTCACTCTCCCCTTGGTTCAGATCTTACATCCTTTCTGTCCCGTCTTCCGTGATGTTCGCTGAATCCTTGAGGTGGTGGTGCTGACACAGAAGGTCCACCCGTGGGAGCCTTCACTCCCCTCTTGTCTCTGCACTTTGGCCAGCGTTGAGTCTGTAGTTACTCGCTCACTGCCCAAGCTGAGTTTCTCTGACTATGACTTAGCATGGTGGACAGCACATTTCTGCTGTCTTCACAGCTTACTTTGAAGGGTTGCTGATGACTGGATTGTCTTGTGTAGATTATAAGTCTTGAAGACAGAAGCATTTCTCTCATATCTAGTAGTGTTCTAGATACAACCTGGCATGTCATTAATATGTTAAATCTCAATTTACCTCAAAATGTATATATATATATATATACACACACACACACACACACGAGAGAGACAGAGACAGACAGACAGAGAGACAGAGACAAACAGACAGACACACATACAGAGAGAGAGACATACAGAGAGAGACAGAGAGACAGAGAGAGAAAGGCAGAGACAGAGAGAGACAGGCAGACAGACAGACAGACACGCACACACAGACAGACAGAGAGAGAGAGAGAGAGAGAGAGAGAGAGAGAGAGAGAGAGAGAGAGAGAGAGAGAGATCCTCCCTGCTAGATTGGCTTATTCTTTGAAAGCAAGGGTTTCCATATTAGCTATTTTCTTTCCATTGCTATATAAAAACTCTTTCCAATTTCAATTGGTAGTCTGGTGTCCTTGGTTTGATTAATGAGTCCACTCTAGCTGTCTACTCCATTTAAAATGATAATAAGTTTGATTGTGTTCCCTTCAACCTTTGTCACTAAAACTAAACAATCTCACTTTAAAAAAGTTAACCTCAAGGCTACACTGGTAACTGTCCCTCACTATTACTGAAGTGTGTGTGTGTGTGTGTGTGTTTGTGTGTGTTGGAGGTATAATTTATGGATGAATAAAAAAGTCACACAACCCTTCTTTATTTTATTTACCATGCCCTTTGGGTTAATGTTTAATATTCTTATAATCCTGACTGTGCAGGACCCTGGGAACAGTTCGCAATGATTAGATCTGTTTCCTGAGCAATGACACTTGGTTTTCTGATGGACTAAGCACTTTATTTATTTATTTATTTATTTATTTATTTATTTATTTTTGATTTTTCGAGACAGGGTTTCTCTCTGTAGCCCTGGCTGTCCTGGAACTCACTTTGTAGACCAGGCTGGCCTCAAACTCAGAAATCCTCCTGCCTCTGCCTCCCAAGAGCTGGGATTAAAGGCGTGAGCCACCACCGCCCGGCGACTAAGCACTTTATAATTAAACAATCGCCCAGATCTCTATTTATTTCTTTTGATTATTTATTAATTTTTGATGCAAAGTCTTGCATGTAGCCCAGGATAACCATGAACTTACACTCCCCCATCCCAGGCTGCGGGAATGGCTGCTGTTAGAAGTCCATGACACACACTAGTGTTAGAGATTTCCAAAGTCTGCTTTAGTTTATATTAATATTGCCCCTCTAGTCTGTCTGCTCACTCGTTGTGGAGTAAATATCTTTCCATCTGTTTGATTCCCATTTAGATCATTATATTTAACAACACTTTCAGACAGCATATAATTTGGTCTTCTTTTTTTTTTTTACAATCCATTCTGCCAAGATTTATTTTAAATTAGAATGTTTGGTGTACTCATTTTTTATGGCATTATATCCGAAATCAGATTTTCACCCGCCATATATTATTTGTCCCCTCTCTTATACTCTTCTCTCTCATCTCTGTTGCATTCTTTTGAACTTGTTACAGATATATGCATATTTATTGCATGCATACATAATATATGTGGTCGTACTTAAAGGTACCCACTGGCATTTCAGTTACATAGGAGTTTGAATCTACTTGGAGTTACTGCAAATACAGAAACTTTTTGGGAGCAGAAGTCCACATACTACTCTATTGTCTTTATACAGTGGTTATAAAGTGCCTTGTGTGTTATATCATAGAATCCATGATAGAATCCTTGATTTTCCTTTGGACAGTAACACGTAACACCATGGTGTCAAGAGGTTTTTGTTAGCGTTTAGGGAGCCTGTTCAGTTGTCACTTACTCTCTGATTTTTTTTTTTATTCTTCTTCCTTTCTGGGATTCTAAACTCGTATTTGGCTGCAGACTCTGAGCTGCTCTTAAAACATACCCAGCTGTTGTTTTTTCCGCTGTCTATATCATCCACCTTCTCCTGGTGCCTTCAAGTACACTGATTATTTCTTTATTGATGCAGCATTGGGTTCTTTTGACTTCAGATATTCTATCTTTCCAAATTATAGAGTTTTCATCGCTTTATAGTTTCTGCTTCTCTGGTGGAATAGTCTACCATTAAGTTCATTCTAACTTACTTTATGACTTTTATATATACTTTATATATTTTAATGACTTTGAACATAGTCACACAACTGCTTTGAAACCTTCATTTTAATTCATTAATTTCAGTGGAAATAACAAACTTCTGGGGCATCTCATGATTGTTTTAAGCATTCTTTCTCTTGACAAGGCATCATATCTTTTAAAAGTTCTTGTGTGATGAGTAATTTTTTAATGTACTCTGAATATTGTAAGTTATAAGTTGTAGGAATTTTAGAGTCTGTGACATTCTCCTGGAGAACACTTAATTTTCTTTCCAGACAATGTCTTACAGTCACACTTCAATTTCCATTTTTTCTGACGTAGGTAGCAACTTCGATTTATATTTTATATTCTTAGCATTACTTGGGTTCCTGGAACATGCATGACGTAGGTGTCCACCAGGGTTTGTCTATGTCATTAGAACTGGGGGTGGGGGCATTGAGGGGTCATATTGACCCTCACTCCTCTGAGATTTCTCTCATCAGTTCTTCTTTTTTTTTCAGTTCCAAAGTTTATTAATAGAGACCCATTCCTTTTTGGCTCCCCCTTCCCCCAGCTCCCAAGCCCAATCAGCCACCCGACTCTAGGGCCTCAAGGCAGTTCCAGCATGCAGGAAGTGGAATAACATTGATTTGGATATCATGCACATCACTAGCTTCTAATCCTTCACTTTCCTCTAATGCAGTAAAACCATTCTTATGCCACAAAGCTCTCACTGAACCCCTATATCAAATATATAAGCCAGGAGCTGCCCTTATTGAGGAGAAATATCAAGGCTCTAACAGTTCGGTGTTCACCCCTCTCCTTATTTTAGTAACTTCATAGTACAGACAAATGGACTGGGCCAAGAGAGGGGCCATGATCTTCCTTGAGACACACAGTCTCCAGGGCTCTCAGTCCAGTGCTCCTTCCATGGTACCATACTGAATTCCAGAATCATTCATCCAGGATAGAAGCTCCCTGAAGTTGTCTACCATGGTGAGAGCCTGGCTACTCCTCTGGTTACCTATCTTCTCAACTACTGACCCTGGGGTCATGTGAGGGGCTGGCTGGAGGGTGGATTGGAAGCGCAGGGGGGTTGGGTGGGTAAGTTGGGTGTCTGTGTTGGAAGGCTGGTGGGGCTGGGGGTTTGGGGCTGGTGGGCTGGGAAGGACTTTCTGGATACATGGCAGGCCCTCCTTTACTCAGGATGAGGGTGCTGAGCTCGTGGAGCAGCTGTTCCTCTAGGGACCCTCGTGCTCGAGTTCTCCTTTTGGGCTATCATGACTCAACTTTTCCATAATAGTTTTACCAGATCCTCAGAGGGATACTAGGTTTATTTTCAAGCTAAAAAGAGCAATAAAAGAAACCTGGCCTCCTTTCTCTTTGTGCCTGTTCAATGCCTCCAAGTAGTTATTAAAAAATGTTTTTTTCTATAATTTATAGACATTATCTACAGATGGTGTCCTGTTAGTAAGGACCTTATCAGAGGTAGAAAAAAAAGTAATCACATTTTGTAGAGCTCATAACAGTAACTTAAAATATCAGCTATAGAATAAAGATGGGATGGGAACTCAAAAGATACTTCCATTATATTTGAAGAAGGACATTGTTGAAAAGAGGCTTTGCGATGTTGAAGAGGCATATCTTAGGTTGTAAAGCAACAACAGGCTCAGAAGCCATGAGGCTGCTCTACCAGGTCACGAGGGAAGAGGGGACAAAATTCTAAATGCAGTCAACCCAGCGTGGAAAGCATGGGACAGAGAAGGGAGATCGGGCTGCATAAAAATGCAAGAGGGTTCCTTCACATTCAATGGCATGAATAACCACCTTAAAACTAAATGGCTTACATATTCCAATTACAATGCCGGAGACTGTTAGACTGGAAAATAAAGTAAGACTTCTGTGCTAGGTATATGAACTGCACCAGATAAAACAAACAAGACAAAACAAAGTCATGGTAAAAATGAAAGAATGCCATGCAACCCTAGCCAAAAAGGAGCTGAGGAGAGAAGGGATGTTATCAGAGATAAAGAAGGATGCTTTACAAGGATAAAGGCCAGTTTATAAAGAAGGCGTAGCGAGATGCACTCGACTAATATACTAAAAGCAGAAATAGGTCACCAGTAATCGTAGTTGGTAGAAGAAAGAGAATTTCGATAAGTTATATCGAAAAGAACAAATTAATGTTCACTGAGCGCCGAACATGTGTAGACCAAAGGATCAGGGGGAAAGTTTTGGAATCATGGAAGTGTTAGATTATGGTCAGATTAAGTGAGAATATGTGCTTGTGAGAGAGCACTAGAGGACGTGTTAGAATTGGGTACGTTTTGTAAACTGTAGCTCAGTAAAGATGATCGAATGTGGGAAAAAAAAAGAAAAGGCGCGGGGCCTGGTGTGCACGGACACAGGGGCACACGCCAGGCCGGGCCGGCGGTGCGCGGACCTCGCTCTCGGGCCAAGGTCGCGTGCATATGCAGAGGACGCAAGCGGAGGTTCCGCAGGGGCGTTTTGGGGAAGCAGGCAAGATGCATGCGTGCCTCAGCCTAACGGGGAGCGGGCGGTCACACCGCCGGCCGGTCCCACGCATGGCACTCAGGGGCGCAGAGAGATGCCACACAGAAGGTGTTCTGGTGGATCTCTCTGCGTGTTACCTGTGCTCAAACTGTTCACGTGACTGAATCCCAGAGTCTCAGATGGCGCGTACCAGCTAGCTCCATGTGGCGAGTTAAATAAGAGGCGGCCCATAGCTTTGATGTTTTATTATTAAGAAAATAGAAAGAGAAAAGAGATAGAAAGACAAAGAAAGAGGAGAAAATAGATAAGAAAAGCCATGACCATGTGGAAAGGGGAGAAAATGGAAGAAGAGGGCCGGGGAGAACAAGCAGGGGAGAGGGAGAGCATGCGCTGAGGGGTGTTATTTATAGTGAGTTGGGTGGTCAGGTAACCAGGGGCGGGGACAGTGTGACTGCAGGCAGGTGACTCCCTAGGCGGAGTCAGGCTAGAACCTGGGGTGTGGCCACACGTCTCATTAAGGTCCCACAATTGAACACATTTTATATTTGGATGGGGATACAGCTCAGTGGCCGAGCATTTTATTAGCGTTCATCAAGCTTTGTGATTTTATATCCAGCAAGCAATTCAAGCAGCAAACAACTGTAAGGAGTGGAGTGAGCCAAGTCCTGACTGAACCTGAGCTGTTGAAATGCATCCGGCTGGGTCAAGTGCCCCAGATCCATGGGAATTGTAGAGCTTTCCTCTTGGGGTGGAGCTCATATGGATGGCCAGTCCTTCCTCTGGTTCATATGTGGACGTTGACAGTATGTGTAGACCATGTTCACCATAGCTTTCTCCCTCAGATATTTACAGCCTGAAGAATGCTCTCCTACAGAGATGACTCTAATTCAGGCTGACTAAACCTGCTTCACCATTTGGCTGTAGGCAATAATCCTGCCTCTCTGCTCAACTGCCTATAATGACTGTGGGGTGCTGTGGCTTCTCCATAGAGCCTAGTCCATCCAGTCCCAGCTTTTCTATGTCAGTCTTTTCTTCATTTCCCCAGCAAACAATGGGAAGCGTGTAATCTGTTCCTTTGAAGTCAAATTTATATCCAGGGATTTTAGGGTAGATTGGTTTGAAAAAAAAATGTTAGGAGTAATAAGGAACAAGTAAATACAGTATTTCCTCAACATTTCTCTTATTACAGTAGAACTATATTATTGTGGGAAAATGATGTCTTCTTTGGTGAACATTTCTGAGAAATAGTGCCATGTAATCTCTACTTGGAAAGCCACACTCTCAACCAGCCTCTAGTAAATTCTACAGAGAAGAGCTTCCTTGTCTTGACTTGAACCAGTGTAGTGTTTCCTAAATTTCCGTAGTCCCATCAGGGAGTCATCAGTAAATTTGGAGCATGTCACCCAGGAACTACTTAGCTATTGCTGAAGTATGTATCACCCATCAAAGCTAGACAAGGATGATTAGAAATAGATTCTGTCAGGATCATTTCCTTATATCCCATAACCACACTACCATATAGGAGCGGGAACATAGAGGAAGCAAAGGGTGGTTCAGATTCAAGAATTCCCAAGAGGAATTCCCAAGAGTAAAAGCTCAAGGAGACCCTAGAGAATCTGGGGTAGCCACAGCGGGTGGCTTCTATGAATATGGAGAGCAAGTTTGGTGGACATCAGTGAGCAAGAAACAAAGCAGGTGGTGGGTAGAGAATTCTGGGAGATGTAGTTTATCAAACAATGACCTCCTTTTCAGATTTCACTGGGTTTGTTAAATGTAGAAATTGTTCAGAACAATCAAAGACCATTTGTAGACTTTGAAGACCGTCATTAATATTGTTTTATTTTTATGTGTGCAGGCTTGTGGATGTAAGTGGAAATGCCCATGGAGGCCAGAGATGTTTGATCCTCTGGGGACCCAGTGTTAGAGGCAGTTGTGAGGACTATGACGTGGGTGCTGAGAACCGAGCTTGAGTCCTTTACAAGAGTAGCGTGGGTTCTGAAGTGCAGAGCTACTGCCCCAGTCCTGGAAGACTGTTGTCCTCACAGAGATAGACAGTAGATTAGATGGCTCCCACTGAGTTCATTGTTGCCATGTCTTCAGCAAAGAGAGGACCAAGTGACGTGGAGTCCGGGAAGGCTGACAGCCAACCTTAAATTATTTCACGATGTACGATCTTTGCATCTATAGACTGGCGACAACTGCCCATAACTCATATTGATTCATAGCAGGCAGTGCACTGAACATACAATTAATAGTTGACTCCGTTGGCGGCCAGCTGTTACCGTCATAATTTACTACGAGAATGGTTTGGTCTAGGATGAACAGGAATTATACTGGGAACTGTATTTTTCAGCATTTTAAAGGTCAGACCCAACTCTTATTAATTTAGTCAGGGGTTTAGTTTCATTTAGGAAAGGATTTGTGCTGATGTGGAGTCTCTCATATGCTAATGGGAGGCTCAGCTTAGCAAAAAACCTCTTATCTTTGACTTTAAAGTTGCTTTTGATTTTAATAGCCGAGGAAAGCCAGATTTGAAATGGGAACACAATATTTTAGGATATTCTTGGAGAACTTTCGGAGTCTCAGAGAGTAAGACAGGCAGGAGTCACTTTGGTTGACATAGTTTTACAAAACATTTAAGTATTTTTTTTTAAGCAGTAAGTATTTTTTCTTCAGTGAAGGCCATACCAATGAGATGATCATATGATCGCAGTATAGATGTAGGTAAATTAAACATCATAAGGTTTTCTCTTGCCACATCAACACTGAGTAGGCTGAGGCAGGAGGATCGGAAGTCCAAGGCCAGCCTGGGCTACACAGGGAGACCCAAATAACAAAATAGGAAGAAGGAAAGAGAAGGGGGATGTGGTGTAATTATAATCTGAAAAAATGATTTAAAAAGGCAAAAATAATGAAAAAATAACCCCACTACCAACAACAAAAGCCCCAAACAAACAATTGGGGACACACACACACACACACACACACACACACACACACACACGCACACGCACACGCATACACATACACATACACACATGCATGCACGCATGCACGCACGCATGCGCACATGCTCCTAACAAGGCTGTAATATCATTGACAATGGTGGGGCTGGAGAGATAGCTTAGTGGCTTTGAGTATTTGCTATGTTGACCCCTGGCACCCACATAAACAGCCAAGTATTCCTCAGAGGACAACTGTGGGGAATCTGTTCTTTTCTTCCACTGTGTGGGCCTAAGGAACTGGTCTAGGGTCATCATGCTTGTGGGCAAACCTCCCATCAAGCCGTCTCTCTGCATGCCCCTGCACCCTGCCCTCTGATTAATTTTAAGGCGGAGAAACCAAAATGTTTAAAGTTAGTATGGACTCCGGGCTTTTTAATATTTTGTGGCCGAGCAGACACAACCTTACTCCATGTCAATACTGTGAAATTGCTCAAGCCTTTTCTAACTGTGAGAGAGAACCAGGCAAAGCCAAGGTGAGGTAACTTCCAGGTAATTAGTCAGTTCTCACAAGTACGGCCAGAGTAATGGACAGAAAATATAGGCAGATGAACTATTTTAGATCAATTGAGATTAAAAAGCTGTTACAATGAACTGCAATGTATGATAGACAATGATTTATTTCCTGGAAGGGATTTTTATTTTTATTTTTTTTAGATAATTGGTAAAATAGGAATAGGTTCTAAAGATGAAATCCACAGAGCATCTGTGTTACTCTCCAGATTTTGGTCACTGACTATAATACAGAGCGCCTATGATTTGGGAAATCCACACCTCACGGCATTTAGAAGTAGCAAGGTATCAGGTCTACAAGTTGCTCTTGAAGGGTTTGGGAAAATCTCTCTCCTCCACATGCAGGCACATACACTCACATACACGAGCCCATGTTTGGGGAAAAGAAAATCGAGCATGGGAACACGTCATACTTGGGAGTCTGGATGAGCAGTGCATAGAAATTCTTTGTAGTGTTATTTCTAAGTGTTTTCTGTAAGCTTGACACCATTTCAAAATACAAAGTTGAAAATCACTCAGAAAGTTTAAAGTTAGCAGGGTCAATAAATTCCGTAGTATGCATTTCTGTCTTCTGGTACATTTTTGTTTTTATGATTTCCCCCCATTTATTAGTGAAGAATTCGTGTAGCTACTCACTTACAGATTCAGTGTCTTCCAGTGTAGTACATTTTGTCCTGAGCATGTTTTCATGAAAGATGCTAGTATTTTCTTTTTTTTTTTAAATTCGGGCAAATCCACTTATATCTTAAAGTCAAAGACAGTCCCTGTCTTGTAATCGATCAGAGAACCAGACCATGTGTTTTCTTCTCGCTCTTCTCTCCCTGGCCATACCCGTTTTTGCAAGGCTCCGGAGCTGCAGTTAGCGATTAAGGTCTAGCCTTTTCTTCTCATTGGTTTTGATCAAGTGACTTGTTTTTGGCCACTGAGATGTTAGCAGACGAGATGCAGCCGTCTGAAGCCTGGATATACCCTGCGGTCAAGGTTATCCCTGGACATTTGCCTCGATTACAGGTACATGTTCTTCCCCATGAAGAAGCCGTTCCTTTAGAGAGGCTGTGAGTTCTGAAATCAAAATTCTTCTAAAGTATCTCTTCTTAGAATCTTAGAAGATTCTAAAGAATCTTCTCAGGAAACTTTTAAGGAGGAGAAATGAAGTCCCTAAGGTACAAAAGCTAATTCACAAAATGAGTAGTATCACCTTTGAAATTCTGAATACACATTTCCTCCCCAAGGAGGAAATGCCTTTCATCCCACTTACCCCATCATAAATCAAATACTTCAGTAAGGGTCAACCTCTGTGCGTGGACGTAAGCGTGACCACACAAGCGAGTAGCCAGTCAGGGCAGAGATTGTCTCTAAAGGTTGGGCACTCTTCCGGGTGTAGAGATACCAGGGAGAGGGCAGATCCAATCCTGTCCTCTTAATACTCGCATTCTAGTGTGTCAATAAAAAGCAGGAAAGGAGAAAATACGGGCGGGCAATGCAGCTCAGTGGGAGAGTGCACACTCTGTACGTGTGAGGCCCTGGCTCAGTACCCAACATGAAGAAGAAATAAAGGGAGCGGGTGAGGACAGTAGGAAGACCTAAAAGGGAAAAAATTCTGTTTTTACTCATCCAGAAATAGTTAGGACATAAGGCAAAAGCCAGGCATTTTGCCGTCTGTCGGTTTTAAATTTCAAATTGCTTTCCCTCTCCACCTTTCTTCCGATTACATTTCCTTTTAGATTTTGTTTATTTATTCAGAGCTTTTGAGCCAAGGTCTCAAGTATGTAGCTTTGGCTGGCCTCGAACTCGGTATGTAGGTCAGGTTTGCTTCCAACTCGCAGATTTCCCTCTGTTTCCCGAGAGCTGGGACTAAAGACATGAGCCACCGTGCTTAGGCTAATTCTTAAAAATTACCTTTTATTTCATTTCTCTCACCGTGGAGCTGAGCGTGACGTGATCTTGATCCGCCCCCCTCCCCCCCCCTCCCGCCGGTTCTCTGCCTCCAAGCTCAGCTTAGATAATTTTGATAACGGGAAAGCGTGACGAATGGGAACGGACCCGGGCATCTCTGGGTTGAGTTTAGTGAGACATAGACTGCAGTCCTTTCCTCACGTTCTTTGTCACCATTTCATGAAGCCAGGGTTTAGGACGGTCTCAGCCTACTATAGCCGCGCCCTTTGTGCTAGGATACCTGGAGCCAGTCTGCAAAGACTTCTTCCGGTTGTCAGATAGATCCGAATCAAGTGTGGCATTTGGTTCTCACACCTTACTAAGCAACAGCCCCCTCTCTTCAGAAATGAGCGCAACAACACAGCGCTTTCCCTGGTAAACTCACCACACCATCTTCTTTCCTTTGTGATGGGAATGGAGCAAGCAGACCGGTATTCCTCAGGATGCCTGTGTTACATAGACACACAGTGAGTGCTGCAGCCCGCAGGCGCTCCTGTGACTGCAGCGGTGTGTTTATGCATCCCATTGATTGGATCATGACTTAGCATATGTCAGGCATCTTGCCTGACGGTCTGTTGGTTCCAGGTTAAACAGATGACGTGAGAATCTACTGTCAGCAAATAGATTGGTGCTTCCTAAATATGCTCGCAATAAAATGTGTACTTTTTTATTTTAAAAGATGATCGTGTTTTTGGTGTTATTTGGTAGTGTTATACCTTCAGTTTTTATAGTTTAGTTTGGTCTGTATATTTCTCATTATGTTCTGTAATGATGTTGCTAGTATTTGGGGAATACTAATTTGTGTGTCTGTGGGTTTATATATAGCAAGTTGACTTAATGTCATACTTTTAATCTTTTAATCTTTATTGCGTATATGTGTGCATGTATTTGTGTGTGTGTATGTTTGTGTGTGTGTTTGTGTGTGTGTGTGTCTGTGCTGGCACACCACAGTGAGCCTGTGGAGGCAGAGGACAGCTTTCAGGGGTCAATTCTCTTCTTCTACCATGTGTGTCCTGGGGATAGAACTCAGATCCTCAGTCTTGTTGACAAGTGCCTTTACACGGGGTCGCCAGTCCCAAAAGCTTCTCTTTCCTTCTCATTTTATGTTTACACCATTGCTATTTATAAATGATATAAATCATTTCGTTTCTCCTCTCTCCACTTTCTCTTCACTTTTTTTAAAGCTTGCAAACTACTCGGTTATTTGTGGCAACAGGAACAGAACTAATAAAATAGCCAGTCAAGAGGTCGGACGCACATTAGCCTATCTCACGCTGGTCTGTCGGAATCCTTGTAATATCAGTTGTTCCTTGTTCGTGTCGGAGCTCGGTCCTTCTTTCTGAGTAGGCTGGGACGGAGCTTCAGATGGAAGGGAGACGTCCCGGCCAGCGCGTTGGACAGGAGCAGAGACAGTGCTGGCAGTTTTCTGTTTCTCTCTTGCAGCCCACTCACTGCACTGGGGTTCTTCCTGGACACCCTTCCTTCCGCAAAGGGTGCTCTGTACCCCATGATCATCTGTGTGTCCTGCTTCGTCTGGTAAAGTGCGGTGCTCTCGTGATGCCGCCTTCCCTTTAGCCAGTGTTCCTCCTCTGCCACTTCATGTCTCGGGCACGAGGCATGTCCCATGGCACCCCCCTCAGATAGCGTTCCGTGTTAACAGTGCTTTTATTTTTGTGATCAGGATACTTTTGGGACACTGACAAGTCCCATCTGAAAACCACAGAAGTTTCCAGGACCGCTGCTTCTCTTAGTAGAGCATCCTAATTAATTATGCAGAATAAGGGCTTCATTACGACAATCCGGTGTGTGTACCCAATATGCTGAGACCACACCCCCTTCCTTCCTCCATTATCCTCTCTCTCTGTGTCTTAGTCAGGGTTTCTATTCCTGCACAAATATCATCACCAAGAAGCAAGTTGGGGAGGAAAGGGTTTATTCAGCTTACACTTCCACACAGCTGTTCATCACCAAAGGAAGTCAGGACTGGAACTCAAGCAGGTCAGGAAGCAGGAGCTGATGCAGAGGCCATGGAGGGATGTTCCTTACTGGCTTGCTTCCCCTGGCTTGCTCAGCTTGCTTTCTTATAGAACCCAGAACTACCAGCCCAGGGATGGCACCACCCACAAGGGGCCCTCCCCCCTTGATCACTAATTGAGAAAATGCCCCACAGCTGGATCTCATGGAGGCATTTCCTCAACTGAAGCTCCTTTCTCTGTGATAACTGCAATTTGTGTCAAGTTGACATACAAAACCAGCCAGTACATTCTGGTTGCTGTTGTTTTCTTTTTTCTTTTCTTTTTCTTTCTTTTTTATTAAAGACAGGGTTTTTCTGTGTAGCTCTGGCTGTCCTGGAACTCACCACTGAATTATATATACCTCTAGCCTCACATTTAAAATTTAAACAATTCTATTATTGTTGTAATAATAATAATAATAGTAATAGTAATAATAATAATAATAATAATAAAAAATAATCCTGGGGACTAGAAAGGTGGTTCAGTGGTTAAGAGCACATGCTGCTCTTCCAGAGTACCCAACTTCAGTCTCTAGTAACCACATCAAGAGGTTTATAGCCTTCTGTAACTCCTGCTCCAAGTGATCAAACACCTTCTTCTGGCCTCTGAGGGCTTGGAATACTCTGTGATATACTCACAGAGAGTCACACACACACATCACATGCTATATACATACATACATACGTACATACATACATATATACATATATATATATGTATATATATATTTAAATTTTTCTTTTAGGACCAGGGTTCTGCTCTGTAGGCCACATAGGCTGTCCTTAAACTCTCTGTCTAGCTCCAGGTAAGCTCAAGTGTGAGATTCCTTCTGTCTCAGCCTCCCTCTGAACCTTAGACTTGTAGGTCTATAGCACCCTGCCCAGAGGTTGAGTCATCTCAGAGCTGACTTTTTGTAGCTCTTGTAGGATCCCCGATCCTGCCCTTTGTCCATTTCCCCATTTTGTTTTTACTGTTTTGTATTAGCTCTTTTTAAAAAAGAGAGATTTATTTTTATCATTATGTGTGTTTCTCTGTATATGCGCATCTATGGGTGCAGGTGCCTGCAGAGGCCAGAAGGGGGCGTTAAAGCCTTTGGCGTTTCAGGCAGTGTGAGTCACCTGATGTGGGTGACATTGCTCCAGCCACCTGCAGTAGCTTCTTTATCTCAGGCAATAGATTCATCATCTGGCATATGAGTTAAAAATACAATTTTTCCTATTTGTCATTTGCCTTTACCCCGTTTGTTTTGTTATTGTCATTGCTGTTGCTACTCAGGTACCCAGTTTTAGATTTTACTTCTTTTGGAACTTTCCAGTCCTTTGTCATGTTTATAGTTATGGTGCCAGTCTTTCATTTTTAGCTGTTGTCAGATAAATAATGGAAGCTTCGCTCATCTGAACATTATCAGAAGTTTGGTTACATTTTCTTCTAGTAATTTTTGTGATTACGTCTCTGATGTTGACGATTCCTTTATTTCCCTTTTTATCTCTAGCTCCTAATTGCTAAGTATTGCACAAATGAGTTTGTTAGAAACACAGTAAACTGGTGTTTGGAAAATGAACTGTGGAACCGTGAAAGTGTTAGGGAAATGACACCTTCATGTTTCTGCAAGAAAATTTCATATAAGCAAACTACAGGATTTTGAAGTTCAGAAGATGGGCATGCTGTAGGTAATTTGGGGAGGGCTAGCCTTGGCGTTACCTTGGCTTTCCTGATTAGGGCTTGTGTTCGACTCTTGAAGTCATACAGTCATTTTCCTGATCACAGCACATAACTCTCCCTGTGGGGAGTTTTCTCACGAACTGTGTAAGCGGTGAGGACACATCGCTGGTTTGAGACCAGGGTTGCCATTCCTATTTCCAAAGTATAGTTATTGCTTACTCTTTGGATATCATTGATGCAATCAAAAAGCGGAGGTTGGCCACTTCCATTTGAGTCCGTCATCTAGGCTGGCAGGTCATGCCTAAGGGGAAATTAGGCTCTGCCACTTTTTGGAAGCTTCTAACAATCTCAGCATCTTTGTGAGTCAAAGAGAACGGGCAGGATAGCAGGTTTCTTAGAAAGAGTGGGAGAGCAGCATTCATTGTGCTATCCGAAATGATTTTGGGACTAGGGATGTGACTCAGAAGTAGAAATCAAAGTGTAGCTGTTACTTCTGTCTCCTGGTCCGTCTATACTGAAACTGCAGAAGGATGCAGTACCTGCCAATATTCTCAGATGCTGTCCTGAAAAAACAAAGAGCTGCTTTGGGTGTCTCCCTGTTTTCTCTGGTTTTCTAGTTATAAAGTAAAACAAAACAGAACCCCTGTTGCTAATAGAGAAATTGATAAATAAAACATGGTACACATGTACAATGGATTTTTTTTATCCAAAAGAACAAAATTATGTTGTTTTCAGAAAGATAAAAATGGTCTTTCCCTTTCACGATTCCTGGATTTTACATAAATACATAAAATCATTTTATATGTATCTGACATGATAATAGAAGCAAAACTGTAGAAGAAAACAAAGTGGCTGATGGGAAACAAGGGGGCTGATGGGAAACAAGGGGGCTGATGGGAAACAAGGGGGCTGATGGGAAACAAGGGGGCTGATGGGAAACAAGGGGGCTGATGGGAAATAAGGGAGAGAAACAGAGATAAGAGAGTGTAGGTGGGAATTCGTTCAACATGAAGATATATTTGTCCAAAAACTAAGAAAAAAAATGAATAGAACCTCTTTTTTTTTCTGATTTCATGAGGGCTTTTACTTTGTTGACAAATATTTACTCTTTTTCCTTTTTTTTTCAATACATTTCATATTTTTTATTTTTCCTAATTTTTCCTCAAAGCAGCTTTTGGAAGTGCTCAAGTCTGTGTGGCTCTTGAAAGTAGCCCAAACATGACACTCCTGGAGGATCGGGCTTTACCACTCCTGGGCATATACCCAGAGGCTTCCCCTGCGTGCAATAAGAACACATGCTCCACTATGTTCATAGCAGCCTTATTTATAATAGCCAGAAGCTGGAAAGAACCCAGATGTCCCTCAACGGAGGAATGGATACAGAAAATGTGGTATATTTACACAATGGAATACTACTCTGCAATTAAAAACCATGAATTCACGAAATTCTTAGGCAAATGGTTAGAACTGGAAAATATTATCCTTAGTGAGGTAACCCAATCACAAAAGAACACACATGGTATGCAGTCACTGATAAAGGGATATTAACTCAGAATCTCGGAATACCCAAGACACAATTCACATATCAATAAATTTCCAAGCAGATGGAAGGAGAGACCCCTGGTCCTGGAAAGACTGGTTGTAGGGGAATACCAGGACAGAGAAGCGAGAGGGGGTTGAATGGGGAAAAGAGGGAGGGAAGGGGGCTTATGGGACTTTTGGGGAGGGAGGAAACGTGAAAGGGGAAATCATTTGGAAAGTAAATAAAAAAATATAGGAAAAAAAAAAGTAGCCCCAGGATACTGGGTAGAAACTCTGAACGTTTGGATTATGCGAAAGACAAAACAGATCGTCACTTAGGTGTACAAATGAAGGCTTGCGACATGTGGATGTTTTGGTCAGTGATAAAAGAAAGACCAAGAAGGAAAGGATTCTATTCAGAAGCTCTCACTGTCCAGAAGTCTTTCTGCCCCTCGCTCTTGCTGGCTCCCAGAGGTATTAGGAGGGAATCACTTGCTATTTTGCAGCCTCATGGAGAGCTCTGGAGGGAAGGGGTGTGGATTCACCAAAGTAAGCTGATGCTGATCAATACTTTGTCATTAATGCGGGGTCATGTTCCTCCATCTTTCTGTATTGATGCGGGATCTGCGTAGGACACGGAGAGATGGATGAACCTCTTATTTGCTTCTCTCGCAGATGCCATAGATGTTTCTAGTACAAAGCAATCTGTGCATGTGGGCTTTACCACGGGTTGAGAGCATGAGGTAACTGTCCACGTGTAACTACTTACCTGCACCTCAGTTTCCCCATGTTTATCTGATGCATCACTGACTCCTTTTTTTTCCCTTCAAGATTCATTTCTTTTTATTTTACGTGCATTTGTGTTTTGCCTGTGTGTATGTGTGTGAGAGGGTGCTGGATCCCCTGGGACTCCATGTGAGGTCCTCAGGAAGAACAGCCAGTGTTCTTAAGCTGCCATTTCTGACTCTTACCAGCCCTACTTCTAAAACATTCCTGCAACTGTCTGCATTTTCTTTATTACTTAACAATTTTTTTTTGAGATAGTCTTTCTATGTAGTTCAGGCAAGGACTTTCAGTTCCCTTCCTTTACCTCCAAAAGACAGGAGGGACTTGTAGACGTATACCAATGTGTACACATGCCTATCTACTTTCTTCTATACACTGTAACAACTTAAAGTCCACAGCTTCCCATTGTCTTCCAAATTACATATTCATCCCATTACAATCTCTTCGGTACTTGGCTGTTCTTGGGAGTCATCTTTTAGAAACACGAATGACCACATCACCCCCTGTCCTTCTCCCTTCCCCCACCCTTAGAACTGACAAGGAGATCTCACTGTTTCTCAGATAAAATCAACCTGGAGGCCCCTGGCTGCTTTGACCCTTGCTGCCTCCACAGTCACATTTTATATTTCCTCCTGCTTTTCTTGATGTTCTTCTGCCTTTTGAGCAGGGTCTCTGGTCCTTTTGAGGCACCGAACCCTCTTAGCCTTGAAACTTCCCTACGTGCTTATCCTGCAGCAGGCTGGGGGCAGCTTCTCCTTACACTTTACTTTCAGCAACAAAGAAACAAAAAACTGTAAAAACCCGACAGCCACTCAGAGCTTTGTTCTGACCTTCAAATGTAACTTTGTCTCCACTCGGTTCTCTTCGTGGTTCTTATTGCGACTTGTAAGCACATTTACATTTCATTTATTTCCTTAATCCCTTTAGCTCCTTCTGCTGTGTAAACTCAGGAGGGCAGGAAGCCAGTTTGCTTGCTCCTGTGGTTGTAGAATGCAAACAACAGGGGTTAGTGAAGAAGAGGGTTCAGATGTGTCCTGGATCACCAATGTCATTTGATGGGTGATGGGAAAGAGTTAAAAAATAAGAGACACCAGAGCTGGGAAGGAACAGTGTGTAAGTAACAAGAGTGTGGAGAAAGGCTGAGATCTTGTCTTGTCTGTAACAAGCAGGCGGCTCCAAGCATCCATCTGCAAAGCAGCTTTGGACATATCTTCAATATGACTGGCTGTTTTCTGATGCTCATACACCCTTGTCTTTACTTAAAGATAAATAAGGTCTAACTGTACATCCCAGGTTGGCCTGGAACTTGTGGTTCTTCTGCTGAGTGACTGCAGGAAGGCACAGCTGATCTAGGCCACTCTTTAGATACCTGTGGGGAGACCTATTTGATGGTGGATGCTTCTAAAGCACCTGCCCTGAGAATTTTACAGCAACAGGTCCAGGTCCACACTCTCTGGATGGTTTCTCTTTTTGGAGACCAAGAGCTATCTCTAATAGTCAGGGTGGAACTGAGGATTTCTGCATATTTCTTCT
Organism: Tokudaia tokunoshimensis; assembly: GCA_036184795.1. NCBI lineage: Eukaryota > Metazoa > Chordata > Mammalia > Rodentia > Muridae > Tokudaia > Tokudaia tokunoshimensis. The sequence goes on from BTHU01000014.1 coordinate 7,721,904, forward strand.
ACCTTTAATTCCCTGGGTTACTCAGAAATCATGAGCATGAAGAATTATCCCTTCTCACAGGAACGGAGGGGTTGATGGTGTTAGTACCGAGACCTCCTGTGATGTCATAGGGACAGCTCGACAGATAGACCTGTTGCCAAGGCAATGGACGCTATATACCCAGAATTCACTGGGCCTACTTTACCTGTGGTTACATCATCGTTCATATATATTTGGGTAGCGCCCCCCCTTTTCTTTTTCCCTCTTCCTTCCCGCCAGCATTCTTGTCTGTCCCCTCCCCCACTAATAACGCCCCACGGGGAACAGTTTGGCCAGGTGTGGTCTCTTGTGCTCCCGTGTTGCCACTGCAGTCCCTTGCGCCGAATACATCAGATGGCAAGTTTGCCATCTTCTTGTTTGTCTTCCTAAGTACCCATCTGAAAGACTTGGAATTCATTAAATTTAGAACAGTTTTGTTTGCCTAATGTGGACTTTGGATGCAAGGAGGGCAGACCCTTTCCAGCATTCTTGGAGGAAGTACAGTTTAGACTCACTCTTGCTGGATATTGTCTATTTGACATAGCAACTCCAAGATAATATTTGGCTAGTATCTTCAATGGTTATGCAAAGTAATGCTTTAGGAATGCTATAAAGGCTTTTTCATCGCTGATTCCAAGGGTTAATAAACTCCCAGAAAACAAATCAAGTTGACAGTAAGTAATTTCACATACACTTGTGGCAATATTACCTAATGACCTTTTATCATGACTTTAGGTCGATGGGCAAGGAACTGGAATAGTATATAAAATCAGGTCAGATATGTAGTTACTCATTCTTTGCTCATCTGTTGTCCTATACATCTTAATGCTTCCCCTGAGCAGTAACTCTTAGATTACTCACATGCACTTTAATACTAGTTGTAATGAGTTAAAACTTTCTTAAAGTCTCACTGCAGGTCACAGGCTCCAGATTAGACCTCAGCCGAATTGATGATTTCATTCTTTTGATCCTAGAAGAAGAAATTGAGGTAAAGAAAAGAGATAGGACTTTGTCTCCATCCCAGAGAATGTCAGTAATAGAGTTTGTAGAATAGCGTCGGGCAGTTAGCTCACTCCTGGTAGACACTGGCTATTTGACCCAACGAGTCAGCCGTCTCATGTGGTAGGTTATTGATTTGACTTGTGGTCTTTATTTTCAGTGATAGAGAAAAAGAAAAGATAACCAAGCATGGAAAGGAGCATTGGGAAGGGTAGACAAGGGTAGCAGAGCTAGGGGAGAAAGGTGAAGGTACCACAGTGTCCTGCTTCAAACAGCCGTGACAGATCTCAGAGGCAGGAGGGCGGTTGAGAATTATTAAAGGAGAAGTGAAGGAAGATGAAGTCAAGCTCCAGGCTTGAGAGTTCTGGGCCGCAGTGGAAGATGCTGGACTCAGTTACATCATTCAAAGCTCACACTCCTGTTAGACCCATTGATGGCCTCTTACATGTTCCTTGCTCATTTCAGCAGATTTGCCTCTTTAGCGAGTTTAGCATGTGCTCACTTGGGTCTACGCTCCACAGTGTAGAAGCCAAATACTTGCTGAGTTACGGGCAAGAGAAGAATCCCTGAGGAAGCCCAAGGCTAAAATAACCTTTCCTGGGTCCTTTGGATTTGTTACAATAAGCTTAGGCAAACAATCTATTTGGGAAAAATCTACTTCTCATCCATCAGGATGGCTATTGAACACATGTGATTTTGTATATATGTGTGTGTATGTATTATGTCTAGCTCTGTACAGGTACATTCAGGAGAATACCAAGGGTCAGTGAGGATGTGCAGGAATTGGATCTCCAGCGTACTGCTGGTGGGAAAGTGGTACAGGCACTATGGGAAAAAACATAGTAATTTTTTAAAAAGTTAAAAAAAGGAATTTCCATATTATCCCTTAGTCACCTATGACAACATCTAAAAGAACTGAGAAAGGATTTTAAATAGATCTAGGAATACATCTCTTCTCACTGAAACATTAGACTGTGGCCAAAAGATGGAGTCAACTCCACTGCCCCCTGGCCAATGAATGGCTAAATATAGTGTATCATGAAATGTTATTTGGGTCTTACAAACAATGTTTTGGCACCTGGTATGACATGAATGAACCGTGAAAACATTCTGCTAAGTGAAATAATCCAATGGTAGAAGGGTGAGTGCTCTGATTCCACTTGTATACGTTCTCCACAGGAGTCAACTCTCCAGAGACAGAAAATAAACGATGGCTGATGGGGGTTGGAGGTGGGAGGCCAAGGATAGGGAGTTCTCCATGATGCAGACTCAAGTCTCACAAGGTCAGGTCTCCTAGTGATGCTGAAGACATCAATGTCAATGACAAAGATGTCAATGTGGGTCTAGCTAATATCGTGGAAAAGTGGACAAAATGTTGATTTAATATCTTGCAATAATGAATATTGTTTGCCATATTATTAAGAATACAAAAATCAAGAGAATAAGAGTAGATGCTGTAAAAAGGGATTGTTTACATGTCTCTTGTAGGCTATATGTTATGATCTTCACAGAGTGACAAGGAGTGGTTTGCTTTCTAGAGGGGTCTTGATAAGGTTTGGAAGGAAAAGCTGTGTTCTGAGACTGGGTGTGATTCGGCCCGTGTCTATGGAGTGACCTTATCTAGGCAGACAACTGTCACAGGTACTATGTCAGAAAACCTCCCTCGTGCACTTAAAATTGATCACAACACCAGAGCCCACCATCACGCCCATCTCCTTGGCTCTGACAAAACCTCCCTCATTAGAGAAGTAGAGGCTTTTATACCTTTTGTTTCTTTGTTTCTTTTCCCCCTCTCTTCATTTGCCAACAAAAGAGTTGTCAGAAGCAATGTTTATAATAATTTAACGGATTATTTGCTTATTAGATATTAATCATTCTGCCGTGCCCAGGGCCCATGCTGGTGCTCTGCTGCTAGAACAGCGATTCTGATCTCAATTAGATTATGTCTCTCTCCTTTACCTCCCCATAAATCATTCCGGCAAACTGAAATTAACAGCTACTGGAGCGCATTAATAATCTGCCTCACACATTGGAAAATGCATTAGCCGGAACCCTCCCATCGCTCTGACTGGTAAGCACATCATTTTGTTTATGAAATATAAACATTTCATGGAAGAGCTCTCCCACATTTCTCTGGGCCTGTGACAGCTAAAATGATTGCACACAATTGCCAGTCAGTCATGCGCCCAAATAAAGTTTGTTTAAAGTCATGGTCCTGTGACTGCCCCATTTTCTCAGGCATTTAAAAACCTACATTTAAAATAAAAAAAAATCCCCTGTGGTCATGAAAATAATAATAATAATCCCTTTAAAATGATACCTCACGTGAATACTCTTCTTTGCATAGTTTACGAAATACCTTCGCGTTGCCCCTGCCCCTGAGATATTGGGGTGCTATGGTGATTCACACTTTATTTCCTCTCCCCATAGGGAAACTAAGGTTGAGAGATGAAATTAATCGAGGTCACCCAGCAAGTGGTGGAAGGCAGTAGAGGGCAGGATTTGGGTGTGAGGTTCCTGCTTCTTCCTGGGCTCCGCCTTCTCTCTGGCAAAACAGACTCCCTCAGCGTCCCTCCGTCCGTCTGTCCGTGGCCCCTCCTCCTCTTCTTGTGTATTCAATGTCCGCACTGCTGCCAGGTGTCCTTCATAGATGGATAAGTTGACCCGCCTTTCTTCTGGCAGGGAGAAAGAAAAGCTGAGCAAACTCCGAGGGAAACGATCGCTTTCATTATTCTCACTTACCGTGTGTACCCTCCGCAGCCATGCTGGGCCGTGTACCTTAGTGTCGAGCATGCGCCGAGGCAGGAAAATGAGACTTCGTACAGCAGAAGCATGTCTTCCTTCCTTTGCGGCCAGACTTGCTATGTGATGTAAGTACTTAAGCATCCTCTCCCCCCAACAGCAAGATGGCCGTAAAGTTGACTTGTCCTTGGTTGTGGTGGCGATGCCCACACGGTCTCAGCAAAGAAGCTACTGGCATCGCTGCGATATCTGTAGTGCGCAGTGTAGCATGTCGCTACAGCCCCGACCATTGAATGGAGTAAACGAATCCTGGATTTGTTAGAATGCTTTTAAAAGGATTTATTGACAATCACAACTTCTGAAAACCGTTACTAAAGTGCCCAGGACACCATTTCTTACTGTTCTCGGGTTTGAGTCCAGCCTAGGGTTGTCCATTCTCTCTAAACTTCAGCTCAGAAGGAAACACAGATAAAACTCATGCCAGCCCTACGTCAGAATTTCCAGGAGCATCAAGTGGGGGGATGTGAAAAGACATAATCAGAAAATTCTTCAGAATTATACATGATTTTAATCAACTGTGGTGTGATCAAGCCATTGAATGTGTTGTTTTTTTAAAAGGTGTCTTCCCAAGCCCAGAGACCCCAGGCCTCTCTTGATGAATCATAAATAGATTTCAAAACACTTCTCCCTTTGTCCCTCCAACCCACAGGCTCACCTTCTCTGTGACAATAACTGTTTGCCTCTTAAAACAAGAGTTTCATGAGTGTGTATATGTGTATATGTATGTGTATATGTATATATGTGTGTGTGTATATATATATATATTCTCCATATATATATATGGAGAGAGAGAGAGAAAGAGAGAGAGAGAGAGAGAGAGAGAGAGAGAGAGAGAGAGAGAGAGAGAGAGAGAGAGACCTGTCAAAGTCTGAATACTAGCTTGAAAAATAAATTTAAATTTGTCCGGTTTAGACCGTTAGTACTTTGATGCCGTGGCTGGTGCCCATGAAATCACACCTGCCGGTGACCATGTGATCACACCTGGTGTGAGCTCCCCGCCCATAGCACTGAGCACTGAGTGTTCACTTCGTGTTTGGGGACCAGCCATGGGTTTCAGTTGCACAGAACCTCTATCTTTCTATCTTTCTGTTTTCTTAGTGTTGCCCTCAGCTGGGGCTTACAGGGAAAACAACCACGTCTAGACTTTTTCCAATGAACTCATTTAGATGGTAGAGATCTATGTATTTAGAAGTGTGTTCTAAAGCATGTGGGATATTCTTGTAGCATTGGGAGACTCTACACTGGTAATTTCTGTAAATGTTTCTTAAACATTCTGATTTTTATTATTTGCTTTTATGTCTGAACCTTGCTGAAAATTCTAACTGTCGTTTTCCCAAGGTCTACAGTGGAAAGGCTTCCAGAGCCTTTCAGCCAATATTCATTTGGAGGTAAATAATTACTTTTTGAATGATGCATGAAATTAAGTAATTTTTACACAATCTATGCTACTCTTCAAGACATTTTTAATGAGTGCAATATAATAAAGCAGTAATTGAATTGGTAATATATTTGTCATTTCTGTTAAAAGCTATTTCCTCAACCCAGCAATAGGAAAGGGTCATTTGGCAAGTGGGCGTTAAGTATTCCGGGGACATAGCATATCGCACAGTGCGGCCAAGTATCCTTTGGAGCAACGGCTTCTATGCATGTGTAATAACCAATTTTTAAATGTCAAAGTTGCGGCAGTTTTAAGAAAGAAATCCATATTTTGGACTAGATGCCATTTCAGATAACCAAGCTATGTGAAAGCTTTACGGAGGTTTAAAATAAAAATAAAAAAAGGGGAAAGAAGCCAGAGCCCCACATAAGATTTGACTTATTTATTTTTGCATTTCCGTAACTTGATAACGACCAAACCAAACTTCCTGGAAAACTCAACATCAAGTTGTGCTTTCAGCCAAGACCCATTATCCTTGCTTCACTCTGGAGAAAATCTTCAGGTTGGTTATAAATCCGTGAGAATCAGGTTTTATAATGGAAATGCTGAGGGGCTTTCTGCTGTCCTCACAGGCAGAGTTAGGCTGCTCTGAAGGATCTATGTGCTTATAATATGCATACATTAAGAGGTTGTGTTTATCCTAGTCGTAATGAAACATAATGGTACTCATAAAAATTAGCTTCAGAGACTGCACAGGCATTTCACTCCCTCTCTGGATTTCTCTTCAGACCCATGTGTCGCTGGAGAGGTAGAAACACTACACCCTTCTTTGGCAGAGGAGTAAACTCAGCACTGTCCTATTCTTGGTGACCTCTGCCCTTTTTTGGGGGGGCGGGATGTTTCATGTGGCAAGGTCTCATTGGACTCCCAGGAATAGCCATACAGACTGAGACTCACCTTGGTCACCTCGGATAGTCTTTGTTTCATTAGGCAATAATTGCTTGCATCTTATGAGAGAAATCTTATATAATTTTTCATGTACGATTCAGCACAAAGACATATAGAGTACACCACAAATGTGCAGTGGGTTTATGCACGTCATATGGAGAGGAGGGCAGTCCAATGGCGGGGACTATTGGCTAAGCCTCTGAAGGGAACTTCACAGCGGGACAGCGTCTAACTCTTCAATGGATCCTCTCTTCTTGTCTGTCCTCACATGACTGCTGGGCGTATATCTGACTTCTCATTTTACTTAATATCGGACAGATATTCATTTCATTCTGGAACCACGAAGAAGTAAGAACTACTTAACAAGTCCTGCCACCTTCTTCCTCTTCCTCTTCTAAAGAAGGGCAATGGGAAGAGAAAAAAATCTAATACTTTTTATTTCCAGCATATCCCTTGTCCTCTGTGAGAGAGGTAATAAGCTTTCCTCCCCAAATGTGCAGCAAAGTGGAAAAATAACGTGAGCTCCCACAACTTGTCCAATCTAATGCTAGTGGATCAGATCTTTAAAGAGAAAGGTTCTAAGAGTTTTTTTTCCCCTCTCCCTCTTTCCTCTTCCCACCTTGCTATGCGGGATGGCATCCATCTTTGTCCCATTGCTCATGAACATGGTGTTTCTCACCTTCGTGTCTCCCGACATGGACAGGCAATGCTCGCTTGGATGAGCTGTGACTTCTTGGAGGAGTTAGGGACAAACAGAGTGATAGCGTGCCATGCTATATTGGCTGTGTTCCATGTGACCATCGTGACATCTGGCAACCTATTTGTAGATGGAATTCTATGCTTTATGAGGTGGGGGGGGGTTGAAAACAAAGCTGTATTGGTAATGCTTTTTTATTTCATTTTTTTATTAAAATATAATTATGTCACCTTTCTCCCTTCCTCCCTTCTATCTTTCTCTATACACGCTCTCAAATGGACAGCTTTTTTTCCTTTGGTTATATACACATACCCTGAGAGGGGGGAAGAGAAAGATATAGTCTGCTGAGACCATATTTGGTGATTGTGTAGATATGGTTTCAGGGCTGACCACTTTGTATTGATAACCAATTAGGAGTCTCATTCCCAGAAGAGGTTAATTCCCCCTCCATGCAGTTTTTTAGGGGTGGGCCATCTTGAGATTTCTGCCCTCTTCTGCTTTAGTGTGTCTTTTGATGCCATCATCGTTCAGGTGTTGTTTAGACAACCATTTCTAGGAGCCGTAGTCTGGGAGAAGGCTTCTTGGTCCTAGAACTCTTTCTGCCCTGTCTTCTGTGTGCGATGTTACCTGAGCTTGGGTACAGGAGTTGTATTGCAGATGTATCCACTGAGGCTCACTCACCATGACTGGTTGATTTCTGCATTGTGCCCAGCTGTGTTTTTCTATAACAGTCTCCATTTGCTATGAAGAGGTTTTGGGTCTGGAGAGATGGCTCAGTGGTTAAGAGCACTGACTACTCTTCCAAAGGTCCTGAGTTCGAATCCCAGCAACCACATGGTGGTTTACAACCATACATAATGAGATCTGATGCTCTCTTAAGACAGCTACAGTGTACTTAGCTTTATATTTATAATAAATAAATCTTTAAAAAGAGAGAGAGAAGCTTCTTTGATGGTAGGTGAGAGTTGTACTTACCTGTGGGTATAAGGATAAGCTTTAGAATGCAGTTTAAAATTACATTTTTTAAATTAAATGTATTTACTCACTCACTTTACATCCCAATAGCAGCCCCCTCTCCTCTGGTTTCCCCCTCACACAGATCTTTCTCCTATTCCACCTTCCCCTTCTCCTCCAACAAGGGGGAGCCCCCTCTAGGTATCATCCCCCCAACTGCCCCTACCCCCTGGCACATTAACTCACTGCAGAACTAGGTACATCCTCTCCCACTGAGGCCAGGCAAGGTGGCTCAGTTAGGGGAATGGGATTCACAGACAGGCAACAGGGTCAGGGACAGGCCCTGCCCCCCCCCCAGTTGATGGGGAACCTGAATGAAGACCAACCTGCACATCTGCTACACCTGAGCATCAGGTCCAGCCTGTGCTCACTCTCTGGTTGGTGGTTCAGTCTCTGGGAGCCCCCAAAGGTCCAAGTTAGTTGATTCTGTTGGTCTTCTTGTGGTGTCTCTGTCCTCTTGAGATCCCTCAATCCTTCCCCTAGCTCTTCCACAAGACTCCTTGAGCCCCATTTAATGTTTGGGCTGTGGGTCTCTGCAGGTTCTCCTCTAAGATCCATGATCTTATGAGCCCCAGGTATTTGGATAGAATTCTATACCAGGTGTGATTTCCCACCCATTGAGAAGGCCTTAAGTTCAACCAGACAACTGTTGGTTACTGCCAAGACGTGAGTGCCATGGTTGCACCTCTAGGGATATCTCACCATGCTGGTTATTGTTGTGGGTCACAGGTGTTGTAGCCGGGAAGGACTGCTTAAATTGCTTCCCTTCTTTGGAAGCTTCATGGTACAATGGAAGCTAGATCAGAGGAAGGAGGATTCCAGGTTAAATCCAGCTCAAATCGGCCATCCAGTTCTTATGTCCTAAATGTGTGGCCCCTTCAGCAATAAGGGTTTACCTTCAACCTTTGGAAGAAACCGAGGGCAGAGGCCATAGTCTATATTGTTTTGAATGTAAATGTCTCCTCTGGTTTTCTCCACACACATCCTCTTCATTAACTAAATCACAGAACTCGTTCCTTTAAATGGTCAAAGTATGTGGCCTTGCATGCTTTGAAATGCAAACTTCTCCTTCCCTTGCCATGCAGACAACCCGTTTTACGGTTTCGTAAAGAAGGGGGTGTCTGAAGGTGAATGACGGGTGAGTCTGACAGGGTTTGGTGTCCAGTCTGAGACCTGGAGTTGGTGGCTCGCTGCAGCCATACGGATTGTCGTTACGACTTAGCATCGATACAGCATGTGGTGTTTGCAAAGGGTTCCATACTCCGCTTTATAAGCTATTCCTCCTATCAATCCTGGGAGGCACATTAAGTTTCCCTTAATGTGGGGCTGAGAGGTATCTGAGGGATAGTTAGCATTTTGCCTTCAGGGCCCTGCGACCCTAAAACAGGGCATAGGATTGAGCTAAGTGAAGCCACATGTTCCAGGGCATGTTGACCTGTGAAGCCACATGTTCCAGGGCATGTTGACCTGTGAAGCCACATGTTCTAGGGCATGTTGACCTGTGAAGTCACATGTTCTAGGGCATGTTGAGCTAAGTGAAGCCACATGTTCCAGGGCATGTTGACCAGTGAAGCCACATGTTCCAGGGCATGTTGACCTGTGAAGCCACATGTTCTCGGGCATGTTGACCTGTGAAGCCACATGTTCTAGGGCATGTTGACCTGTGAAGTCACATGTTCTAGGGCATGTTGAGCTAAGTGAAGCCACATGTTCCAGGGCATGTTGACCTGTGAAGCCACATGTTCCAGGGCATGTTGACCTGTGAAGTCACATGTTCTAGGGCATGTTGACCTGTGAAGTCACATGTTCTAGGGCATGTTGAGCTAAGTGAAGCCACATGTTCCAGGGCATGTTGACCTGTGAAGCCACATGTTCTAGGGCATGTTGATCTAAGAGAAGCCACATGTTCCAGGGCATGTTGACCTGTGAAGCCACATGTTCCAGGGCATGTTGACCTGTGAAGTCACATGTTCCAGGGCATGTTGACCTGTGAAGTCACATGTTCTAGGGCATGTTGAGCTAAGTGAAGCCACATGTTCTAGGGCATGTTGACCTGTGAAGCCACATGTTCCAGGGCATGTTGACCTGTGAAGCCACATGTTCTAGGACATGTTGACCAGTGAAGTCACATGTTCCAAGGCATGTTGACAAGTGAAGCCATATGTTCTAGGATATGTTGACCTGTGAAGTCACATGTTCTAGGGCATGTTGACCTGTGAAGTCACATGTTCTAGGGCATGTTGACAAGTGAAGCCATATGTTCTAGGACATGTTGACCTGTGAAGTTACATGTTCTAGGGCATGTTGACCTGTGAAGTCACGTGTTCTAGGACGTGTTGACCTGTGAAGCTACATGTTCTAGGACATGTTGACCTGTGAAGTCACATGTTCCAGGGCATGTTGACTGGTGCTTATTTTCACAGCTACTTATAGCACCAATTTTAGCTTTACTATGGTGAACCTTTCAGTGAATAAAAGCTGATACAGTGGAGAGCATTGTATGAAAAGACGAAGTTATTCACTTCTAGGAATACTCAAGGTTCTCATATATCTGATACTACCCAGGGTATCCAGAGAACAAAAACCCAGAAAACAGACAACAAATAGGTTTTCAAGGATATCATTCTGCCTCCCTCCCGATCTCCTTTTTTGTTTCCTTTCTCTTACCACCTCAGCCTCTTTTAATGTGCTCTGAGCCAAATCATTCAGTCTGCACTTCTACAATGTTATTATGACACGCTGTAAATGCCTGGCATGTTTGTTGACACACAGCATATTGGTGTCTCTGCTTATACTGGTGATGCTGTGGGTGTCGGAATCAAGGCTTTGTTTTTGACATTCCTGTTTCAAAATAAAGTTTTAATAAACTATGTATTCATGATTTACACAGAATACTAGGTGTCGAATAACTGCGTTGCTAGCTTAGTCATAATGCTTTTATTTTAATTGCCTAGGTGACAGGTAAAGTCATTCCTGCAAGTTTACGTTCAATAATTTAGGGTCCAGGAGGGGGCTGATTTGGCAGACAGAGAAAGGCTGAATCACCTTCGGGATTGTGAACTAAGAATGAAGTGAGCGTTGCTTGCTAAGTATCTTATGGAGTAGCTTTGGACGCATCCATTGCTTTCCTGTCTATACATCCAGCATAAATTTGATCAAGTAGCCATTGATCAGTGCTTACTTTCCCTTCTCCCCATCCTCACCGTAACAGGAAGCATTTGAGAAATGACCTACAATTTATGATGCTTTATCAATGTTTTTTACTCACTATGGAGGAAAGTGTAAGGAACATATTTCATGATGAAGTGGGTTTCTAGTTAACAGGACAAAATGAAAGCAAAGTCATAGATCAGTGTAATATGTCAAACATGGAAGGGATTCAATTTATTGTAAATAATACCCAAGTTGCAAAGGAAACAGAGCAGCAGAAATCAGTTTATTCTATACGTGAGAAAAGGAAAATTACAAGTAAGAGGTAACAGGCCCCATTTATCCCTTGACAGAAATTCATATTGCTTGTCCTTATTCCTGCTGGGTGATGAAGGATTCTGTCTTTGGGATCTTAGGAGGCTGGACAATGATATCAGACTTCCAGTGGCGGAGTTACAATGACTGACACCTTTAAATTCCACAACAGTTCACAGCTCTGATACATGAAAATGTGTGAAGGGACATACTACCACCGAAGAGGTGTCTCTCAGAGTCCGTCTGACTGCAAAATCCAGGGTGCTTACTTCCAAAACAAAATTTCCTGATGATACCTGATAGCGTGATCGAATCCCATCCTCCTCCTGGAGGCTGAGAGTCTGGGTTGGAATTCAAATGTCTTGGGTGATTCTGGTTCTTGGGTGGACAGCTTTAGCAGACAAACAGCAACAACACACGGATATACAAATGTGTGAGGAGATGACAACAAGAAGAGAACCCCGTTACAGTTTGCCCAGCAGTTAGGAAGCCGAGGTAGGAGGAGCTCTTGTCAGTTTGATGCTAGCATGAGCTACAGAGGAAGACTGTTTCCTAAGGACTAAAAGCAATCCAAAATGGTAATTTGAATTTCCGATGAACAATATTTGAGTATGCCTATGTGATCACATATTTCCATCAAATTTAAATTGATCTGTGGTTTTGACTGGCAGGCCTGTGTTATACCCACTGAGTTTGAGGGACACTGCGTTGGGCAAGCATTCTGAGCTCACCCAAAGCTCAGGACCCAGGCGAAACCTTTTTGGGCACTGTTTTTGCTGATCAGTCTTTTGAACAACTGTGAAGAGCTTTGTAAATTACTGAAGAGTGCAAACATGGGTCAGCAAAGCCTTCCCTCAGCTCTGTTTTACAAGGTAAGTGTTTTCCCACAGGAAAAACGACACCTTTAGCAACTGTGTATTGTCAGCACTCACACCATTAGCAGATTCCAGGGTGGAGGTGGAGGTGGAGGATCGTCAGGCACTATGTCAATGGATTGCCTTTTTTTTTTCCTGGAGTAGGTGATGACTTTCTAAGCCTTGGGCCACAGAGTCGGCTGTCACTGTGTTAGGTTCTAGTTAAGAGCAATGGAATTCATTACCAAGCAAGACCAGGCTGTGCCTTTGGAAGGAGAGCTTTCGAAAATTCTTTGTGCGTGTACGAATCTGGTTGACAGGAGGGTGGTCTGTTCCATCAACTTTGTATTTCTCAAGTCTGAAGAATCATTCAGGACAAAAGATGCCCAGAGACTGAGGAGGTAGCCTGGGTTGTCCGTGTCAGAGACACTTTCTCCATTTAGTGGGCTTCAGAAGTCTCTTCGTGAAGGGAGACCATCTTCTTACTGTGCCCACGAACCGGCTTAAAAACACGCACTTGGTGAAACCGTAGAAGGGCCCCACAGAATTTGCAGCGTCATCAGTTGGTGAAAACATTGTTTCCACTTCAGTTTGCTACAGTTTTTCCCCAGCTGAAGGTAAGAAAGGGCTTTCATTGGTTTTGACTGGCTGGGAGCAATTTCTCATTTACATCTTCTGAGTTTACAACTCATTGCAAAGACCCCCCAGAAAGAGTGGACGTAAACAGAGCCTTCTGGAGAGACCCTCAACGTTAATAATATACTGTTTACCGTAATGAAAGCATTATCTGAGTGGGAGGGACCAAACTCTTGGTACTGCTCAGTACTAGCAGAGCAAAGCCTGCACCATGTTGGTCTGAATCTTTTCTAAAAAGGTTCAATCCCATTAATTTTAAAGTTGTTTTTTTTTCCAGTTAATACAAGTACACTAGACTCTGGCAGTGGGCAAGGCATTGGGGCAGTTAATCCCAGTGGTTAGCATACCACAATCCTGGTGGTAATCTTTGTTATTGTGCCCTTCTCTTCTTGGAGACCTTGGGGTGGGGGAGGTGTCATTGTTAGGATTTGGGAGTCTCTGTCATGGTAAGGTTTTTTTGTTTGTTTTGTTTTTCTAACCAAGCCATGAACCTTTTAGGTAATTTTGCTCCTATCTTTAGAGATCTGTCATTGGTGAAAGCAGTCATACTTATGTGTCTTACTTCACTCATCCCTGTTACAGTCATCGGGAAAATGTCTCAATTGCTCTAGTTGCTCATGTATGAATCACAAGACAGAAGCGTTATAAACACAACTGGTCAAAACGCAGAGAATGTGTGACTGGTGCCCAGCCCCAAGTGCTACATCTACACTGCACTCCTGCACCCAAGGTTCTGGGATCATTGCAAAAGACGGGCCAGAAAGACTGTTAGAGAGAGAGAGAGAGAGAGAGAGAGAGAGAGAGAGAGAGAGAGAGAGAGAGAGAGAGAGAGAGAGGAACCGGAAGTATGCTGTGAGATTGTCCCTTCAAGAGATGCCAGAGAAGCTACAGCATGGAGTCTTATCAACATGGCTGCCCATACATGACCTGGACAAGGATGGCATCAGTAGACACATTAACATGGAAGGGGGAAAGCTCATGAGGCCTCAGCCCTAGACAAAGAACTATAGGCAACTAAGGAATACTGGGAGCAGGAGAGATAGTCTTCCCCAGAGAAGAGTGCACCAAGTGGTTATCCAGTATCATACGGTTAGCCATGAAAACACACACATACAAGTAATATAAACTGAGTAGGTTGTATTTATGTATTTAAAAACACATATACAGACACATATATAATACATACATATACACATACACACATATAATATATACATACATGCATATGTACATATAGACACAATTAATACATATGTGCATATACACATGTATATACACATATATACATATACACACATATAATATATATACACATATAATACATACATACACACACACATATATGCATATAATACATACATATACACATATATATGCATATGCACATATATAATATACACATATATACACATACATATAAGCACACACATATGCATACATACATACATACATAACAAAAAGAAATACATGCCATGAATTTGAGGGAAAATAAGGTGGGGTGCCCATAAGAAGAGTTGGCAGGAGGAAAAGGAAAGAAGAATATAATTATTTATTTTTAAATGTTTTAAACAGAAAAAGAACTAAGTATTTTAATTTCAGAAAATGATTTTTTTGTGTGAAAGCAGTGAACCTTTGAAGAAACTAACATTCTGCACCTGTCTATCTGTTTATTAACAATAAACATTGTGTGGCTCTGGAACCAGGTAAGCAATGAGGACATTAGACAGGCAGTTGCTTTGCAGATTTGTGTTACATTCTGAGACTTCATTTAGAGTCTACATCCCTATCATGTTAGAGCAATGTAACTTTTGACAAAGTCCTTTGTGTCTTCGTCAGAAATGCCCCATCATTAGGTATTTGTACAGGAATTTCTGTATCAGGAATGTTTGTGGACACTCAGGTGCTTTTCAAGCCTTTCTGGTCCTGCCTAAGGGATCTTAGCAACTAATTAACCAATAACTATATAATAATGTTATCATATAGCTCATTCATTCATTGGTAGCATGACAGGTGTAGTCTGGGCTAGACTAGATATCATCTTATTACCATGCTAATTATAGCATTATAATACCAGACACTGCTCATACACAGATCTGAAAATTTTGAAGATAATAAAGGGTTTGTTGATGGCGAACAGACTGGATGTTGAAAGGAATGGTGGAAGACTGCAAGCAAAGGGTGCATAAGTCTACTTGAGCAGGAAGGCGCTTGGGCCTTGGGCCTCTACAAGTCCCCATAATGTGCTCCTCTAGCAGCCAGGGACAGTTTGTGGGAAGACGGACGTGTTGGCAGTGGGGGACTTTTATAGCTTGCTGCTAACACAGGAAGGGTTAATCACTGAGTCGCAGGGAAGGTCAGCAACTATAAGCTGAATCTCCTGAACTCTCCAATGTTTACTGTCTCAGGAAGAGATCTGGGTCTATTAGACACCTCTTGGAGGAAAGGTGACAGGCAGGACTAGATGGCCTTGAGAGACAGAAAGGCCTAGATATGGAAGGCTGCAGAAGTCAGGGCGTGGGCCGCCCCGGCTCGATTTATTTTAGCTCTTATAAATAAAAACATGAGTAGAGCTTCTCTGCAGAATTATTTACAGAATTTTAAGCTGTGAGCCCTTACCAGGTTAAGCACTGAATGCTAAGTTTATGATATAGAATGACTTTGGCTACCATGGCCCCAATTTGGACAAATCTGCCATTAACGGCGGCGTGGCAGTTATTTTACTGGGGGTGACAGATTGTGAGGTAGGGAGAGTAATTCAGACTATTACCCAGGTGAAGGCATGAAAGCTTGTGATATATGAAGACCACTTAAATTCATTGTATCTTGTACATCACATCTTTGATAGATTATAGCTGCGGCATTAAAATGGAAATGGTTTCTCTGAGGCCTGACAGGGGCTGGGGTGACCTATGACCTCCCTCTGAGGAATGTGACTGACCGAATTATCAGTTAAGAGAAAAATCTATGGGGAATAGACTCACAGCCAGCAGCGAATCCCCCCGTGCATATATGTATCTATCTATATATTTTTTTAAACCTTTAGTTTTGATGGAAGGCTTTGGAATTGAAGTCGGATCCCTTCTTCTCCTTCATTCTTGCCTGGCATGCCTGCCCTAACCTGGCATAACTTCCCCAGCTCAGGTTTCATATTGGCAGGGCCCCTAATATTGATTGAAAAATTGTTATTAGAGATCGTGAGCCTCCTGCACACACACTGCCTGCTGATTTAATTTGGAAAACATTTAATTTTATGAAGCGGTAAATGATGGCGCCACGCTCCCCTGTGTTAGGGAGCATCTGGCGCTTTACCTACTCACCCGCCCAAGTCCCAGGCGTCCTCTTGGCAATCATGTGCTCCCTTCCCCTTTGCTTAACAAGTTATTTCAATTTCTAAACGAAGGCTGAACAAGAGAAAGACAACATGCAAATTGAGATCCCAGCCGCCATTCACACGTGAAAAAGTTCCCCTGGAATTCCCTCCACTCAGCCCACCCCCTTCTCTGCATCTGTCATGAAAAAAACAGAGGCCTTGTTCTCCCAGGATTGTTCTCACCAATGACCTGACACCACCATCTATAATTAATTACATCATTTACATTAGACTATTGACTAAACAAATACATAAATCATAGACAGAGTCAATAGGTGCAGACATATTTAATCATGTTCTAAATAATGATTACTGCTCCCATAATGCAATAATTATTTTCAGCAGCTGACTTGAATTAATCTTCTGTCAGTGTGCCATCTGAAAGAGAGAGAGAGATGAAGCCAAGAAGGAAAGGCGGCTGAGGACCCTGGTTTCTGTTTGCCTTCGTCCAGGCCTCCCGCAGGTCCCTGCTCTTCCCTCTCTCTCCCCATGACCTCTCCCCACTCCTCTTTGTCCCCTCTCCACTCTTCATGCAAGTCCTTTGCCTCTTATGCATGCTCCTGTCTCCTGTCTGCTCTTTTGGCCACCTGTCCTGTTTCTCTTTCTCTTCCCTCTCAGCACAGAACTTCCTGGCTTGTAAAACCCACACGGGGCCGCATGCACACCCGTTCTGGAGTTTCTGTCTCTTCTCTGCCTCGCAGTGCTTACAATCTGGACAACTTCACTGTTAGCAACTCAAAGATGGGGCTGTCTGAGGAGCGTGCCCGGACTGTATGCCCTTCTCTCTTTTTTGACGCCTTTCCCAAGTCACTTTCCATTCTGGAACTGTAAATTGGATAAAGAGGTAGGGTGGTACTCTCAAATCCCGATACTTATAATTTTGAGACTAATTTAAAGTTTGTCGACAGAAGAGAATAAGCCGGTGTTTATATTTGTACATTAAAAACTTGAAAAGTGATTTTCTTCCAGAAATGTTTTATTTGTGATCAAATGTACTGAGTGCTGTGCCGATGAGACAACGCTCCCTTCGCCACTCCCTGTATGACTGTCCAGTGAGGAGAGGGAGCAGGCCCGGGCAGCAGGTCACCCTCCTCACACATTGCTGGCTTGAAGCAGCAACAGTAAGAGATGAGTTAGTGATAAATGCAAAAAAATTCATCTCCTGTGGTCCTTAGCACAATCCTTGTTTCTTTATAAATGTATAGCATTGTTGCACTGAGCAGATTATTCAGGAGGGGGAGAGGTGTTTGCTCCTTGAAGCTAATTTTAGTGTCATCTCCTGAAAGCTTTTCTGCAATGACCTTTTTAATTAATGTTTGTCCTCAGGGATTTGTGGATGAAAAAAATCCAGATCACTTATCCATGAAATGGACAACACGGTTTCCAACCTTATCCCTATAGTTTCTTCCTGAAGCTTAAGCTGTCTTGTACATATGCACCCCAAGATGGCTCACAGTATGAACCCAGTCACCCCCTTCCCCTCTGAGCAGTGATAACCTTTCTGATTCTACACGCACACAGACACACACAATATATAAACACACATACATACACATAGAGAGATACATAATACACAGAGATATACAATATATATGTATATATACACATAAATACATAGAGATACACAATACATACAGAGATATACACAATATATATACACAGAGAGAGAAACATAATATACACACAGGATACAGAATACATATACACAGAGAGACACACACAATACATACACACAGAGACATACAATACAAATACATATACACATGCACACATAAATACACAGAGAGATACATAATACATACACAGAGAGAGATACACAGTACATATACACACACATACATGCATACACACACACACACACACACACACACACACAATACTTCTTAAACCATGTTAACAGGGCCACAATTGGGAATGACCATGATTAGCTGAGAGAAGATTTCCTGGGCAGGAAATATTAATATTTAGGAACACAGGAAATAGAACACTCATTCACCCAAACACATCTATGGCATGCTTACCTGTGTCAGGCACTCTTCTAGGAATTGGTTATCCAGATAATTGAGATTCCAAGTTGCTATGAAGAGAATCCTTTCTGAACTCTTGGCTGAAGGGCAAGTAGATAGTTTTTAACTAACAGATTTGTTTATAGGACAACAAAATTGTAATTATTGGATGTATTGGATAGGATGAACTGTTTTGGATAACTTTGTTGTTAATGTTTCAAAATGAATCAGTTATGGGCTGGAAAGATGGCATAGCAGTTAAGCACTTACTCCTACAGAGGGACCGAGTCCAGTTCCCAGCACCTAGTTACTGCCTGTAAGTTTGTCTCTAGGGGATTTGATAGCCTCGTCTGGCCTCTGTGGGTACAGCACACACAAGTAGCATATTCTCTCTCTCTCTCTCTCTCTCTCTCTGTCTCTGTCTCTGTCTCTCTCTCTCTCTAACACACACACACACACACACACACACACAAGTAAAAAAATATAAATCTTTTAAAAAAATAAGTCAGTTATGTTCCAAACAGTTGTATAAGGGTGTGAGTCTGGTGTATAACTAAGTCAGTGAGACGTGTCTGAGAAGGATAGCTGTGGCTCCCTGCTTCTGTCTAAAGGAAAGGTCAAGGATGTGAAGTTAGGTAAGATTAGTAAGTAAAGACCAGGGGTGGGGTGGGGGTTGGGGAGAGACTGTGGGAGCAGGTTTTGATGCTAGAGATGGAACCCAGGGCTTTTCCAGTGTTAGACAAGCAGTATACTACTGAGCCATACCAAACCTGAGAAAAGGAGTTTGTAAAAATAATTATCTACTGTCCATGACTTAAACACCTGATGCTTCATGGAAGTCTTACCAAAAAACTCTAGAGCCAGCCGTGCCCCTCTATCCCAGCCAAAGCGATTCTCCCAGGGACAAGCTGAAAGGCATATACCAAATGTAATCTTTTCTTTCACTTCATTTTGTTTTGTTTGTTTGAGACAGGGTCTCTCTGTATAGCCCAGGCTGTACTATAACTCCCTCAGTAGATCAGGTTGGTCTCAAACCAGGAGATGCACCTGGCTCCCAAGTGCTGGGATTAAAGTCGCACAAGCACCCCGCAGCTCCCCAGTTTAACACAATGTAACCTTGAAGCATTCCTTCTATTGCTTACTTATCTATGGAGGCCAGCAAGTACTTCAGCAAAGTAACAGTAGCAAAGTGAGGAACTTAGTGGGACAGCCAGATTCTTGGTTAGCTATCAGATTTACTCATTTGCACTAACCTGTGTGAAATAATTCACATCTTAGGAGCACCCAACAGGCAATTTTTGGTGAGATGACATAGTGTACCATACAGTTGACCGATCCTTTGTTCCTTGCGTATTTGCTGTTTTTCCAATGACACCATAAAGTGCTCCCATTGAGTGGACTGCTAAACCTGACTTAGGGTCAACACTGAAGTATGAACCCAAACTTCTGAATTAATCATGGGCACCGCTTCCTGTGTTTGGCCTGTGACTCAGTGGGCCACCTAGGTCATGGAGGGCTCTGCCTCCCTTAGGACTGTTACTCATCTGCAGTAATGTATCCCTTTCATGTGTGGCATCTAGAAACAGACATATTTGGGGGCAGTGATAAGATCACATATCTGGGGACCCATAGTAAGGAATTTGGAGTACTTTATAACTCAGCACATCAAAGACTCATGCAGAAATGGAGACGTTGCAGCTTTTGGCTACTATTTTGAAATATTTATAAAAGTAAATGAGAAAAGATTCCCCCCTTTCCATCAGGGCCTGGGTTATGGGCCGGTTAATATTACATGGTGAATGAGTTATAAATAAACAATAAACAGAAATAAAAATAGCAAATATAAAAAATTGACATAAATAATACATAAATAAGGCACAGGTTTGGGGCCGAGGTGGAATGGAACTAGATTCGGAATTTAATTGAGCTTGGCTTTGAGTTTAAGAAGTCTTCTGGAGCCAGTAGCTCAGTAAGGATCTCAGGGTTTTATTTCCTTTTAATTTTAAATGAGTGTGTTCACAGTTCCCATCTCCTCTGGTCAGCCAACCAAAGATAACCATTACTATAATTCCAGTTCACTGCCTGGGGAAAGTATTTGTCCCCAAGATGGGTTTAGACTAAAGGGACCATATGTTTTCAGTTCAAAAAGGATTGCTCTTTGCTCAAATATTTTTTTAACTTGTCTTTTAAGAAGTCTTTTTGACACTAGACATTACATCCTTCTTTTTTTTTTTTTTCTCCAGGAAGAGAAAATTTGTTTCTTCATTTTGGTCTGATCGGAAGCCACTCAGATTCTGAGCCACACCGGTTTCTAGAGGGGAAGATGTGGATTGCTCTGTCCACATCGACACCTTTGATGAGGACTGTGCATGGGTTTATAACCCTGTTCAAAGTGGAAGGCAGATAGCTAACAGATGCTTGTTCAAGGCCATAAGAGAGGCCTTAAGAGAGGGAGCCAGTCCTGAGTCAGGCAACAGAACCCCAAGTCACAGGCTATATTCTTGTTTTGGTAGTGCTGAGGGCGGAAACCAGGGCTTTGCACATGCTGGGTGAGGGAGCTCACTATTGCGGAGCTATGCCCCAGTTCAGAGGCCTCTTTGAGAGCAAGGCAGATAATGGAAGCGTAGCCTACTTTCATGGGAGTTGGGAGGAGTGGTTTATGCGTTGTCACCGGTAAACCTATGAGAAAATCCCAGCATTCTATTCCTGTCTTCTCTGTTATTCTACCTGTGTGGTCAACCATCTCTTCCCTCTTCCCTCTCATCCTGGTCAGGGCCTGCTCTGCCTCCTGTGTCCATGTTTAACGATCTCATATTTGTTGTTCAGGTATGTTGGTACATGGAAGATGTTCAACATTTATTATTTATGTATTTATTCATCTAATGAGTGAATGGTGGATGAGATGCCTCTGGGTGTGTATCTTTAGTGATGGCGGAATGAGTTCAATGGTTAACTTCTTGCTTTACATCCTGGGTAATGTTTCCCACTGCATCCTGTTTTCTCCATCTTAAGTGAGAGTAAGAATGCCAACATACAAGTGAGAACTATATCATGCCCCTCCCCTAAAAGCTCAGGGGATATCTCCGAAGAAGAGGAAGAATGGCTGTAAGAACTAGAGGTCAGGAAGAACCGGGGTGAAGCGGTGTTTTCTGGACCGAATTCTTTGAACTTGTGGTAACTGATTGCACAATACCTGCATAAGATCAAGCCAGGGAACATTCCAACACAGATGGGGAGGAGCACACGAACTCCCACCACTGGCTATTGGTGGTTGATGCTCACTGTAGGAGGGACAGTGAGTTTTCTTCAGGGATGTGATGCCTGGTAGGTTGACCATGCTCCTGTGGATGGTCCCACACCCATGCACATATGGACACACCTCTGCACATGTGGCCACACCCATGTACATATGGCTACACCCATGCACATATGGACACACCCATCACATATGGACACACCCATGTACATATGGCCACACCCATGCACATATGGCCATACCCATGCACATGTGGCCATACCCATGTACATATGACCATACCCATGTACATATGGCCACACCCATGCACATATGGCCACACCTATACACATATGGCCACACTTATACACATATGGCCACACCCATGCACATATGGACACACCTATGCACATGTGGCCACACCCATGTACATATGGCTACACCCATGCACATATGGACACACCCATGCACATATGGACACACTTATGCACACATGGCCACACCCATGCACACATGGCCACACCCATGCATATGGCCACACCCATGCATATATGGCCACACCTATGCATATAGGGCCACACCTATGCAGATATGGCTACACCTATGCACATATGGGCAACGCTGATTAGACTTAATGAGAGGAGGTTAGGTGTAGGTGGGATCCTGGAGGAGTCTGAGCAGGGGAATGGAAGGTGAATATGCCTAAAATAAATTATCGTATGTATTATAATATTTACATGTATAATAACAATATTATGCACACAATAAATACTAAGACAAAATTATGGTTTTCAGGATCAGTTGACACAGCAGAACAATGATTAAGACATTTGCACATTACTGATGGTTACCATAGAAATAATATCATTCCTAATTTCTAGAAAAACAACATATCTTAGTTAGGGTTTTACTGCTGTGAACAAACACCATGACCAAGGCAAGTCTTATAAGGACAACATTTAATTGGGACTGGCTACAGGTTCAGAGGCTCAGTCCATTATTTTCATCAAGGCTGGATTATGGCAGCGTCTAGGCAGGTATGGTGCAGGAGGAGCTGAGAGTTCTACATCTTTATCTACAAGCCGATAGGAAACCTATGTGGTCTGGAGGAGGGTCTTAAAGCCCAAGTCCAGTGACGCACTTCCTCCAACAAGGCCACACTTCCTAATAGTGCCACTCCTTGGGGCAAGAACATTCAAACTACCACACAACATAATTGTTAAAATTCATAAATACTTTCTGTAGTGGAGTTTTAGGAGGTTTGGGATATCTCACAGGCAGTTTCCTACAGAGATTCTGCAGTCGACTGTAGAGGACTTGTTTACCCTTTTCTGAAGCTGCAATGTAAGTGTGGCCGTCTTTCATTACTTCATGCATATCTGGTGAGTCATTTAAAAAATTTTTTTTTTTAGATCCTGGGGATTGATCCCAAAGTAGTCCATCTCTGTACCAACTGCTTGTGACATGTTCTGTGAGTCTGAGGACTGAGCATGCTGTCATTTGGCTGTCGCTGGGAAGATGGCTCGGTAAGTGTTGATTAGCGCTACCACGATGTTGTTTAGGCTTCTGCCCTTCCACCTCCGTCACTGTTCTTACAAAGATGTGAGTGTCAGCATTTGCAGTGCTGTGGTTAAAAGGCAAGGCTGTGACCACGTCAGGCAACTGCTCTGTACCTGAGCTCCATCCCTAGCCTGTCTGTCCAGTTAAGAGACGGGTAATGACATTTCCAACTATAATTCCGAATATGACTGACTCCTTCGTTGGTCTGTCTGCCAGCTTTCATTTAGTGTATTTTGGATCCAAGTTGTCAGGTGCACAAGACTTTAAAGATAATCTTGTTTTGAAGAATAGACTCACTATCTTAAAATAAATGTATTTGCTTCTGATATTTAAAACATATCTAGTTTGAACAGGGCAGGGAAAGGCCCACGAGGTTTCAACCTTGTTAGCTGTAGTTAACTGAGCAAAGCAGGGGAAGTAGGAGAGGTGCTCCTCCCCAGGGAAGAGTCCTCCCCAGGGAAGAGTCCTCCCCAGGGAAGAGTCCTCCCTAGGGAAGAGCACACCAAATGGTTGTCAGGTGCCAAATGGTCAGCCTTGAAAGCACATATACAAGTGACACTATGTGGACTGAACAGGTTATACAGATGAATATATATGTATATACAAATACATAGACATGCAGTAACAATAAATAAAATATCTAGCTTGTCCAATATCAACAAATCAGTATTTCTTTGAACCAGTGCACTATTCATCATCTTATTTGCCATAGCATTGTGTCTTTCAACTTGGCAGAACATCGTTCGTTATTTTCCTAAAAACAACAGTCCGGCACTCTGTGAGGCTCCTGTACTCAGTGTGAGTATCGCCATGATTCAGGTCACGACTGTTATCTTGCTACATGTGTCCTGTGGCCTAATCTATATTACTGTTTTTTCAGTCTGATGACCTTGGGATTTTTTTTAAAGGTCCCATCCTATTCTTAATTCTCTGTTATATTGATAGTAGCTTTGGCATCTATTAAATTGATCAGGACCCACTTTCCTGTGGTGCTATCACATCCTACCGTGAGGTCTGAAAACCTCACAATAGTCAATAGCACTTAACATTTGTTTGAGGACAGAATTTCACTATGTATTCCGGGCTAGCCTTAAAATGACTGCACAACCACCTCCATGCACTCACAAGACTCAAACCCTACACTGTCTCAGACTCTATACTATCTTGGACTCTATACTGGGAATATAAGTTTATGGCACTATGCATGCTCCTATTTCCATATCTATGGTAGTGTCAGAGGTTTTCCTTATGCATAAGGAAGCATCAGAATCTTGCAATGTGTTATACATCGTTTTCAGTTCTTGGATTGAACTTGGAGTCTCGTGCATGCCACACAAGTGCTCCATCACTCAGCCACATCCCTGGCTCTTCTCTGTTTTATATTTTAAACTTTTATCATTTTTTTTGTTTTTTTTTTTTGAGACAGGGTTTCCCTGTGTAGCCCTGGCTGCCCTAGAACTCACTCTGTAGACCAGGTTGGCCTTGAACTCAGAGAGAGATCTGCTTGCCTCTGCCTCCCAAGTGCTGGGATTAAAGGCCAACAGTTTAAAACTTGCGTCAGTGTACTGGCTGGTTTTGTGTGTCAACTTGACACAAGCTGGAGTTATCACAGAGAAAGGAGTTTCAGGTGAGGAAATGCCTCCATGAGATCCAGCTGTGGGACATTTTCTCAATTAGTGATCAAGGGGGGAGGGCCCCTTGTGGGTGGTACCATCTCTGGGCTGGTAGTCTTGGGTTCTATAAGAAAGCAAGCTGAGCAAGCCAGGGGAAGCAAGCCAGTAAGAAACATCCCTCCATGGCCTCTGCATCAGCTCCTGCTTCCTGACCTGCTTGAGTTCCAGTCCTGACTTCATTTAGTGATGAACAGCAGTGTGGAAGTGTAAGCTCAATAAACCCTTTCCTCCCCACCTTGCTTCTTGGTCATGATATTTGTGCAGGAATAGAAACCCTGACTAAGACAGTCAGAGTCTTACTATATTACCTAGGCTGACCTTGAACTTGCAACTGTCCTGCTTCATCTTCTCAAATAGCTATGATCACAGACCTGTGTTGCTGGGTCCTGAGATGTTATTACATATATTTGTAAACAGTTGTTATTTGAAGAGGTTCTTGTAACAAGAGAGAAGGTCACAAAATATATTCCTCTCCCCCTCTTGTCCTTCTCTCTGATCTCCTTTTTTTCTTTCTTTTTCTTTTCTTTTCTTTTCTTTTTTGAGGCAGGGTTTCACTGTATAGTACAGGTTATCCTAGAACCCATTTTCTTTTTTTTTAGATTGCACTGACCTTAGAATTTTGCACTGCTACACCCATTAGAGCAAGATCTACTGGAGGATCATACTTACTGCCCAGGAGTTAGGAGAGTTTCCGAGTCTGACTGGTAGACAGTTGCGATTCCTCATCCTACATGGGCACTGGGCAATGCTCCCTCCAACAGTAAACTTGATAGGAACAATGTTTTCCTTATAGCCTATTGGTAGTTACAGTAACTAACACTTAGTGGTGACAGAGCTATGATATATTAGAGGCAAACAACTATACAGAGAAGGTATCGGCATGTATAACTACCTAAGGCAAGAGAGGGCAGATCCAGTTTGGCTTGAAGACCTGAGACAAACTTTCATGGCTAGGTGAAGCAGATGAAGGTTAACTGTGGGAGGCTGTATTTAAATTGCTGTTAAAAGGCAGATACTTACAGCCAACTGTCGGACTGAGTCTGGGGACCCCAATGGAAGAGCTAGGGGAAGGACGGAAGGAGCTGAAGGGAATTGCAACCCCATAGGAAGAACAACAATATCAACCAACCAGAGCTCCCAGGGACTAAAGCACCAACCAGAGAGTACACATGGAGGGATCCATGACTCCAAATACATATGTAGCAGAGGATGGCCTTGTCTGACATCAGTGGGAAGGGAGGCCCTTGGTCCTGTGGAGGCTTGATGCCTCAGTGTAGGGGGATGCTAAAGGGGTGAGACAGGAGTGGGTGAAACGGTGGAAGAGCATCCTCATAGAGACAGTGGGGAGGGGGAAGGGGAGATGGGATGGGGTTTTTTGGGGGGGACTGGGAAGGGGTATATCATTTGAAATGTAAACGAACAAAATGATTAATTAAAAGATAAACAAATTGCTGTTAAAATCAGCGTGGTGCTGAGAATAGAGGTTCCGGAGACAGACAGCTTGGCTTTATTCTTGGCTCATGGCTACATTTACTAGCCTTGGTTTCTAAGCTTTATAATGGGGGTTATAAAAAGGTTAACTAACTATTATACTAGGGTTAGGTTGGTTGCATATACTAGAAAATCGAGGTCAGTGCCTTGAGAAAGATCAAATGCGATTTCTCCCACTATCAGAGACATCACCAGAACAAGCCAGCTTCCCGTGTCTCCTCGTTAGCCTGATGGGAGATCCAAAATGATTTCGTGAGTTTCAGCCGTCACACCTGTTTTAGGAGACGGGGAAGGAAGGTGTGGAGAAGGGCAAAAGCATCAGTCATTTCCATCAGCAACTGTCTCTGAAAGGCCAAACAACCCTTCTGCCCGAGGTTCTGGTGATGCGCAACTATTTCTGAGACCATGTGTTGCTAGAACTGAAGCTGAGAGCCACAGCAACTTTTTACTCAGTTAAAGCTATGAAAGAGAGAGAGAGAGAGAGAGAGAGAGGGAGAGAAAAGAGAAAAAGAAAGTTCCATTGCTGAGAAAAGAAGGGAGAAGGGAGTGAGAAAGAATTTCTGCCACACCTTTCTCATAAGCTTAACACAGGAATTGAACCACTAAAGAACTTGGCATCTGTCTATACCTCCCCTTCATGAGACACCATCTTCTCAGAGGCCATTCAGAACTAGCCTTCTATGGACATCATGTTGGAGTGGTTGGATTCATATTAAAGCATCTCTTACCTATGCCTGAGTGAGCTTCTCTTCTTCCCCACTGCTGCGTTGCTGGGGGTCTGTGACTCCATGTGAATGACCAACAGCACACAACAGATCTACCCATCTCTTTCTCAGAGTATCGCTGTATTACACCTGCTATCTAATTTCTCTTCATTGAGTTGAAGGGATTATTAATCTTTGTTAGGAAGGCATGCTAATTATACCTGGCTAAGCAAATCATAAAGCCAACTGAGTAGAAAGCAAACAAAGTGTATTTCGGGGAAAGGATAGAGGGTTATAAGGCCACCTGGTTTATTCATGGTGTGGGGTCAACAGTCATCTGTTGACTCAAGTGCCCTCATTTATGTCTTATCTCTGGCTATTTGCTCTAAGAGTTTAGCACTCAGCAGTAAAGAGAGAACACTGTGCACATCTGCCTGCTGTGCTAGCATCAGCACCATCAGGACATCCACAGAACCATTACCTTCTTGTCCTCAGCATGAGCCCACCTGGAATTAGCTCAGCCGGGGGACAGTAAACAAAGCAGGCTTCCAGGCGAGGGCTTGCCCTGGGCCAGCCTGAAGGCTCTATCTAGTGAGGGTTAAGTGAGCAATGACAGACACCGCTATCACAGCTGGAGAAGTGAGGTGAGGAGACAAGTCCATTAAAAACACCGCTGGCTTGACTTATCGCTTCCCGGGACTATACCCTTTTAAATGTCCACAGTGCCTATAAAAATTCCATCTTCCTCCCATGTGGTCAACTGACTGACTGCGGTGAACACGGGCAAGGTTCTGACCCTGTGCGTTTATCTCAGCTAGAGCCAGGTGACCTTGACCTATAGACTAAAAATATCCAGCACTTCCGATGGCTTACTTTTATCTTTGGATTACAATAATAATAATAATTTACTAATATATTAATATAATAATGAAAATATAATAATAACATAATAATTTAAATATAAAATAATACCATACTAATAGTACAATCATAAAGATAAAATAATATAATAAGAATAAAACAAAAATAAACCAGGATTGAAAGATAGCACGGACTCAGAGGCCCACGCATGCCATTCCTGCTGCCCAGACACACTGGACTTCAGTCTTCAGAGACTGTGAGTCCAGCTCAGGACACAGTGGGAAGGGACCGCCTGCAGGTTTCCCAGGCTCCTGGTGGCAGCAGATCAAGGCTGGTTTTGAGTTCTGCCCCTTGTGTTTTTTTTCCTTCCCTGGAACAGTGTTTGTCGAAGGAACAGACTGAGGCACCAGGGTCCTTCTTCCAGTCATAGCTTGTCAGCACAGTTTGATGGCCTTGAGAGACCCACTTGGGAAGCTGGTGAGATGGCTCAGTGGTCAGGGACACATAGAACTTTTGCAGAGGACATGAATTCAGCTCCCATTGCCCACATCAGGCAGCTCACAACTGTTAATGACCCTAGCTCTGAGGGATCTGACACCCTCTTCTGGCCTCCCCTGGTACCTGCACTCACATGTATACCTCCCTCTTCATATACATAATTTAATAAAATAAATCTTAGGAAAGAAAACCACATCAGATTTTTTGAACGCTTGCTTTCATGTCTATAAAATGAGAATTTTTGGACTGTCTATCCTCTCTCTCTATCTCTCCTTCTCTCCCTTTATTTCTTTCTGCTTGGCTGGCAATGGATTCTGGGGCTTTGAGCATAAACTCTTCACCACTGGGTTACACCTCCAGCAACAGACTGTTCTCTGAAACCATTTACTGGCCCAAGCTGGCAATCCTCTCTCTTGCTGTGCGCCCCATGTTTTCCGAGAAATTGGTTTTCCACACGTCTGCTTTACTTAAAATTTCACCGATGGTGTTCAAACTTTTTATTTATTTATTTTTTAATCTCTTCCTGTATTTCCTCTTATTCTCTTAGCTAGTGCCAAGTGCATTCTCTCTAAAACAGCAATCTGGTGTGGTCAACGAGGTACTCTCCTCCAGGCTGAAAGCTTATTGGAATTTTAGGAGCTTTTCTGTTTGATCTGAGATGAGCAAGTGCAGGTTTGTGGGATAAAGTTGTTCAAAGCTGCTGGCGCACTCCCAGAAGCTGACAACATCATAGGAACAGGGGAGGCTTCCCAGGGCTCTCTCAGGACCTAAGAATCCCTGAAGGCACAAAGAAAGCGGAAAGAATCAACGGGCTCTGGCTTTAATGAGGTCTCAAACTAGTCACCTGGGTTCTCAGTCACACTGAGAAATGACAAACCACATTCTACCGAGTACTTACTGCTGCTAAAGGAGATGCTGACTTGGGAAGCCGTGGCTGCTTGACCAACACAAATTCAACACTCATTTGATTCTGTAAAGGGTGGAGTTGACCTACAGGCTTTTAAATATGTCTTTTCAATTGTTCCTCTGCTCTGAGCTGACACAAGCTTGAAATCAGCTGGATTTGGCTCGAGGCTGATCTAGATATGCCCTGCATGTGTTAAACTGCCCGTAAGCAGATGGTGCTTAATGAAGTCTGCTCCTTATTACCTTTAGTGAGGTTTAAAAATGACCATTTAAAATGATGTTTCTATGATGCTTCTTGATGTGGTATGAACACGTCTCTTCCTCGATTCGATCCCCAGATCTTTACCTTGAGGGAATTGCATTAACGTTTACCGATGAGATGGAGCTATGAATGCAGGTGGGTTTTGATACAGTCACTTTTGAGGAAATGTCAGAAGCCCTTGGACATTGTTCCCTCCTGCTGTTAATGACAGAGCTCAGGGAAGGACTGAGCTAGGTAACTGGGCGAGGGTCAGAGGGGATTTTGGAGCGAGTGAAGGAACAGACCAGCTTAATAACCTCACTTGGTTGTTCATGGTCTACGCCCACGGAGCTACTGTGCCCCTCTTCCTGTGTCCGTGGAAGGGAAAACGAGGAACCCACGCTCAACTAACAGACATAAGAGAAACGGGAAGGATCAGCGGTTCCGGCCTGAAAAGTCTGCGACCTGGAAGGAGAAAGCATAATTAGGTAGGTGTAGATCCACCTTATTAAACTAAATGTGAATAATCACCGATTAAGAATTTTGCTGTGGAAAGAGTGTACTTGCTCTTGATGACGGTTTAATTTACACGTTAAACAACATGTTTTCTTTACTGATCTAAAGTAGTGAAATTGCCTTCTTCCCGGTGAAATTTATTGCCATTTAAACATGCCAAAAGGCCTTTCTGACAGTCATTACAATAATCTATCATTTCTGCAACTGCCAGGATCTTGTTCTGTGGTCAGATTCAATTGGAGAAGGGTCAACAGACTTCTCCACCAAATGCTTCCCTCTTGATTACCATCAATTTACTTTTGTCCACAAAAAAGGGCATCTCTGCGGAATGAAATGGAAGAGCCCCTTAAGACCTCTGGCAAACACAGTTCCTGGCTCCGACCGCTTCAGCCCTTGGTTCTGCTTTTGTGCTTCTGGGACAGGAGTTGGGACACCTCCTGGACAGGCTTAGGTGCATGGGGGACAGGGTACTGCCCCCTGTTGGGTTTCTTCCCTCCAGTGACTAAAGGAAACCGTCCAGGTGGGGCTTAGGCAGTGGTTTCCAGTTTCCAGTGAGCCTGGTGCTTTCCCTGCAGGAGGAGCGCAATCTCAGTTAGGGGTTTCCTCCTCCCTTTCTTTCTGAGACGACCCCCTCACATCTCATCTCCTTGCACCCCTTTACTGCCCAGCACCTTTTCTCCCGACTTTGCAGATTGCACAGTCGCAGACAGTATTCACAGCGGGAGAGGTTTACTCCGAGGAACAGAAGAAAACTCACAACTGAGCACTGAGCCTTCCAGGCTTTCTCCACGCGGAGGAAATGAGGTGGGAAAACGAGGAAAAAAAATACATGGAGAAAGTGAGAAACTGTGTGTCTTTTGATGGGAGTGAGGGGAGGGTGCAATTTTTATTTTTGTCTCTCGTGGTTCTTATCGGGGACCCAGTTCCTGCTCTGGGTTTCTTCTCCTGCTCAAGTTGCCTTTGGGAGGCCGGACATGTGATTGAGTCTTTCCACCCCACAATGCAACGCGTGTGTGAGGGCTATAGCCCCAGCCATTTGTTCACGGAGAGTTCTGATTTGATTGGCACAAATTCCGGTGGAGTATGTCATGGTGTGACTACATTAGTAAGGTGCTGTAAGATGTTTTCTGTACTTACGTATGGGCAAGGACCTCAGAAGTAGGCTGATCTTCAGCTTTTAGACTTACCTGACCAATTATGTGCGAGGTCTTAACGTATAGGTTCCATCTCCACTGCTGTTACATACAGCATAGGCAGATATGTTTATGTCTTTATTTGTCCCCTGCCTTTTGGTTAAAATCTTGCTTTATGCATGGTAACAGCTTCCCATCATGAACGCGTCATAGATGAAGGACCTGCTCGTCTTTCTCCGGAGAAGAGGAACAGAAGGCACTCTGGTTCAGAGCCTCCGATGCCTCGTGCCTCAGGGTCGTGCAGTGTGGGCGATGTAGTCAAGTCTCCATGGTCCTCAGCTGGGCCTGAACAGTAGCAGTCTAGTGTGGGCTGCTGCACTCTGCTCTTAGCTTTTGGAGAAGCAAAACAGCAAGCTGATAAATGGGCTGTTGACTGGGGCAAGCTGCCGTAACTGGGGTAATTCACAATAATATTTTATGCTGTTTTCCTGATATCTGCCCACTTTAGGAAATTCTTCATCTACAAAGCCATCTCCCAGGTTTAGGACAACATTTTTTTCTGTTCATAAAAGATACATAGTCAGTGCAGAAAAAAATTAGAAAATACCAAAGGATAAAATAAAATTATTAATAATCCCATAGCATGGGACTAACAGCAAGTACTATCTGAATATATATAATTCCATAATTTTGTATATTTATATGTATTATATATTGTATATGTTCACATAAAACACACACACATATGCTATGAGTTTTATATATGGCTTTTATGGGCGTTTCATTCATGATTCCAGAAACCTGTAAGCAATCTAGATGCCTATCAAAGTTCATCTATGCAGTGGAATATTGGATGGTAGTTTAAAGAGAGAACAGAAATGATACAGAAGACTTTCAGCAATATACTTTGGATTAAAAACTGTAAGATGCAAAAATAGTGAAGTCATCATATTTTTTTTATTATTTTCCAAAACAAACCTCTCCAGATATTTGTTTATGTTTTAGAAATGCAAATGCATGCAACAGACAAGGGAACATCACATGCAAAGGGGGAGGGGCATAGCCTGGGGCGGGGCAGGGGCGTGGGCTGGGGTAGTGGCAGGGGCAGGGGGAGGAGCATGGCCTGGGACTGGGGTGCAGATGAGGGCTGGGGCAGGGGCAGGGGCAGGGGGAGGGGCAGGGGGAGGGGCAGGGGCGCAGCTACCTGGTGCCATATTTGGGAACGAAAGCTTGAGATCCAATGTCTGCAGAAATGATTTAAAAAGTCTTCCTTTATGTCCTAGTTGTCATTTCTGCTTCCAGGCTTTTAATATTTGACTCTTGGTATGACTGACAAATGGCCCAGATAATTCTCTGTTGTGGGCACCATCCCATCCAGCCGTCACTGTGGCTTCAGTATCCATCCAACCGTATCAATCCCAGATATTTCTGCCCATGTCCTGCTAGGTAAACTTGCTGGGGATTGAAAAACACGCTTCTAGGAGAATACATAGTAATGGCTATTGGCCCAGAGCAGAATATATGGGGCTGGAGAGACTGTTCAGCAAGGAAGGGGGTGTCTACTGCCAAGACTTAGGACCCGAGTTTCAGCCTCAGTCCACACGGTAGAGAGAGAGAACTGACTTCTGCTGTCTTCGTACCTCCGTACATGAACTGCGGCATGCGTGAGACTTCACGCACCCCCACACACAAACGAAAAAACAATTGGCAAACGGTTCTGTTTCTAAAATTCGATGACTTTAAAATGTAAGCTTTATTTGTGACCACGCTACCAAACATTACCAAACTTAATTCCACAGCTGGCTGCTGGTTTCGGAGCTGGTGGAGCCCACGATAAAATCGCCCCTCCCGGCCCACTGAAGAGGCCTGAGGCAGACATGACGTGGAGTTCGCTCTTTTATTAAAAACTCCTTTGTAAAATCCACTGACATATTTTTATTGGCTGCTCAGAGCTCTGTTTTGCAGTTTCGTTGATTCTCCAGGCAGCGTGGAACCTTCTGGTAGGGAACCCGTCCCGCTGGGCGACCTCAGGGAAGCCACCAGGCTTCATCAATCTCCCGTGTGAAGCGCATAGCAGTCATAACAACCCAACTGGCGAGCTAGAGAGCCTTCTGAACTAAAGGTCTGTGCGAGGACACACTCGGGGTATTTATTGTGATTATCAGACCCCCGGGGCCCTTTGAAGAATTCTGTCTGATTTATCAGGCAGCTGCGCTGAGGGCGAGCATGGGGGGAGCTGGGAAGGACTGGAGGTGGAGTGAGGTGTCGAGCAGGACCAGGCTGACTGCAGAGCTCCAGGGGTGACCTCACAGTTACCCCCAGATGTTCAGACCATTTCTGAATGCCGCTAGGGGCGTTGATGAGGTGCCATTCTCTGTGCTTGCTAAACTTTGGGAAGCAAGCAAGACTTCAGGATTTTAATGCCCACTTTATCCCGTGACAGATGTAAGGAGGCTTAAAAGTGGCCTGACCTTTCCAGTATTCCTTGCTGACCGGTTCACTGGCCGCTCCTATTCAATATTCCGTCAGCTTCAGCAACTTCTCTGTTTCTTCCCTTTTTGGCACCAACGTCATCAGTTACCGAGAGACACTGGCCTTTTATAGTTGAGTATTGGCTAAGCATGCTCACTTTGCGCTGTCCCAGGAGGACACTTGTCTCTTCTCTTGTATTTTTCCTCCAGGTGAAGAAAAATGGTGAATTGAAAAGTTAGCAGAAAGATAAGAATTCGTGGGCCTCAGTGTCCAGAATTTCCCTGCTGTAGCTCGTGTCAGAGACTGAGCAATGCCCTTATCTTTAAATAGACAGCTAATGGACTTGACTTTAAGGGACGTATTATGATTCGAACTAATTCCAAATAGTGGGTGTACGGGATAAAAGGAGCGTCTACTGCAAACATTTTCCAAGAAGTTCTTTCGTATTTTTAGCAGTATCTCTGGGCATAGCTACTTACCATTCACTGAATTCTTTAAGGCTCCATTTACCCAAATAATTTCCTTAATGTCTAGATTCTTTATCTCTCCTGGCCTGAGATTCTGCCCACTTGATCCACTCTTGTCCATTAAGGTAGTAATATTTACTCCAGATGCCCCTGCTGGAATATACAACTGCTATCAGGAAGGGGCCGAGCGACTGAGAAAAGGTACAACCTCCTTCCGAAAACACACTTTTAAGAGTCAGCATTAAATGACTGAGCAGGTTGTTTCAATATTGGAGGCAAAGAACAAGGTCTGGGAATATGGATCGGAGGAAAGAGAAACTTTAAATAAGTCTTCCTATGCGTTTCATAAATCTAAGCACGTGTTAGTGAACTCCTTGTATACTGCTGGCTAAGTCCATTCTCAAGCTGTCTATATTTCTGTGTCATAGACTAAGACATATTCTGGAAAAAAGGCCGGGCGTTGGATCCATCACGGAAGCGCTGACTGCCCTGTCAGCTTTAACTAGACAGAGGGAGCAATCGTTTAGCATGGTCGTCACCGCGCACAGATAAAATCATCACTAAACATGTGTTAGGTGACACAGAGACGTCTCTTCAATGACACTTTTCTGAAAATGAAGAGCTGAGCCTCTCCAGGCAGGGGGAAGACAGCAACCATGGGAACCGCCTGCCTGCCGTGTGTTAGGCGCTCCATCCTGACACTTAACAAGCCACTGTCTCTAATGGGATTAACTAAGAAATAATTGCACACAGCCTGCACCCTGCCGGGCTATCTTCTGCACACTTATCAAATATCATTTAGAAATGGCCAGAGTTCCATCGGGTGCTGGGTAAGCAATTAGCGACACCAACTACAGAATTCATAAAAGCAAAGACTGTTCGGAGTGATGCTAAAATGCATCAGGCAGAGGTAGTCCATCTTGTTCTTTTTTTTTTTTTTCATTTTAGACAGAATAAAGACTAGATTGTCAGCTGTGAGAAGAAAGTAGTAATGGTGTCAGCTTTCGTCCTCTCGCTTCTTCAGCACCTAGCTGGGGCATATTAACATTCAAGTAATGGTGCATTCATGAATAAACACACACCTCATATGAATTTTTATGTTTAATGTCACTGACAAAAGGAAAACCGGTCAAGTTGTGAATTCCTCTCTAATAATTGCTAATATTATTTTCTACATTTCAAGCATTGTTTTAGATTACATGAACACATCTAGTCCTCCGTGACAGGGACCATTTAATACCATTGACCTAGGAAGAAACTGAGACTTGGTGAGATGAAGTAACTTGTCCAGATTCATGAGAAGGGAACTTGAATGTGGGCATAGGATTCTTACTGTTCTGGTGAATTGTCAATTAAAACAGGCCCTGCAAGTTGTATCCCTTCACGTAGGGCAAAGTGTTCTCGAGGTTGTCGCGCCCAGCCCTTCCAACCCCTCATCTTGTTCATGTCGTCTTTTCCTTTCTCTGTCTCTGTCCCAGAGTGGCAGACGACCAGGCTGTTGAGGGTGAGAAAGGCAGGCTATTTTTCTCCGGTTTCTCTTCTCATCATCGTGTGCTTGCGGTAACTGAGGATGTGCTATAAGTGAATGCACCCAGGAAACCAACCCCGCCTTCCTGTCTGAGTGCACTTGTGTGGACTCTGCCCCTGA
The DNA here is from genome assembly GCA_036184795.1 of Tokudaia tokunoshimensis. Taxonomy (NCBI): domain Eukaryota; kingdom Metazoa; phylum Chordata; class Mammalia; order Rodentia; family Muridae; genus Tokudaia; species Tokudaia tokunoshimensis. Next base: position 7,757,496 of record BTHU01000014.1, read on the forward strand.
ACTTCTGTGGAGACGGCCCCTCCACTCACCTTCTTCATTTGTGAAGCACTGCTTGTCACTGCCCTGTGCAGTGATGAGATACAGGAATCCTTCCTTCAAACTGAGAGAAGTTGGTAAACATTCACACCTTTCTCCCTCTCCCTCCTTGGGAAGGGATGGCGAACAGTGAAGAGAGATAGGAAGGAAGTAAGACCGCAGCAGGAAGTCGGGGTGCTAGCTCCCATGGACCGTATTTACGGCCTCTGCGGTGCGTGAGTTGTGTCAAAGCACTTGGTACTCAGAAAGGGGCATCTCTCTTGGTGCCCTGTCACATGCTGGCTTATTTTAACTTTTGACAGAATTGACCAGTGGAGTCAGTTGGGGCCTCTTCCGTTTCTTTGGGTGGATTTTGGAAATTGTCATTCTTGGATCATTGCTTAAGTCATTTGATCTCAAGATGGCCTCCTGGACCTGCTCCCAGTCCATATGTCTTAACGGTTTTGGAAGAAGCCGTGTAGGTTCTTGCACAGAGCAGCGACTTGGCCATCTTCTTTTAGTTTGAGAGCCTGGGGCTAGCTGTCTTGAAAACAGAAGTCAATGATGAAGACGTCACCTTACAACTCTGCTATAAGGTGCTATAGGTCTGCGTGGTTCCCTAGGAGTTGCAGATAGTTCAGCCACAGGGGGAAATTCAAGTTCTGGAGATCTCTGAATCATATTAAGTGCAGTATGTGCTCTCTGAGAGGCGCTATCAAAGTGCCCTGGACCCCCTGGGAGAGCTCTGACAAGGCTTTGGTGTCCACACCATGGCGGATACTGCAAATAAACGGCATTAGTTTTATAAGTCAACATGCCTTCACATGGCTCATTAAGTGGAATAAAGCCTTATATTCCCTGTCAGATCCTAAGCTGGGTCCATTTATTGGGAGCACATGTTAACCTCCTATATTAAAAGTCTGCTCCCTCTTTTATTTCCCTCTTATATGTTTATCTTGGAATCCTCAGAAGCTTACAAATGTCACTAGGAAGACTGTGTGTACACCCAAGGCAGATTTGCAGTAATAGATGGTATTGACCTGGTACCAGACTCTTGGATAAACACTTGGTGGGTGGTATCCTATTCTATCCTCGGTCTACCTGTATGAGATGACTGCTCCCCATTTTTCTTTCTCTTTTTCCATTTATTTATGTAGTGTGTGTGCATTTGTGTGTGTATATATGTGTGCATGTGTATATGTGTGTATGTACATGTGTATGTGTGTATATGTGTGTGTATGTGTGTGTGTGCACGTATATGTGGTTATGTGTGTGTGTGTGTGTGTAGGTAGAGGACAACTTGTGAGAGGAATTGCTTCTCTCCTTCCACCTTGTGGGATTCAGGGATTGAACTCTGATTGCTAGATTTGACAGTTTGCATCCTGGCTAACTCACTGGCTCCATTTTTATTTCTTTTTTTTTTTTTAAATATAAAATAAAAGAGTGGTAATTTTATTAGAAATTATGGCAGAAACACTTCTCAAAGATTATTTTCTGATGCAGTTATTAAAACTACATAGTATAAATATGTATAATAGAAAATTTTTAACTACTTTAAAGTATTCCTACACATTGGATCAGCCCTCTCACACTTTATAAAAGCATATAAGTGTTTGAAAAATAAATTCTGTGAGATAAAAGTGTTGTTAGAGTAGGTACATTGGCCATCTATGTGTTTCTTTGACTGTCATACCAAACATTTTAAAAGCCTTGGAAATTTCAGGCTTGAAAATAAGACTTGATCTTTAAAAATATCCCCTTTCCCCTTTGAATTTCAAATAGATAAATCATAAAGGATTTACAGCCAATTCCCCCCAAAGTGTTCTTAACAGCTTTATAGAGATGTCATCCATACACCATCCAATTTACACATTTAAAGTATACAGTTAAAGGGGAAGTGATTTGAAATGTAAATTAAAAAAAAAAAAAAAAAAAAAAAAAAGAGCCTGGAGCGGGTAGTCACTCAAGGGTCGAAGTCCTATCATGTATGTCAGCTAGGAGGCTGGTCATAAGGACCGTGGCTGTGAAAAGCCAACGCCTAGGCCCATAAAAAAAAAAAGTATACAGTTTGCTGGTTTCTAGCATATTCACACAATTCTATAGTCACCACCACAGTTGATTTTAGAACACTTTTGTCACTTCCTTCAAACAAACAAACAAACAAGAAGAAGAAGCTCAACTCAAAGCCTCCCTTCCACATGCGCCCTCAAACCTTCAGCCATTCACAGCTGTTCTTTTCTTTCCCTACAGATCTTCCTGTGGGCATTTTCTATAGATCATACAGTACAAAGAGCATGGGGTCTTTTCTGAATAACTTCGTTTTGCTTAGCTGATACAGTATTTCATGTGTATTCTGTAGAAGGACTGTTAGGTCGTGAGATAGCTCTATGGAACTCTTTAATTGTACCAGATTGCTTTCCAGTGTGGCTAACACATTCTGGACCCACAGGAACAATTTATCAGAGTTCTAGTTTACTCAAGTTCTGTCAACACTTGTTATTGTCAATATTTTGTATAGGCGATCCTATAGGTAAGGTAATTTTCTCATTCTTATATACAGTAAATGGAAGAAATGGGGTTCAAACACACACACACACACACACACACACACACACACATATATATATATATATATATATATATATCTTTGACAAGGAGTTGACTTATATCCAAACTAAATCACTGAGTATCCATTAATAAGTGATATGACTCTCCCACGACTCAGGTGTCTAAGCTGTAAAAATGGAACAATACATCCCACCCCTATCTGCCTGGAGACCACTGACTGGATCGTGTGCCTCTGAGGGACAGTCTAGGCTTGAGCTCTGTAGCTACCCAGCACCTGTGTAGGCACCTGCCTGGATTCAAATCTTCAATAATAACAACTGACATACAAATGTTGTTGTCCCAGAATTTAGGACGGAGCCATCCATCCAACAGAAGTCTCTGGTGACACGAGGCATCGCTGAGACTTGGGAAAACAAAGCTTAGTCTGATGAAGTTCAGAGAGATGGAGAAGAAGGTGAGTCCCTGGTTAAAGGCTCCCGTGTGGAGCTTAAGACTCAGAAAGGTTCTTCTCATTTTATCTTACGTTGGACTGACTTTTAAGAGCACACTCTTGGAAGTGTTTATTTTATAACTCTAACAGCGTCCAAGAAAATGTGAACAGCCGGACTCTGAAGAAGCAGGGTTGTGAATTTAACTTATTTTCAGTAAAACCTTTCTGTCCTGGACTGACACAGAGGGAGAGATCCACTCCAAACAGGATAAAAGATACTGTCTCCTGGATGCTGAAGCTCTCCTCTGATGCTCCTCCTAATACTGGACCATTTGAAAGCACGCTGACAAATGGGACCCAGAGGAGTAGTTCATAACTTCTGAACAGGATGCAGCTTGGAGAAGGAGCTGAGGATTCTGGGAAGAGGATGCCCTCTAAGACAGGTGAGGACACCGTGGTTCCCATTTCTTGACATGGATGGTGCGCCCACGGATGGCCCTTTTGCTCTTTCTTCTGTGAGCTCTGCGGTGTTTCAGCAGCTTTAACTAAACAAGACCCTCCTTAGGCCTCCGCGTCTACTGTTTGGATTTCCCCAAGCTGGTTTTAGACAGTTAATGGAATGGCTTCTGCTGTGTGCGCGTGCGCATGTGTGTGCTTCTGAGAGGGGCAGAGAACAAAGCTGGAAAAGAGAGGGGTGGTTATTCTACCCGTTCTCAGGGCAATCATGTGCCTTTTGTTTTTAATTTGATTCCCTACAAAAACGTTATGTTGAGGGCTGAATACCCTTGCTGTCTCTCAAATCTGATGATGTTTAGATGGTTATTTAGCACTGTTCATTTTCATCGAGGTTAGCATCTAACGCCAAATGTGTTCAATTTACCCAGAAATGATAAAGCCTGGGTCTCTGGAGAGTTGGGAACCTCGGTCCTATCGTTGGTTATACAGTTGTAGGTTGTCACCATGAAACGCAGCGAGGTGACTGGTGTTACCGGTCCGTCTTGTGTTTTGCTAGTGATGCTACTGCTGCAAGAGGGTTTATTAGCTGGGAGTTCACCGCCATGCTCTCGAGCTGTGGGTGCTGTCTGTTCAGTTTTGTTGTTTTCTCTCCCTCAGCTTCTGCCTCAGTTGTACAAAGCTCTTGCCATTACCTTTGAGCAGCCTACTCAAAATGGAGGCTGCCACAGTACCCTCAACCAGCAGTGTGTCCTTTATGCAGCAGCTTCCATGGTCGCTTTGTAGACAGGGGAGAAAAGAAATACAGGAGCCCGCCACTTGGATTCTTTGAGTTTATGAACGGGAATTGTATGAGAGCAGTGTTCTAGGGGGATCAAGATGGTGGTGGGATTTTGAGGAAGGAGAGTGGAATCAATGCTCACCGCTGGGATTTTTTTTTTTTTTTTTGCTTTGATTAAGAGGGATCATGGGAGAATGATGGAATATCCCATGTGGTTGTTGTTTATGGCAGTGAAGATGTGGGGGCCATACTGGTTTGAAGGGGACAGAGTTTGTTTTTAACCATTTGACGAATCTAGAGATTAACAATCATTATCAATTTTTAAAAAAAATAATGGCCTGTGACTAGGAATTTAACCTGTACAGTATGATAGAAAGAGCCCAGACTAGGGCAAAGAATGGCCTATCATCTTGATCCCCATCTTCTCTCCTTCCAGGAGCTTGAGTTGCTCATCTGTGGTGCCTTAGTGAGGGTTTTATTGCTGTGCGCAGACACCATGACCAAGGCAACTCTTTTTTTTTTAATTTAATTTAATTTTATTTTTTTAATTTACATTCCAAATCACTTCCCCTTTCCCGTTTCCTCTCTCCCCGAAAGTCCCATAAGCCCCCTTCCCTCCCTCTTTTCTCCGTTCAACCCCCTCTCATTACTCTGTCCTGGCGTTCCCCTACATCCAGTCTTTCCAGGACCAGGGGTCTCTCCTTCCATCTTTTTAGAAATCTATTGATATGCTGATTGTGTCTAGGGTATTCTGAGATTCTGGGTCAATATCCCCTTATCAGTGACTTCATACCATGTGTGATCTTTTGTGATTGGGTTACCTCACTAAGGATGATATTTTCAAGTTCTGACCATTTGCCTAGGAATTTCGTGAATTCATTGTTTTTAATTGCAGAGTAGTATTCCATTGTGTAAATATACCACATCTTCTGAATCCATTCCTCCGTTGAGGGACATCTGGGTTCTTTCCAGCTTCTGGCTATTATAAATAAGGCTGCTATGAATATAGTGGAGCATGTGTCCTTATTGCATGCAGGTAAAGTCTCTGGGTATATGCCCAGGAGTGGTATAGCCGGATCCTCCGGAAGTGTCATGCCCAGTTTTCTGAGGAGCCGCCAGACTGCTTTCCAGAGTGGTTGTACCAGCCTGCAATTCCACCAGCAGTGGAGGAGTGTTCCTCTTTCTCCACATCCTCGCCAACAACTGCTGTCTCCTGTGTTTTTGATCTTAGCCATCCTGACTGGTGTGAGATGGAATCTCAGGGTTGTTTTGATTTGCATTTCCCTAATGACTAAGGATGATGAACATCTCTTTAGGTGCTTCTCAGCCATTAGATATTCTTCAGGTGAGAACTCTTTGTGGAGTTCTGTACCCCATTTTTTAATAGGGTTACTTGCCTCTCTGGAGTTTAACTTCTTGAGTTCTTTGTATATCTTGGATATTAGCCCTCTGTCGGATGTAAGGTTGGTAAAGATCATTTCCCAGTTAGTTGGTTGCCGCTTTGTCTTTTTGACGGTGTCTTTTGCCTTGCAAAAACTTTGTAATTTAATGAGGTCCCATTTGTCTATTCTTGATCTTAGAGTATAAGCTATTGGAGTTCTGTTCAGGAAATTCTCCCCTGTGCCCATATGTTCAAGGTTCTTCCCTAGTTTCCCTTCTATTAGTTTCAGTGTGTCTGGTTTTATGTGGAGATCTTTGATCCACTTAGAATTGAGCTTAGTCCAAGGCAACTCTTAAAAGGACAACATTTAGTTGGGTCTGGCTTATAGGTTCAGAGGTTCAGTCCATTATCATCAAGGCAGGAGCATGGCAGCATCCAGGCAGGCATGATGCAGGAGGGGCTGAGAGTTCTACATCTCCATCTGAAGGCTGCTAGCAGAATACTGGCTTCCAGGCAGCTAGGAGTAGGGTCTTAAAGCCCACACCCACAGTGACACACCTACTCCAACAAGGCCACACTTACTCCAACAAGGCCACACCCACTCCAACAAGGCCACACCTCCAAATAGTGCCACTCCCTGGGCCAAGCATATACAAACCATCACAAGTGGCTTTCCTGATGACATCTCTCCCATTGACAATAACACCTGCTGTATCTACCTCACCCATGAGGAAAATATGCAACAAGTGCATTGTCTTTTAGCTTCCTGATGTGGCAATATGTTTGGATAGATTTAAGGACATCTCTGAGTGTGACCCCTTATGTAATCGACACTCAGCTCTCACTCCCACCTTTGGGATGGGCACGCTGCTCCTGGATTTGCAAGGTTCAGTCCTTGCAGTCAGATTTCTGGATGTGATAATAAATGATACACAGGGGGCAGCAGTGGCACTGACTTGCCTGTTGTGCCAGGGTTTCTTGGAGCTGCAGGCTGCCCTCAACAGAGAACTCTGTTTATCACTTTGCAGATGCAATAAAAATAACAAATGCCCAGAGTAAACCTAATTCACTATGCTACTTAGTATTTGAAATACATAAATATGTCAAGCAAAAGACCTCTAATAGACCCTTTTATCCTGGTAATAGTGTACATATAATTTTCCTCTCATTAGTACAAAAACTACCCAGGGAGCTCTCTGCCCATCCTTCATCCATTTAATCTGCATTAGCTTCCTTTTACCTTGTGTTTAATCTGCTTTCCCTCAAGGTATTTTGAATAAATCAATAGGAATACATGATTGTTTAATGATTTTTAGAAGAGCCCCCTTCGACCACAGCTGTATGATTTAGAATGACTAATTCCACTTTTTACAATTGATCCTTCCCTGTGTGGACCATCCATTTCTGCCAGGCCATTGTGAGAGAATTCTCTAGCAGACTGCTCTCTATTCCCGGGGCTCCCGGAGAGTCTGGCTGCTGTGCTGGCTGGCAGGGCCCCTCCCTCCTCACCATCTGATTAAACATCACATAAAGGTTCACTCTCAGTGCCTTGCTCAGCTGCAGCGACTAGGCAATTTCTTTGCAGCGTGGACGTGTCCGATTTCAGAATTTCTTTTCTCCATTTTTCTTTGGCTGTTCTCGCTTGAGAACACCTGGAATCTTCTAAGCATGTTGGTGGAAGAATGGATAAACATGTGTCTGAATGGTAGCAGTTCGTTTGGGCAATATCTGTGTAGGGTATTCTCTTCATGTGGACTTGGGGGGCGTGTGTGTGTGTGTGTGTGTGTGTGTTTATAGTCTATATCTATGGCTGAATATGTGAATGCCTAGAACACAGGGATTCCTATTCTATTTAGTCACTGTAATATTTAATCATTTTAAATTTATTGAATATTTGTATCCATAAAGGCATGTGAGACAGCAGCTGTGTAGAATCCCGCTAGTTCAGTCAGGTGATTTTGTTTTCTTAACTATTTACAAAGTATCTATTCACAAGCCTGATTCCGCAACTAAATTGCGAGCTCTTTAGAAATTTCGTTCAGTCCGTGTTCTACCGAGCTAGTCTACCTTTCTCTTGAACGCCAAACCCAGGAAAGTTCCTTAATTCCCTTTCACAGAATCCAGTTTCACCTGTGTCTCGCCATAATCACAGAGAGAAAAACCCCTATCCTTCACCAGGGTTCTTCCATGGGGCTAGCTCTTCCAAGCCAAAGGAGCGAGAGCGAGCCCAAAATGAGAGCCAGTCCAAGAAAGTGAGCCCCTCAAAAGTGTCTTCCTCTCAATGATCCAGTTGCTAGAAGTCTCTAGCTCCTTCCCTATACCCTTAGCAAGCTGAACTAAGTCACCATCCTGGTAGGGGCCCCCAAGCCTAGTCAGTGGGGGCTGAACCATTTCACCTTTATGGTAGGGTAGCTCAAGGCCATCCAGGTGACTTTGCCTATGGATGAGGGCAAAGACCACAAGACCTCTACCAAGCAATTAGCCTTAAAATAGGCAGTAACTTTCCACTCTTTAGCATTCTTATCTAAGGAGGCCTTTAGAGGCACACCCAAACTGCATCTCTACAGGACACACATCTGACAAACCAGGCATCTTTTAAGGGTTTCATGCTTTGCTAACAATCAAGTTTTCTACAAACAACAATCAAATATCCTGCAACAAGTCACCTTTGAGACTCTGAATTGGAACTCAGAGGTGTGTCTCAACCGTACCAGTTCTTTCAATGGTCTGTGTCAGGAACTGTGGGTGGGCCTGGGCTTGGCTGGAGAAGAAGAGAAAAAAACATAATAAAGGATAAAAGATAGAGGAGCAGTCACTGGAGAGCCCAGAGCACAATTTCTGCCTTCCTGTGTGTGGTTCAGCTGCAACTGAAATGTTCTAGTCTTCATATCTCCGGTTCTGTTTTCAAGTTACATATCTGTTTATGCTTAAGCAAATTTGATGTTTCCATCACTTTAACCTAAGGAAGTTTTACTATAAGAGTAATGTTGATTAGCTTCTGCAGTGCTGTGAGAGTTCATTAAAGCCATCATTGTAATAGATTAGGATCTGATTACTTGTAAATTCACGGGTATTTGTATGTGTATGTATATGTATGTATATGTGCATGTGCATGTACATGTGTATGTGTATATGATGTATATGTGTATGTATATTTCACATATATATGTATATATATACATATACATACATACATATATATATATATATATATAGTATTTCAAGTTCACAGAAAAATAGGCAAGCAAGTTCTCCTCAGACTCTCTGAACCAAGGCTCAGTGGTAGAGTAAAATAAAGGGCTTGCTTCTATTTCCATTATTATAAATAAAAGTAATATTGAATATGCATTGCCACTGTATATACTGATGTTGCCTTTTAAAATTAATTTTGTCACAAATATCTGGTCTGCCTGTCATCATTGTCCTTAAACTTACTTTCTTGTTTATTGTCTAAAAAGGTGGAGGAAATTTATTCTCTGGGTTGTTGTGAGAATTAAACAGGCAACACAGTCGATTGCTTGGCTAATTGCTGGCACTCATTTAATTAGCCCAGTCCACTGAACACCTCTGCCACACCCCTTAGGAACAGTTAAAACTCCAGGGGTCATCACACCACGTCAGACACTCAGGACTCAGCCTCACTTTGTGCTGGTTGGGTGATTTCACACCAGTCCATGAGGTATGGGGCACAGCCTTCGATGATGGTTCCTTAGCCCTGCTCAAGTTCTTCACCCTAGTGCCCGGTCTCTCTTCTGGCCAGAGCCTGCTGAACCCACTGGGCCTGCAGGTGGGGAAAGCAGGAGGGTAAATTGTAACATGCAGCCAGCTTCCACTAGGGGGAAACTTTTAAGTTAACGTCCATGCTCAACTATTGAAAAGATTTTCAGCTTTTTAAAAAAAATGTAATTATAGATTAACTCATTCTGCATATTTGGAGAGAACTTCTAAATGCCCAAAATGAGTTTGTTTATTTGTTTGTTTGGTTTTTTTGGCATCACTTAGACAACATTGTAATAAAATCAGTTGCTAAGGTTTGTGGCAGTTCGAATGATGTGTTCCCCATATTCTCCAGCATCTGAATGTTTGGTCCCCAGTTGATGAAACTATTTGGGTAGGTTTAGGAGATGTGGTGTTGCTGGAGAAAGTGTGTCACTGGGGACAGGTTTGGAGACTTCAGCCCTGCACCATCTCCAGTGTGCTCGCTCAGTTCTTGTTGGAGACGCGAGTCCTAAGCTGCTGTCCTAGCCACCTCTTACCTCTTCATGGCTGTAGTGGATTCGTATCCCTGGAAACCATGAGCCAAATAAATCATTTCTTCTTGGAGTTGCCTTGGTCTTGGTGTCTTGCCACAGCAATAGAAAGTAACTAAGACAAGTTTATACAAAATAGCAAGACTGTGGGCCTAGGAGTCATATGTGCTCAGGGCTGTAGTTGCCATGGTTACTGAGTGACCTGTGACATCAGCCACCAGGTGAGTAACTGCACAGGGCTCAGTTTCATAGCTTCTGTAATGTCCAAACCTAGGCTGCCTCAAACTTCAGTCAGGACAGGACTCAAATAGACTTTTTAAAAATAAGATAATTAAGTCTATCCCTGTTTGAGATTTCCTTAAAAGCTTGGAATGAAAATCTAGTGATGGGAACACATATCCATTTGACAATACAGCAACAAGTTCAGCTACTGTAACATGTGCAAGGTAGATAAGATATCCCAATCTAAGAGGATTTGCTCTAATGAGAATGTATAACCAGAGGCTGGTGGGGGATCTCCTCTCCCTCCATCTCATTTAAGGCTCTTTTCATTAGATTGTGAGTATCTTAGACCATGTTCTGTATTGTGTGTGTGTGTTGTATGTGTGATGTGTGTATGTTGTGTGTGTTGCATGTGTGTGTGTGTGGTGTATGTATGTGTGGTGTATATGTGTAGTATATATGTGTATGTGGTGTGTGTATGTGTATGTGTATGATGTGTGTGTGGTGTGTGTGTGGTATGTGTGTGTATATATGTGTGCGTGTGTATATGTGAGGTTTATGTATGTGTGATGTATATGTGGTATGTGTGTGGTGTGTGTATGGTGTGTGTATGTGTGGTGTGTATATGTGGTGTGGTGTGTGTGTGTGTGTGTATAGGTAAGAGGACCATTTTTGTATATCATTCCTCAAGTGCTGTTCCTGTTTTGTTTTGTTTGGTTTGGTTTTGTTTTGAGACAGGGTCTCTTATTGACCTGGAACTTACCAAGTAGCTAGAATAAGCTAATTAGCCAGTGGGTCCCAGAGTCTTCTTGTGTTCACTTTCCCAGTGCTGGAATCACAAGTACATGCTGTCATGTTCAACTGTTCTAAAATGTAGGTTTGTTTCTCGTGCTTGCAAGCTAAGCGTTTCACTGACTGCGCCACCCTCCCAGCCTGTCCGCATCATGCTTCCAGTTTCACTAATGTCTGTGGGTTAGGTGCCCTCTCAGCCCTCTCTGCTTTCAATCTCTCAGCTTCCTGAAGCAGGTACAACGAGGGACTCAGTCCGATCCATGAGAAGCTCAAGAAGCTAAGGCACCCAGAGGCCCCACAGATTACGGTCAGAGTTGGGGTTGAAGCCCACGCATGCACTGCAAGTGAATAGCTCTTTGTGTAACTCTCTCCTTCTGCTCACTATCTTGGTTTCATAGAGAGAAAAGAACTTGTGCTAGTGTCTTTCTTTACCCACAGTGTGGGTACTGCTTTTGAGAATGGCCCCCATAGGCTCATATATATGAAAACTTGGTTCCCAGTTAGTGAAACTGTTTGAGAAGGATTAGGAGGTGTGACCTTTTTGGAGGAGGTGTGTTCCTGGGGTGGGCATTGAGGTTTCAAAAGCCTCAAAGCCCATTCCAGGCCCAGTCTCCATCTCTCTTTGCCTGCTGCCTGCAGATCAGGATGTAAGGCTCTTGGCTACTGCTCCAGCGCCATCCCTGTCTGCTTCCTGCCTTGCTGATGATGGGTGAATGCTCTAAAACTATAAGCAAGCCTCCAATTAAATAAGTAAATAAATAAAATAAAGCTTTTCTTTATGAGTTACTGTGGTCATGGTATCTCTTCACAGAGGTAGAACACTGATTGTGACAGAACATCATGTGTTCTGATATAATTCTCTGGCACACTTCCCTCATATTTTGTACAGAAAAACACTAGAGTTGGATCAGTAGTTGGGCTCCATAGATGGGCTGTAAGCACTGTTATGTCTAATCAGCATACAACACTATTCTTATTGGCTCTCCTAATCCACATGACTTTAAATATATTTGCATAAGTTGCTGGTTTAATCATGACCCAAAATATTTTATTTCAATTTAATAGCTTAGGTGTGTGTGTGTGTGTGGCGGGGGGATAAGTATTATACACTGGTATTTAGAAATGTTGTTTATTTACTTTTTTAAAATATCTATTTATGTGTGTGCACATGCTTGTGTGTGAAAATGGGTATATTCAGTGTTAAGGTCAAAGGTCATCTCAGGCTGCTCTTCACTTTTTGTCTTGTTTGAGGCAGGGTCTCTCTTGTTTGTTGCTGCTCTGTATTCCAGACTATCTGGCCAATGAGTTTCTAGAGGACTATTCCGGCCCATGGATCTCTGGGGTGGGTGGGAGTGCAGCAGCAGCAACAGCAACAGCAACAGCAGTAGCAGCAACAGCAACAGAAGCAGCAGCAGCAAGAGCAGTACCAGCAACAGCAACAATAGCAACATCAGCAACAACAACCGCAGCAGCAACAACAGCAACAGCAGTAAGAATAACAACAGTAGCAACAGCAGCAACAGCAACAATAGCAACAGTAGCACTACCAGCAGCAGCAGCAGCAAGAGCAGTAGCAACAGCAACAACAGTAGCAACAGCAGCAGCAACAGTAGCAACAGCAGCAACAGTAGTAACAGCAGCAGCGATTCTTCTCTGCCTCCCCTCGTGGCACAGAGCACAGAGTTTACAGATATACACCACCATGCCCGCCTTTATTTGACTTCTAGGGATCTGAACTCAGCTCATCAGGCTTGTGTGGCTCAGCCTCTTCTGCCCAGAGTCAATGTTTTGTGTGTTGCTAACAACAAGAGCAATGAAAGGAAGGGAGGGGCTTTGGGAGCACTTTCTCAGCTGGGAGTGAGGGAGCAGATGAAGATTCTTGTTGATAAATCAGATTAGGAAACTTTGACCTAACAAAGGGGCTCTCATGGCTTTGTTGACCTGGAAGGTATTTCTTCATCGGTTTCAGAGAGGGTTTGGCTAACTCTAGGAACATTTTCTTCAGTAAGGATCTGGGAAGGGCTGTCTTGTTTGTAGCTCAGTGATGGTGTGTGTTAAAATGACTGGGTGCCTCTTGGTCTTTGAACTTCAGTTCTGGGCTCAGATCAATTGAAGCTGAAGGGCTGGCAGTTATGGAGGTAGAACTGTGTTCCAGGGTCTTCTCTTGAGGATTAAGAAGCAGAATTTATCCTGCCTGTTGCTATGTCCCCACCAGGCTAACACATCTCTTCAAAACAGAAGGGTGCTTTATTACTGACTAGCTGTCCAACTGAAAGGAGCCTGAGTTAAAAGACAGGTGGACAGCAAAAGTCAGGTAGACATCTTTGGTCACGACTGCATCCTGTAGTCATGATGACTTAACTGGGGAAGCCCTACCCTTGGGCTCATGAGTCAATGTTTTCCTTACAGGAATCATTTGGAACGAGGGTGATATTGCCTTTACGATGGATGAAGTGCACATTTAAACAGAATGGAGCTCTCCACACTCACAAGCCCAGAGACGTAGTCTAAATGATTCAAAGCAGACAGATATTATTTCATAATTTTTTAAAAGTCCGGGGCACACCATTAAGTCTGGCTGCTTGTTTCCCAGCTGTGACCCTTGGCAGATGTTCCTGAAGCTAGTGCATGGAGTGAAAGCCGGAGGCTGAGGAAGTTCTTGGGGCTCACAGATGCTGGCCTTTAATATGTGCAATAGAACATTATGATTTCTTAGCAGAACATTTGTCAGTGTGACAAGTATTGGGGGATACATCCCAAGAAATAAGAAGTTAGAAACGATCCTTTGTACGTTGAAGCCTCCAAAATTATGTGATTAATTTACATCCTAAATTTTTATCCTATGTAAGAGCTTATGATCTTAATAGGCCCAAGTATAAATCACTCTTTTTGTGTCTAATGGGTAAGCATAATATGAGTTCTTTCCCTTCCCTGACTTAGGGCATGAGGGCCAGTGAGACAAAGAGTTTAATATTTTATTTTTGACTTCACATTTATAAGTGAAGAATGTTTCTTTGGGCTTGAAGTGACTATGTGTCATAAGTACGCTGCATGGTTAATAGACTATGTAAAATGTTCTTGTGCATAGAAGCGTGCACGGGTGGGCACGTATGTACGCACATTTCTACATGAGATTGTTAATGGACTGTTTTAAATCCTTACATCAACTGTTTTTTAAAACAAGCTTCTTTGAGCCATCGCTTAAAATGTTTGCATTTTGGGAGCTGATCAAAGTCTTGAAGGTTTTGTGTAAATCAATAGACTGGCATGACCCGTGGAGGATCTGAGGCCGAGGGAGTTTTGTTTGAAGAACGGCACTGTCGCGGGGCTTGCCAGCCAGCCTGTGTGAAGAATGCCCCTCTGTTCCTACTTCTTTGCTGTACCTTCTTTTATCCTCTGCCTGTCCTCTGAGGACATGTGGAATTCTTCCCAGCTCCACTCTGCTTAACCTTGCTTCTGATCTTCCTATCCACTCCTAGACGCTCACACACGTAAACATCTTTCTCTGACAACACGCTGCTGTAAACCAATGCCAAGACCTGTCCTGCTTTGTATGCAGTTAGCTTGGCTCATGAATCCTGGAGGGGGTTGCCGTGGGTTGGGTACACGAGGCCCTTGTAGTCAGGCCAAGCAAAAGCGTTGGCAGCATGCCCAAGTCTCAAGAGCTGAGCTGGCTACCTGGGCAGAAGACTCGTGGCAAGCTGTTACTCCATTCCCACGCTTGTGACCACACTGCGCTTTCCAGAGTGGGGACCGGCTAATATCTGTTTCTCATTTTATTTGAAAAGGGATATGGGCATTAAATTGGCTTGAATCATAATGCCCTAATTTTATGTGTGAAAACATAAATAAGGAAATTTGCCTTCTCAGTCAAGTTTGCACGCAAATCTACGTTTGGATGTAGATTTCAACCCTCGAGATGGGAAGACGTTAGAAAAATGGTGGCATAAGATTAATGGTTCCCATGGAGCAGGACATCAGTTTCTCTCTAGGTATAGAGTTTTAGGGACATTTGGATGGCCAGAAGGTGCCGTTCATTCTCAGAAGAATAGGGTGCCTGTGTGGAAGACACATTCTAACTTCAAGGCATTAAAATATGACCCCCAAGTCCACTCACTGTCCAGTTGCTTTAGCAATGGCAGCTGTGTTTGCTAAACTGTGAGTCCGTTGAAGCCATATACATTGTATTATGTGAGAAAACTTCCATTAAAAACTAGCAGCCAACCATTGGACTGGGCGTGGGGTTCCCAATGGAGGAGTTGGAGGGCGGTCTGGAGGAGCTGAAGGGGTTTACAGCCCCATGGGAAGAACAACGATGTTGACCACCCAGACACCCTAGGACTCCCAGGGACTAAACCATCAACCAAGGGGGACACATGGTCCCAGTCAAAAATGTGGCAGAGGAATGCCTTGTCGTGCATCAGTGGGAGGAGTGGTCTTTGGTCAGGTGAAGGCTAAATAGATGCCCCAACAAGGGGAAATTGAAGAGGGAGGAGGTGGGAGTGGTTTGGGTGGAGGGGCATATACTTGGAGGCAGGGAGTTGGAGGAGGGGTGGGGGGGGTTTGGGGAGGGGGGAAACTGGGAAAGGTTTTACCCCTTGAAATGTAAATGAAGGTTATATTTAATAAAAAAAGAGAGAGAAAAACTGTCTGAGGTTGAATATAGTTGGAAATTGGGGTTTACTGAACTTGGTTGGCTCCTTTTTAAACTACAGAGATCATCAACGTCAGTCAGGTGTTCACATCCACTGTGACTTCAGATTCACCATGAAGCTTCATTCCCCTGTTGTGTTAAGGAATATATATTTCTATCACAAGGATCATGGATGCTTCCCAGAACACAGTTTAAGAAAGAGTGTTAAAGGTCAAAGACTTTACAACTGTTTGAATAATGCTATTCTGTTTGTAATTTAAATAAATTTAGTCTGAGCTCTTTAGGATGTAGTTCACTCAGATTTCTCACATGCGTAGCACTGAGAGAGTTAGTGAAAATCCACTTTCTTTACAGGTAAATTCAGACTCTTGTGGGCAAACTCAACTCTTCCCTAACCCAGTGTGCTGCCGTGCTGACCTCTAATTTATCAAGGTTAATATACTGAAAATTTTACTGTTCAAATCCTTGTCCTAAAGCAACTGGGCTTGCAACCCAGGAACTGGAAATCAGATTCTGGATAAAGCTCACTGCAGAGGCACGGATGCTTTTGGCACCGTGAATTGGCATGGACGGATGCCAAAGCTTATTTGCTAGGCTTTTTCTTCCCTTTGAACGGAAAGCATCTGAACCTATTTAAAGTTCTGGATATTCAAAGTCTCTATTCTGTGGGCTTTCTGAAATTGTGCTTCATCAATGTTCTGGGACGCTTAAGGGCTCCAGTTTAGCAGGAGTTTCTTCATTCCTCCTTTGGGCATGTCACATCATCCAACTGTGATGGGGCCACCATCACCACCTCCACACCGGTGTCATCAATGACCTCCACTACCACTGCTTACTGCATTAAGAATATTAAATGTGTTACCTCATGCCATTCTTGCCTGACAGTTCTTTGAGGTTGGTTTTCTGTGTGATAAAAATGAATGTGAATGATTAAGCGAGCTTGGCCCAGCTCTATCCATCCATCCATCCATCCATCCCCTCACCCATCCGTCCGTCCATCCATCCATCTATCCATCTATCCATCTATCCATCTATCCATCTATCCATCTATCCATCTATCCATCTATCCATCTATCCATCTATCCATCTATCCATCTATCCATCTATCCATCTATCCATCTATCTATCTATCTATCTATCTATCTATCTATCTATCTATCTATCTATCTATCTATCTATCTAATCTATCTATCTATCTATCTATCTAGTATATATACTATATGTATGTAACTATATAACTATATATCATATATATGTATATGTATATGTATACACACACATATGTGTGTGTCTCATCCTGGGTTTGTTAGCTAGATTCTCTTCCCAAGTCCCCCCCCCAAAAAAAAACCCAAAAAAAAACCAAAACCTTTGGATAGTGTGCTATAAATAGGTTTTACTTACCACAATTGATTTAAAATAACACCAGTTTCCCAATAACATGGTTCCAGCTCCAGGTATTATTTTAAGGCCCCCCTGCCACCATGTGTGTATGCACATGTGTGAGTGCATGCATGTGTGAATGTACATGCGTGTGTATGCATGCCTGTGTGTGTGCACATGTTTGTAACCCATAGTGCATGTGTGGGGTTTAGAGACCTTCCCTTCTACCTTGTTTGAGGCAGGATCTCTTTTTGGCCACATCTCCAAGTACCAGGCTAGTTCCTGTGGATTCTCTTATGCCTGTGTGCCATGTCATTTATAAGAATCCTGGAATTAAAGATGTACACACTATGGTCCCAACTTCACATGGGGTCCAGAGATACAAACTCAGGTCCTCACCCTTGTACAGCAAGTGATTTACTCAATGAACTCTCTCTCCCCAGCCCTTCACTTATCAACTGCAGCTGAGTAAAATATAAACTTTGCTATTAGTTCTTTGGTCCACATATCACTATGTAAAATAATGGATGTCTGTTATTGTCCATGACTGAGTATATTAGTTCTGGAGAACTCCGACTAGCTGGCCACGGAGGAGCGTCTGCTGACTCGCGCACAGACAGTGCGGTGTATGGTTGTGTTGCTTCCTTGTTTTTCCCTTTGCACTGGCCAAGTGCTGTGGTGTGAATCTGGAACATCCCTGAAGGCTCACATAATAAGGGCTCAGCTGCTAGCTCCTGGGGTTTGTGGAAGGGGTTGGATTACACTGGATTAATCCATGGATGGCCTCACCATTTCTTAGTATTATTGGGAGGTTGTCTCTATTTCGTTGGTGAGGTCTCTGAAGGAAGGACATCACTGGCGGTGCACCTTTAAAGGGTGTCTAAGACCCTGTCTTCTTGGCTTTGTTTCCTGCCAGCCTGAGGTGAGCAGCTTTGTCCTTCCACATACCCTTGCCCTCACCCCCACCCCCGTGATGTTCTATCTTATTCATACCTCCAGTAATGGAGCAAGTCAATCATGAACAGAAACTTCTGAAACTGTGAGTCAAAACAAATATTCTCACACTAGACAAGGGTGGTGCATGCTGTTAATCCCAGGACTCAGGAGGCAGAAGTGAGCTAATCTCTGTGAGTTCAAAGCCAGCCTGGTCTACAGAGCAAGTTCCAGGGCAGTCAGGGCTACACAGAGAAATCCTGTCTTGAAAAGTTACACAAATACAGAATGAGGGGAAATACCAGATGGAGAGACAGTGACACATGCACTGTACCTGCTCTCAGTGTGCTTCCAGAGGGACTTAATGGAGACAACATCACCCACATAGATGAAGACAGTGCTTGTGATGAAAGGTGACATACTGCAGACAGAGTGACACTAGCTGAGCCTTGCAGTTCTTCACAACACCAGCAGAGACGTTTGACTTCACCAAATGTGGAAGGTTGTGTTTCTGAGGGGCTAGTGACTGCTGTATACTTAGGAAAGAGATTGGTAGCTTGTTCAGTTTAGAAAAGTTGCTATGTTTACATGGGAATAAGGTAAGGGATGTTCTATCATTCATGTCTCATGACATGATCTGTATATGAGTACATGTGTGTGCATGTACATTCTACAGTGCATGTGTGAGCTCTTTTTTGGGAGTTAGTGCTCTTCTTCCACCATATAAATTCTGGGGATTGAGTTCAGGTCATCAGGGGCAGCACTTTTAGGAGCGTGACCCATCTCACTGGCTATTTTCCTATTTTTAATTTTTTTCATATATAAAGTAATAAAATGTGTTAATGTTTCTGTTTGTCTAATTACAGTGTACTAACTAAATATTAGATTCTATTGTTGTTTTTTTTATTTTTAATTTTATCATGTGCTTACCACATGGAAAATTTTTATTTATCATTATGGGTATATGCGTGTGTGTGTGTGTGTGTGTGTGTGTGTGTGTGTGTGTGTGTGCGCGCGCCCGTGTACGCATGTGCATGTGTATCTGTGGGTATCTGAGATGTCTGCAAGAGAATGTTGCGTTCCCTGGGGCCTGAGTTCAGAGAGTTGTGAACCTTCCAACATGGGTGTCGAAAATCAAATATGTCTCTTCTGGAAGAGCAGTACATATCTTAAGTGCTGAGCCATTTCTCCAGCACCAGAAAGAAAGGTTTTAAAAATATTTTGACAAACTCAGGAGATAGCAGGTGTTGGCAAGGATGTGGAGAAAGAGGAACACTCCTCCACTGCTGGTGGGATTGCAAGCTGGTACAACCACTCTGGAAAGCAGTCTGGCGGTTCCTCAGAAAACTGGGCATGACACTCCTGGAGGATCCTGTTATACCACTCCTGGGCATATACCCAGAGGCTTTACCTGCATGCAATAAGGACACATGCTCCACTATGTTCATAGCAGCCTTATTTATAATAGCCAGAAGCTGGAAAGAACCCAGATGTCCCTCAACGGAGGAATGGATTCAGAAGATGTGGTATATCTACACAATGGAATACTACTCTGCAATTAAAAACAATGAATTCACAAAATTCTTAGGCAAATGGTCAGAACTTGAAAATATCATCCTTAGTGAGGTAACCCAATCACAAAAGAACACACATGGTATGCAGTAACTGATAAGTGGATATTAACCCAGAAGCTCAGAATACCCAAGACATAATTCACATATCAACATATCAATTGATTTCTAAGAAGAAGGAAGGAGAGACCCCTGGTCCTGGAAAGACTGGATGTAGGGGAACGCCAGGACAGAGAAGCGGGAGGGGGTTGTCTGGGGAACAGGGGGAGGGAAGAGGGCTTATGGGACTTTTGGGGAGGGGGGAACCGGGAAAGGGGAAATCATTGGGAATGTAAATAAAAAATATAGAAAATAATAATAATAAAAAAATCAAATATCCCGCAGAGGGGGTACTAGCTTGGTTCTGTCCTCTGAGGATACAGAGGGGCTTGGCCAGACTCTTGACGTGACTTGGAAGAAACTAGGTGCTCCTAAGAGCCAGAGTGAGGAGGTAGGATTGGAGCAGTCACCTGCAGGGACAGGGGTATGGGGGTGCACCAAAGGCATCCCCTGCTCTGTTTCTTCTTCCTGACACATGGAACCTCCTACTTCTCCACCATCTTTGAGGTGGCTTCTGTGACTGGATGTCTGCTCAGCATTCAATTATAAGAGAAGAGACTGTGGGCTTGCCTATCAAAAAAAATATTTTGACAAAATTTTACATTATGGGCCATCTTAATTTTTTCTTCCTGTTATTAAGAATGCTTTGTGGGGCTAGAGAGATGGCCCCGTGGTTAAGAGCATCGACTGCTCTTCCAGAAGACCATGGTTCAATTCCCAGCACCCACATGGCAGCTCATAACTCTCTGTAACTCAAGCTCTAGTGCCTCTGACACCTGCACACAGACATTCATGCAGGCTGAACACCAAGGCAATGCAAAGTAAAATAAAATGAAATAAAATGAAATAAAATAAAATAAAATAAAATAAAAAGCTGCTTTGCGTGGCTTTGACTCATGAAATCTTTTCCAACTAGCAAGCAAAGTGAAGATTTTTGAAAATGTATCCATCTATTAAAGTTTCCAGATACTAACTCAAAGGGGAAATTATGATCAATATCCATGTTGTGTTTCCTCTGCAGAACTATAATTAAGGACTTCAAAAACTGGCGCAGACCCTAAGAATGTTTTAAAAGAATGGAATTTTGAAATTGTTCAGTGGTGGAAGGAAGTCAGATGCAGGATGCTCTAGTGACTATAGAAATGTACATATAAAATTATTTTCCTAGTAATACTTTGATGCCAATACTAAAACTCCAGTTGTGTCAATTTGGGACTTTAAAGGTGGCCTACTGGTTAAGAGCTCTTCTGGAGGAACCATGTGTTTGGTTACCAACACCTACCTTGAGTGGCTCACAATCACCTATAACTCCAGCCCCAAGGGAAGCCACCTTCTGGCTTCCATGGGTACACACACACACACACACACACACACACACACACACACACACACACAGAGAGAGAGAGAGAGAGAGAGAGAGAGAGAGAGAGAGAGAGAGAGATATGAATACACACAGTTACTTTTTTAAAAAAGCACTTGAAGATGTGTCGAGTAAAAATAAACTTAATAAGGGTTTATACTGGGAACTTGAGCCAAGTGGAAAATATTCTGCTTTTTCTGAGCTACATTGTGAGGGTGGACATGCAACCACAAGACTTGGGGACATTAATATTTTTAGACAAAGTCACATTTATAGTGCCTTTACCATACTCAGTAGGTCCAAGTAGAGCTGGGACAGTAGCGGGGCTGGCAAAGTTGATACGATGAGCTAAAGTGGCTGAGCATTTCCTTTCTCATCTTCGCAACTGGGACCTTTAACTCAAGATCCCTCTGAGCTAAGGTGATGTCAATATTCAATCTGCATAGATCATAGATCAGGAGACACTATGATGGTAATTTTAAACAACACCAAAGTCTGGGGAAAATGGTTCTCTTTTATTAATGGAAAGAGAATCTGCTTAACCTGCCCTCGTACTGCACGTGGTTTATGCACTGTGAAAATCTTCGCTAGCCCTACAGCTGACTGAGGATTAAAATCTAGGCTACATAAAGAACTCAAAGATTAAACGCAAACAATCCAATAGGCGTCCATAATGAATGGTTTTTTTAAAGTGACACACAGACGGCCAGGAAGACTATGAAAACATGTTCTGCACTCTTAGCTGTCAGGAAAATGCAGATAGTGGCTACACTGAGGTTCCAGCTCACACCAACCAGACAGATATCACCAAGAAAGCCAACAATAGATGCTGTCGAGGATGCGTGGGAAGGGGAGGAGTTCTACCCTGGAGGGAGGAAGGTGAATTAGTGCTGGCATGACTGCAATGACTACGAAAGTCCTTTGAAAAGCTGAAGCTAGAAGTACCGTGTGACCTAGCTCTAGTAGTCCTGAGCATTCCTCAAAGAACCTAAGGCAGCAGACCCCGGGGCAGCTGCACATCCACATTCTCTGTGGCAGTAAAGATACAGCATCCCCCTGGAGGCTGTTTATCTATGTATGCATCTATGTATGTACCTGTGTATCTATCTAATTTGTCTATCATCCATCAATCTATCATTCATCTATTTATCTAGCATCTCTTTATCCATCTCTATTTATTATCTATCTATCTATCTATCTATCTATCTATCTATCTATCTTATCTATTATTTATCAATTACCTATTTATATATCTAGTATCTATCAATCTATCATCTATCTCTATTTATCATCTATATATCATCCATTTATCTATCTCTATCTACCTATCATCTATGTATCTATTATCTATCATCTATTTAATTATCTACATGTCATCTATCTACCTATCCACCACCTATTTATGTATCTATCTATCTATCTATCATCTATCTATCTATCTATCTATCTATCTATCTATCTATCTACCTACTTACCTAAGATCTATTTTATTTTGTGCAGGAATAGAAACCCTAGCTAAGACAACCACACACAGAGACACATGCAGACACACACATATGCACACATACCATACCACACAACACACATATGCACACATACCATACCACACAACACACATATACCACACACACAGACATACACAGACACACACACACATGCACATATGCTATACAATACACACAGACACACACAGACACACACAGACACACACATCTCAAGCCTTCGAAAATTTCCAGTCAGTGGAATCGATCACAAATTTTCATTCTGTCATTAAATCACTACTAATAATCCTAATCGTTATTTGCACAGAATTCCCTCGTGGAAGAGATGACCCCTGATGTTACTATTCTGATCTTTACTTATTTTCTCTGGGCCACGAGTCTCCGCTATTCACTGCCAAAGTTGCTACTCAAAGTGGACAATCTACATAAACATAAACGGAGTTATTCCAAGGATGATTCTCATTTGGAAAAGGAGCCTCATTTTGGAGGACCGGAAGAACAGCCAACCTCCCATTCCGCTGTCCTGGCCATCGAGGTGTGCAGGCCCCCATGGGTCAGCACCCAGGACCCCTGTCTGCGTGTGCAGAGGCCCTGCTCCCCATTGCTGGTCTTGAACCATTCATCCCATTAATTTTGTATGAGAAGACTGGCAGCAATTCTACAAATGAGTAAACACAGAGCTCAAAGTGTAATCATATAGGCCCAGCACATCGGCTCTGGGTCTTCATTGAACAATCCTGCCTCAATCCAGCAATTTCATTATCACCGTCAGTGGAACAAATCACTTTATTAGACACAAGGAGCTTTTGTGGAGAAACTTCTTCTTGTGGGCAGCATTATGAAGCTCTCAAACATAAAAACAGCACTTATGGTTGTCACGGGGTTTCCTTAGGCAATTCAGCTAATGGCTTAGACAACAAGGGCTTGAAATGCTCATTCAAGGCTCCCAGTTTGCTGTGCAGCCATATTCTTTTTTTTTTTCATTCTAAGGGAGAAAAGGCGTTTTTGATGCTTTTAGTGGAATTAATATTTTCAGTAAGGAGTTTGCTGACAAGAGAAGTCTCTCTTTCTCTGTCTCTTTCCTCCTTCCCTCCCTCCCTTCTGTCCTCTCTCCCTCCTTGAAGGACAGTGAGATTTGAGGAAACAAGGCGTTACAGAACCAGAAGAGTGTCTATTTGTATTGGTTGAAACAATTTACTAACTAGGAACTTTTGCACAGAGAATTTAAAATATTATAAAAACATGCCCTATGGCACAACTGTAAGGGGGTGGGGCAAGTGTGAGCTCACTTTGTGTGTCCCCTTCTTGGCAAGTGGGGCCCTGGGGACTGGAGACCAGAGGTGGGGCTGGATGCCATGGGGCTGTTCCCAGAGATAGTTCGTTCCTACAGTGGAACATTCCCACCTGGGAGTGAGGCTCACAAGACTGAGGATGGAAGGAAAACTTAGAAGGTCCAGGGGAAAAATGAAACAAATAAGATCCAACAGCTGAAAGTGATACAAGTGGCAAGAATCACACCCAGCCTCAGTTCCCTCCCCAGCCCCACCCCCAGCTCCCTCCCCCAGCTCCTTCCCCAGACCCCTCCCCAGACCCCTCTCCAATCCCACCCCATGTCCCCCACTTCAGTCCCCCCCCAGCCCCACCCCGCCTAGCTTACACAGCAGTGGCAGTTGCTACAAACAAGATGGCTCCCATTGACTGTGCTGCCTGTAAGTTGCATAGCTATAGGCAAGCAGCTTCCTCCACAAGCTCTGGTCTATGCCAAGGTGGGCTTTCCAGAGAGGCAGCCTCCTTCCTTTGAGTCACAAGCTCGGGTAAGCATCCTTCTGAACAGACTCTTGGGAGTAACCACAGTAAACTCACCACTTCGCTAAGCTATTCGTGGACGGCCTGGTTTCTTTGGCCTGCTCTGTTGTTCAAAACACCACAGAACTTCCTGCCATGTCAACAGATGCATCCAATCCCTGTATCTCCCACCGTGATGATTGCTCTCAATATAGGGGTGCTCTTCTCCAGAAATCTGTCTAATGTGCTGAAGGGACCAAGATGTGGTCTTGCCCAATTGTGTTGGACTTTAATTAGCTTCACTTTAGAGAGCGGTGGGGCAGTGACCTTTCCATCCTCGGGGCAAGCCTGAAGTATTAGAGCTGTGAGGGTTGAGCAGAGGCTCCGTGAGATGCACAGCAGAGTGAGGAAAGATCAGAAGAGACCTGCAGAGGTGGGAAGCACTCACCACTGAGTGGTTGTTTAATAACTTGGAGGAAATGCTCAGAATCAATCCAGGGAGACTAGTCCCACCATGCCCCAGCTCTTAGGTCTTAAATATTGTTCAACCAAGACTATGGATCCAGAACAGATTACTGTAAGTTGTATAGAGATCATTTAAAAAAGTTTCTGTGTTTGAAAGCCAACAGGTTTGATTGAAAACTAAACTTTCGTAAAATTAGTTTTCTTAGAAGGCTGTTGTGGTTTTTTTTTTTCACATTGATTCTTTGTTGGATATTTTATTAAGGAATCTGGCAGCACTGTCCCTAGTCTGTGCTTCCCAGAATGCTCCAGGAGGTTCGCAGCACAAAGAATAATCCCATAGAGACAGGAACACTCACCCCATCCCACCTTAAATTATCACACTTCATCAACATGCATGTAATATCACCTCTTCCGTAAAGCCCTTCCAGATTTCTCTACCCCTTACACAGTGGCAGAGTGAACTTCTAATTCCATTGGCTTCCTAGAAGGAGGGACCAAGGCGAAGATGTAAATCTACAGCTGCTGCTGCTGCTTCTGCTCTAGAACGGAAGCCATCAGAGAACAGTTAGACCAAGGATGCTGAATGAAGAGATGCGAGTTCCAGAGACAGACAGACAGACGACAGACAGACAGACAGACAGACAGACAGACAGACAGACAGACAGCTGCTGAATTTTACCACCTGCTGCTCCTCAGAATTTCTAGTTACATGGAGGGTTTCTTCCTTTTTTGGATTAAAAGTATTTCCACCCAGGGTTTTACTGTTCAAACTAAGCCTGTCTCAGCCTGTGAAAACATACTTAGAATCTGCCCATAGCGCGTGTTCTTTGCCCTTGCAGCTACATCCTATTTCCCGTCTATATCGTGCCTGCTTTGAACACAAGGCTTCCAGGTCCTCTGCTGTTCAGGTTACTGAGGACAGATCATCCACTTTCCATGGGAGGGGTGCTGTTTTCTGATGCTATAAGGCTAACAACCCAGACACCCAGGTCAGACTGCCTAGGCAAGGACGCCTGCCTGCCCTGTAGTTGATGAATGGCTTGGGGGAAACGACTTCACCTCTTCATGACTCAGTTTCCAAACCTGAGCGTGGGAATGTCAGGGTCCTGGAGGACTTGGCTAGGCCTTAACAACTGCTGGCTCTTCTGTGGGGCGCCTGCCCTCAAATGTGTTAAAGGTGAGCCCGCCTCACCTCATAAGGGGGCATGGGGTAGACCTGGGCATCTTCAGGCATGTTCCTACCAGTTCTTGGCAGTCTGACCTTGCTTGCTTCTTTGGTAGGTGGCCTATGTGTTAAGAGTCAAATTGATTGAAAAGCCAAGTGAGTTGCTCCTCCTGGGCCAGAGCTGAGTGGAGAGGAGGAGGAGGAGGAGGAGGAGAAGGAGGAGGAGGAGGAGGAGGAGTCTAACCCTGGACCAAGGGACTTTCAACTGGTACAGAGGAAGTAGGCATGACGTCAGGCTGCAGTTACTGAAGGAGTTACAGAGGAGAGAACACAGGGATGAAGCCGGGGGGGGGGGGGGGGCTAGCCTGCACTCAGATTCACACTTCCAGTTTCTTCCTTTCTAGTATCTGGCTGGAGTCATGGCTGGCATCTCTTCCTGTCCAGGTTATAGATGGAACGATGCCCTTGCTACTCTGAAGAGACACCGGCTTTCGATCTTTCTATTGGGTTTCTAAGCCCAGTGCCCCTTCTCAGGTCTGATTGCTTTCTCTCAGTGATGAAAACGTATGCTGATAATTCTGCCATTACAGACGCATGTGGCAATTATATGAGCTAGTATAAAAGAGAAGTCTATAAAGGCACAGTGTGTGCTTGTGATTCCCAGTTCTCTGCAATGCTGACAGATGAAGTCTCATTCAATGATTGTGCATGGCCTTGTATGCTCTATTTAGACAGATGGTGGTGAGTGTGAGCTCACTGGAGAGTTGTAAATGATTAATAGATGGCTGAAACTTTTTTCACTGATATTTACTGCTATGGTTTGTATATGCTCAGCCCAGGGAGTGGCACTACTAGGAGGTGTGGCCTTGTCAGAGTAAGTGTGGCCTTGTTGGAGTAGGTGTGTCATTGTGGGTGTGGGCTTAAGACCCTCATCTTAGCTGCCTGGAAGTCAGTATTCTGCTAGCAGCCTTCAGATGAAGATGTAGAACTCTCAGCTCCTATACCATGCCTGCCTGGATGTTACCATGCTCTCGCCTTGATGATAATGGACTGAACCTCTGAACCTGTAAGCCAGACCCTATTAAATGTTGTCCATATAAGAGTTACCACAGTCATGGTGTCTGTTCACAGCAGTAAAACCTTAACTGAGACATTTACTTATGCAAAGGAGTCTCTAACTTTTGAACTGAGTTGGCCCTTCGCTTTTTGTTTTTTTGTTTTGTTTTGTTTGTTTGTTTTTTTTTTGAGACAGGGTTTCTCTGTGTAGCCCTGGCTGTCCTGGAACTCACTGTGTAGACCAGGCTGGCCTCGAACTCAGAAATCCTCCTGTCTCTGCCTCCCAAGTGCTGGGATTAAAGGCGTGAGCCACCACCACCTGGCCCTTCGCTTTTATTTGCATGAAGAGTGGTCCTAACAGGAGAAATGAGAATAGCAGTAGAATCATTTGGGGGATCCAGACCTGGAAGGCCACGGGGAGGAAGAGAAATTGCCCTGCAGTTCCTTGGAATAATTCTGGATCCATTATTAAGAGAGAAGGAGGAGGAGGAGTAGGAGGAGTAGGAGGAGGAGGAGGAGGAATCCTGGAACGAGAGAAAAACAAGAGTCCCAGAGAGGGATTGAAGAAAGTGGCCTCTATCTGTCTTCTCTTCCCAAAGAGAGATGGTCCCTGAGGCCCTGTCCTTAACGTACTAGGGTCCTTAGCACCTGGAATTCTCTCAGATGGAGACTTGGGAAGATGTCTTACCATGTCTAGATTTGTACACCTAAGCTCTAGATTTGTATGTATGTATGTATGTATAACGTCTATATTTGTGTATCTAAGTGCTTTAAGAGACTTAAGAATAGTCTCTTGTTAAGAAAAGTTGTTACGCTGTTACATCGTAGTGGTTCATGTTTGCAATTCTAACATTTGAAAATCTGAGAGAGGTGGATTTTTCTAGCACTTAAAAGCGTGGGACAGGAGAATTACTGTGAACGTGAGGTATGCCTGGCCTTGGTAGGAAGTTCCAAGCCATCCTGATACAAAGTGAAGCCTTGTCTCAAAACAAGCAAACAAACAAACACAAAAAGCAAACAAAAACAAAAATAAGAATGTTGCCTTGCTCACCTTTCCAACCCTCCAGCTGATCCTAGAAACGTCAATTTAGGTCAATCCTGAACGAAACGAATTATATGAATCTCAGATGATTAGCATTCACAGTATCTATCCATCAGTTGTTCAGTTAGTAATCTGATAGGTGTGTGCTTGTGTGTGTATGTGTGTGTAGGGGGAGAGAGAGAGAGAGAGAGAGAGAGAGAGAGAGAGAGAGAGAGAGAGAGAGAGAGAGAAACTGTGACCTGGCCTTGCCGACTTCAGCACATCCCCAAACGGTTGCCTCCGAGAATGGAGTCTGAGATGGTGTGTGGCTGAAAGGTGCTTTTTAAAAACAGTGATTGGCAAGAAAGGGAATCCCTGCACTTCTTAATTTATTAAATTAGTTGTGTCAAAGCTGGAAGGCACTGTCTGTCCTTGCTGGCCTTGATAGAGGACCCTTGCAGCGGAGCATTGCAACCTGGGAACTCACGGTGGTGGCTGAGCGAGTTGGTGACTGCCTGCACCTGTCTTTTATGCCTTGCCTTGTTCCTTTAGTGTACTGAGCACACCTCTACAGGGCGGCTTCACCACCACTCTTTGACGTCTTTAGCAGCGGCAGCCTACCAAATCTATTGTGGAGCTGAAGTTAGGAAGGTTACAGTTGAAATTACTGGCATTGACTGAAGTAAATCATTCATCCATCCATCCATCCACCCATCCATCCATCCATCCATCCATCCATCCATCCATCCATCCATCCACTGAATAAAAATGTACTTGATGACACAGACTGTCCTTCAGACATTGATGTTCACAACTTAAGGTCTCCCAGGTACACCAAGCTTTTAGCTTTTGGCATTAAGAATTTAACTCAGTCGTTCTCTCAGTTCTGACAGTTTATTCGTGTTGGTCATTTCCCCCTCTCTACCCTCTGCCAAAACTTCCCTAAATGTCTAAAAAGCTAATTTTTCTTCTGTTCCTCTTCTGGATTTATTTTAGGCTCACCACAGCTCCGTATTCTGCAAATAAGGGGCACAGAAATGAAGGCTTTTGGCTGAGGAGGAGCCGTTAACCACTCTGCTGTTTGGAGATTGTCATGTAATTTCCCCACTTTCACAGAAGAAATGGAATGAAAATGACTGTCCTCTTTGAAGTTGAAACAAAAATTTCCCCTTTTGTATATCATCAGCTACTAATTAGTGAGACCCTCAAGGGTAGTGAATCATAATAAAGACTCGGGGCCCCTGTCAGCACACACACTTCACATCCATAGTAAGCCTGCTCTCCGAGGACCCCTACACAGCAGCCCCCAGGTCTGCCAAGTGTCCCTTACCAAGGATTTATTTAAAGATACTTTTTAAAGCATTTCCTCCTTTACTCAGAAGGCTCTCTGTGTGTAGTTCAGTGGACGCTTAAAATCACATTCCTGATCGTTTTGAAATCTTTCCCTCTTGTAAATGACTTGGCTTCAAAGCCCAGTTGGCATGGCAGGCTCTACCAGGGAAGGAAAAACCGTGAGGGAACACAAACAGAAATGAGTTGCCACAGAGTAAATGCTAGGCTCTGACTCTGGGCGGGTCACAGATTTGGGGGTCAGAGGTCACGGGACCTGGGAGAAATGATGAGTTTAAAACCCCATATATCTCCTTCTCCTCCTCCTCCTTCTTCTTCTCTTGGTTTATAATGGTTAAATTTTTTATTACTTTTAATTTTTTACGGTCCAGTCGTTGCCCTCCTCCTGGTCCACCCTCCCACAGTTCCTTATCCCATTCCTCCTCCCTGTCTCCTTCTTCTTTTGAGTGACTCCAAGGACTTGGGGAGGTGGAATCCATTCTGGGAGCATTAAACCTATCATCTCATCTATCCTTCTGACTTTCCTCTTCTGTATAATGGTCATTTCTTCTGTTAGTTATTTTTCTAATTGCTGTGGAAAATATCTGACAAAGCAACTTAAGGATGGAAAAGTTTATTTTACTTCACAGTTTTAAAGGGATGTAGTCCACCACAGCGAGCCATGCATAGCGGTGGAGATGTGTTTCTTACGTGCTTGTACATCCAGTCACATTGGCAACCCACCACATGCGTGTCTCTGTACTCATATGTAAAACTTAACTCTCCCATGTTTTCTGGCCTTTGTTTCGGGATTCCAAAGCATGGTTACAAAGTTACTGCTGTTCTTCTAAGGTGTGATTGGATGCTGAAGGTGTAGCTCAGTGGAAAGATGCTTATCTATCTAGCACACACAGAGCTGTGGCCTTCATCCTGGGTGCCATGAAAGAAAGAAGGGTCAGGAGGAGCAAATTTGTCATTAGTAATCTGGAAGGTGCAGAACAGTCTCTCTCTTTTTTATTGGGTGACAGTATAGTACTTGCTGAAGAAGTTTGAATGGTTTTGTCCTTCCCCAGTGGCAGCCTTGACCTATTTAGTGGGCTGAAGCCAGTCCCCTCCTTGTCAAGATGGCTGAGCAATTAGTCAATGTGCCGAAGAAGCGATGTTTTTCTTACAGTGCTCCAAGTTAAGGAAGTAAGAGTCCCCAAGCAGAGCGCTGTGCATGGCACTTATTTCTTTTTAAGATTCCTTCCACTCCTGTACCTCCCTGTGTTGTTCTTCAAGGAACCCTGGAAGAGGGGAGACGCTGTGGCATAAAGAGGGGCCACAGCACAGCGAGGAACATTTCTCAGCAGCAATTTGCAGAATGACTGAGAACTTGGCGAGTGTGTTCCTCTGTCAGGAGACTGGTGACCCTGGGATATGCCCAGTGATGAGGTAAGCGCAGATCATGAGACTTAGGGTCCAAAGCAAGAACTGAAGT
Source organism: Tokudaia tokunoshimensis (assembly GCA_036184795.1). Lineage (NCBI taxonomy): Eukaryota > Metazoa > Chordata > Mammalia > Rodentia > Muridae > Tokudaia > Tokudaia tokunoshimensis. Next base: position 7,788,188 of record BTHU01000014.1, read on the forward strand.
TAGCAAAAGGTTAAATGGAGAGATTGACGGAGGAGGGTTGTGATGTTCCACTAGGTGAGAGGTGGTTCCTAGAGAGGAGAAATGATCTGAGAAGCAATATGTGAGGTATCCACTCCATAGCTCGTGTCTTTCTCAGAGGACCCAGGATTGTGAAACAAAAAAACAAACAAAAACAAACAAACAAAAGACAGAAGATGCATGTGCTGTCAAGAGACAACCGTTGTGTGCCCCGGGACAGTGAGTTAATGTGGAGACAAAGAAATGTTCTGGTAGTGATAGTCACCACAGCAGTGTCTCTGTGAGTTTTGGTGTGGGATGAACCCATTCTTCTTGTCATATTCTCCACATAGACCAAAGACAGTATCAGGATTGAAAGTTAACACTTCATTAAACCACAAACTAAGTTTGACTGAGGACTTGCTGAAGACTAGCAGTTTTACAATCTTGCTCATGGGGTGGGGGGTGGGGGGCAGGAAGTGGCGGGGGGGGGGGGGAAGGTGGTTGCAGCCCGGAGAGTGCTTCTAGACATGTCCCTTGACAAAGTGACTATTAACAAGTCCTGCTAAGGCCTGAGTACAGATCTGATGAATGTCAAATTTGAAATTGTTCTGTGTAATACAATGCCAGTGGTCAGGAGCAGAAGATGTCCGTACTCCTAAGGGATATTTAGGATTTTTATAAAGATTATTAAAGTCCTAGCAGGGTGGTATTCACATCCAATTACTTTCTCCTTTTGGCCCAGCCTTCTTCATAAGGGTTTGGCATCTTCTATTTCCTGGTGACTCACCAAAGACTCCATCAATTCTAAATGGTCACAAGAGTCTGCTAGGAATCTTTTCATTTACATACACTGTCTATGAAATGTTACAAAGACTCGGTATACACCGTCTATGAAAACGTTACAAAGACTCGGTATACACCATCTATGAAAACGTTACAAAGACTCAGTATACACCATCTCTGAAAACGTTACAAAGACTCGGTATACACCATCTCTGAAAACGTTACAAAGACTTGGTTTGGTGAAAACGTTACAAAGCATACAAAGGATAGGCTACACTGTTGAAAGTAACACATGGTCAAGATAAATTAGGAAAAAATTCTAAAATCAAGAGCTCTGTGGAGAATGTCTTTAAAAGCCTGTGCCACAGAGGTCTTTCCCTGGAATGCTTCAAAGAAACAGAATTATTTGGAAGACTCCATCCACCCTGCACTGCCCTGCCTCAGGACCCTCACAGCTGGTTAGGAGAGGTCCCCAGAGTCCTGGAGTATGCTCTTGTCTCTACAGGCTCAGTGGTTTGTGAGGGTTCCCTTTTGTGTGTGAACCTTGCAGAGTTAATATAAATCCTTACGGTCCCACTTACCACGCTCATGGTGGCTGATTTCAGATGCAGAAGACTGCGTGAGTTCGGTTCTGAGCTCCTCAGCAACTCCATGCAGTGCGGGGCGGTGGGGATGGGGGTGGGGGTGGGGAGGTGGCTCCCAGACCATTCTTAAATCATTGAATTCCAAAGGCAAATCTTTTAAAGTCACTCTACAGCCTCTGTCTCCTCTCCATGCAAGCAAACTAGGCTACAAAAGCAGAGGCCTCCCCCGGCCCTGTTTACTTAGACTGCAAACTCTATTCAGGCCAGCGATGTCAGATTAAAGGGAGAAAGAGGAGAGAAATCAAAGCCCTAACTGCACATAAAAGGCAATCACTGGCAAGCAATCTGTTCGACTTCCAACTCTTTGCACTTTATGAATAAAGGTCAATCTGTTATTGGCACCCAAATGTTAACGTTCTTATGAAGGCTTAAGCTGCTCTAACAGCTGAATAAGAGAGAGTGAGCGAGAGACCCTCACCTAATCATCCAGGTCCAGCTGGGACTCAGGAGCTGCTCAAAAGCCAGAAGGGGGTCGGCTGGTGGGGGGAGCAGTTGGCATGCATCTAATGAAGAGCGACAGGGAAGTGAAGTTACTTACATGCTACATAGGATACTCAAGCCTAGAGTCTTCGGGCTTCCCAGCCCCAACCCCATCCTCACTACCTGCCCTAGACTTCCTGGGCTTCTGTTAGTTCCTCTCTAATACACGTATGCTTTTCCTCCTTTATCAGACCTGCTAGCCACCTCCGTTGATGTTTTGTCTAGATGAAGGATAGAATACAGTAAGTAAGTCTCTAACTGCACGCTGTCTGCTTTATATACTCATATGCAGGGGACAAACACATGGACGCTGTGCAGTTTGGACTAAGTAACAGTGACTGTGTTGCAAGAAGAATTTAGAAACCACTTCAGTTATGCTAATGTAGTCACAAATGCGTTTTTTCTGATGCACTTTCAGGTGATGGCTAGCCTTTGGGCATCCGATCTGTACATATTTAATTTGGATATTGTACTGGCTGGTTTTGTGTGTCAAGTTGACACAGGCTGGAGTTATTACAGAGAACGGAGCTTCAGTTGGGGAAGGACCTCCATGAGATCCAGTTGTAAGGCATTTTCTCAATTAGTGATCAAGGGGGAGGGCCCATTGTGGGTGGCACCATCCCTGGGCTGGTGATCTTGGGTTCTATAAGAGAGCAAGCTGAGCAAGCCAGGGGAAGCAAGCAAGTAAGCAACATCCCTCCATGGCCTCTGCATCAGCTCCTGCTTCCTGACCTGCTTGAGTTCCAGTCCTGACTTCCTTTAGTGATGAACAGCAGTGTGGAAGTATAAGCTCAAAAAACCCTTTCCTCCCCAACTTGCTTCTTGGTCATGATGTTTGTTCAGGAATAGAAACCCTGACTAAGATAGATATACAAGCAAAATGTCAGATTACTGCGTTCTACAAATGCCTCCATTCTGATGGAGTCAACATTGCAGAAATGAAGGTGGCTTCCGCTTTCCAACCCCGCCACCCACAACTGCAAAGTAAACACACCTCAGACTTTCACTGCTTTGTCCCTGTCTGTGAACTCTGAGGCCAAAATGAACTCACCTACGAAATTCCACTCAGCTCTGCCGTTCTTTCCCGGCCAGCTCGGTGTGGCAGGGATGTGTTGTCCAAATGTTTAGCGAACAATTCACCTGGAAACTGAAGTGTCACACTTGTATACAGCATAATTACGACAACAAGATTTTTCTGAAAAAGGCCAGGTATCCTCATGACTGGGTATTGGAGGGACTGAGTTCCAGTGTGAGTGGGGATGGCTGTTCCTGTCCTTCTTAATGTCCTCTCTCAAGCCTTCTCGGAGAGCTTCCTTCCCTGTGGAGCATCCTTCTCCACTTGGAACCACATGCTGATGGACAGCAGGGTTGACAACTCTCCACCTCTGTTCTGTGACTGCTCCCTGTCCCTTGACTTTGCACATTCCTCAGCGCTGCTTCTTTCCCCTTGGAGAGAGAACCTCTGAAGCCTGAGGTCCAAGGTCCCATCACCTACAGCACTTGGAATGCTCTCTCATGAATGGAGGAACTGGGCCATCTCTCTTTGTACAGAATTTACATGATGATCTATTCTCTTTACATTCTAGGGACACTGATTTAGTTTTCCAATAGATAAATTGATGTGTAGCAAAGGACGCAGATAATAATTTAACCCATGCATCTCCCTTTTACCCCCTTCTCCCAATCATTCCTTTCCCCGTCTGGGTATCAACTGCTCTTACTGATTTCTTGTGACTCTTGATCTTGATACCCTTCGGTTGGTGTTATTGTTGTTTCTTTTGTTTTGCTTTGGGTTTTGTTTTCCTACCTAGGACATAGTGATTAGAACTAAGAATCTATTTGCCGGTCATTTGAATTCCAAAGGAAGAGGAGTCTCAGAAAATATAAAGAATCACTCTTTATGACACTACATGTATGTCCAGGGCAGCAGTTGGCCTGATCAAGCATTCTAGGTCCCAATGGAGTGAAATAAAAGGATGTTCTGAGCAAGGAGCATCTTGCAGGGCAAGAGTTTTCAACCTTGTTGGGCTTATTTAGTTCATGTTGAGCAAATCTCCAACTTCTGTAGATCCTTCATTCCTTTTTTTTTTAAAGCAGTAATTTTAGAAAATTAGAAAAATCAGCATTTGGGAAAATGAATTCGATATTAGCATTTTTTCAATCAGAAATGTAACCTCTGAGCTGGTGAAGTGGCTTTGCCAAATCAATCTATTTAGGAAATTAAAAAAATAAAATTAGGCACATTTATTGCAAATTAAAGTGAAATGGAATTGAATGTTTTTAACCGATGCCAGCAGAGATATGTCCCTGTGAGATCTTTGTGTCAACAAAGAAATGGGCCAGTCTCAAGAGTTGTGTATCTCTTGGAGCTACCATGGTAGGAGATCTTACACCTACCACAGGCCGGCTCTGAGGTGGAGGACACAGCAGGACACTGGGCTACCCACAGAACTGTCTTCTGTCTTTTATTTATGTATATATTCAGTCTTTAAGGAGTGGGGCAGGGAGCAGCAGGGTTTTTTAAAAGTTATTATTATTATTTGACAGAGGGTCTCATTATGTACCCCTGGCTAGCCTTTCAAACCCGCAGAGATCCACCTTCTTCTGCCTCCTGCTAGCTGAGAGTTTAAAAAGGTTTTATGTTCAAGGAGAAGGTCAGGATGTTTGTAATTAAAAGGGATCATCTACTGAGGGTAGTAGGTAGGAAACCACTGTCACCCTTTGCATGGGGTGGCTCACAGCTATCTATGGCAATAGTCCCATTGGACCTGATGCCTTCTTCTGGAGTGCAGACAAGACACCCATATACTAAATAAATAAATCTTTAAGAATCATAAGACTCATTTAGGGCTATAACTGCCTTTTAAGCAAGTGGGCTCGTCTGCGGGTTTCCTGTGCATTAGTTTAACTGACAGTGTGGTTCCTTTGGAGTCCAGTCCAATGATTGTGGAATCCAGAAAGGATGGATGCAGTTAATTCTTATAACTTGTTGTTATTCTCTGAAGATCAGGACTATGTTTACAGGCAGTTCTCTGGGAGGCTTGGGGCCCATCACAAATGGGTTCATAATCTTCTAGCTTCCAGGGGATCAGCTACTGGGTTCATGCAGTATCCATTCCTTGGGCTTCTGCCTGAGGGTCAGCAAGGAAACCACAAACAGAAGAGTGTTTGCTTTACAATAAGACTCGTCTCGAGTTAACCCTCAGAAGATTACCAAATGATATGAAAGTTTGCTAATGATTTCCACCCTACCACTGTCTATAGTGGGAACAGTCAGATTAGAGCCCTAATCGTCCTTCAGGAGGGGATTTGCCCACTGAATGGTAACCCGAGGCCATAACTGAATCCAGAGCCTTGAATGTGCCGGAGAGACACACAGGAGACTCTCACTCATGGTGCTTCGTCCCTTGACTACTTTGTGATCACTCTGATCAGCTGTTTGTAAATAATCCTCATGGCTGTGTGAATTTAGCTGTCACTGAATCTCCTCAAGTCTCGTTTTCTCATTTAGAAGCTCCATCTACCAGACAGGGCTGTTCTGACAATATCCCAGTCCCTGGACATATGGTCAGAAATCGGTGTGCCCCCCTCTACTCCCTTCCCCTCCCTTCCCCTTCCCTCTCCCCTTCCTCCTCCCCTTCCTCCTCCCCTTCCACCTCCCCTTCTTCCTCCTTTTCCTCCTCCCCTTCCTCCTCCCCTTCCTCTTCCCCTTCCTCCTCTCCTTCCTCCTCCCCTTCCTCCCCTTCCTCTTTTTCATCCTCTTTATATTATCATAGACACATAAAGGACATATGAACCATGTTTGCAAATGGAATTCTAGTAATTATTGCTACACACTTTATTTATTTATTTATTTATTTATTTATTTATTTTTCTATCACATAGAATCTTTCCCACAACAACGGCCTATCGATTTTGCCCCTAAATTGAACTCTTTAGGAAAAGAGGGTTTTTGTCTGAACCTTTCTTCTGCTGCTTACTGCCGCAGCTTTATTTTCAGGAAAGTAGCCGGATGCCTCCGAGGGATCTTTAGTTTTATTATTTATAAAAGATGAAGAATTATTATTTCTTTTCTACTGCCTTCCAAATTTGCTATCTATCAAATAAACAATTGAGTCGGAGTTTGGGGGAAAATAACAAAGTACTATATAGATATTAGGTTTTATGAACTAAATGGAAACCATTTGCTTGGGATTTTCTTTCTTCTTCGCACCTACATTTTCGCAGCAGACAAGTTGCCGAATGAAGCAGGACCTAATGAAACCCCTTTGGGTAGATCTGCTCGAGAGCCCCCTACCATCTTGAGGGTGGGAGCACAACTTCTGGTTGAAGTCTTCATAGGACACAGTCCCTTGGGGCACCTTTACCCAGGTTTGCTTTCCCTGCACCAGGACACCGCTCCCTCCCTTCTGTGTTCTGACTTCCTTGCTCTCTGCTGCTGCAAATATAACCACAGAGACCGGCGGGCCTGAGAGCCAAGGCTGGCTGAACCTGCAGTTACCGCGGGTTCAAGAGGTTGAACCAGGCGCTGGGAGCCACCGGGGACTTGGTAATATTTACTGTCGTTTCTGATGCACCATCTCCTTCCTCTTCATTCATGAAACCATACAGACGCCTTCGGGGAGGAGGTCCAAGTGAAGCTTGACAGCATTCTGGGAACTCACGGAGGGAGCTGTGGTCAAAATGTGCGCTTCTGAAGGAGGCCTTTGTGCCCAGAAGCCGGCCTGCTTGCAAACGTCCCCAGGCTGCAGATCAGCGCCAACTTATTTTCCAACGGAGACGTCAGAGGCCTGGGGATGGGGTGGGGTTATCAGGAAGGAACAGAAAGGTAAGGGTACAGTTAGCAGTTCCCCCAAAAGCACCAATTTCCGAAGTCACAGCCCAGCGCGCGCCACGTTCAGCCCAAGCACTAGGGCCAACCTTTGGTGCGTATTCTTTCCTATGCCTTCCAAACGTAATTCTATTTTAACTAAGACAGTAGGAAAGGTGTCGCGGCTGAGCAACAATACTAAATTTTTTTAAAAGGAGAATCATTTTCTCCTGGCACTGTGGGTGGTTTTGAGTGGGCTTTACCCCGTCCCTTGCGGTTGTACTGGGTCACGCTAGCTGCGCCCCGGAGTTAAAGGCGACACCGAAAGCCTGAGTCCAGAGCTTCTCTCTCCGAGTTCCCACTACTTGTAAGGTTTTTTAGCCCAGGCTTATAAAAGTCATTTCCATTTTCAAAAGCGGAGTTGGTCAAACACTTTGGAAACTTTCCCTGAGCCACTCGCCCCCACCCGCCCCCACCCCACCCCACCCCACCCCACCCCACTCCATCTTGTTCGAGAAATGCAAATGTGAAGCCAATCCTATTTTATGTTAAAAAGTTGAAAAACATTTCAATGTATTCTTGTCTTGTATGACTGGCTGAGAGCCTCTAAATCCCCACCATTTACCAAATTAAACTAATTGAAAGTGCTTCCAAAAGCCACATCTGTAGGCTGACGTTTGTCCCCGCCGTTCACTTTGGGCTCGGGAAACTGCTCTCCGTTCCATTGATCCCTGTATAGTCATGCCTGTCAGGAAGTCACATCAGCCATTATCATTCTAATTTTACTGCCTTTCTTGGTCCCTAATCTAATTTGCAACGATGCTTAGGCATTTCGCAAGGCCATAGCACTTTCTTCAGAATTTCAACAAGAGCATTAAACCCCCAATTTACATTAATGAAGTGCACATTTAATTAGGGGAGAAGGTAAATGGAGGGCTCTTCAGGAGCAGTTTGATATGATGAGCACTCCAGAAGGCAAGGAGATGTATCTGATAAAAGGCTCGCCATACATCACAGGGCCCTGATTCCCATCCCGCTCCCCCCCCCCCCCCCCCCCCCCGCTTTCTCCCAACCTCACCGTCCGGCTAGTTCCCACCCATCCATGAACTCACTCTACCTCACTGAAATCTGCTCCTCAGCCGTTACAATAAAATATGAAAGCAGACCTGTCAACAAGGCAGGACGCGGGGCAAAGAGCTATTTAAGAGGATCATGTGGTTTCCAGTTCTGTTGCCCTCCAAAGGGGAGATTAACTTGTTCTTTTCAATAATGAGAAACATAGAAAGGCACCCCAGCTTCCCTGGTTAATGAATGTGTTAAGCACATAGGCTGAGTGGCCCAGAGGCACACAAGGCCCAGAGGCCTTTGGGAAACTTCTGGCCATGGGTAACATTTGGTGAATTCATTACTACATGTGATTTAAGTTGTGATGATGCTGGCTGTGGCTTCTGACCAACAGGTGGGTGTGTATGTCCACATATGCGTTTATTTCTGGACAATTTTTTTTGTCCTTTCAATATACTTTTTAGATAAACTTTCTTCCCTTTAGTCTAGAGTCCATGAAGTGTGAGGATGAAAGCAGAATTTACATAAAGATTTTATTTTTGGAAACTTGATAGTATTTCTCTTTTCTTCTATTGGTTATTTGTGGTGTGTGTGTGTGTGTGTGTGTGTGTGTGTGTGTGCACTTTCCATGCTTGAATGTGGGGACCAGATGTCCACTTTGAATATTTTCTACCATTTACTGCTTTGTCTCTCTCTCTCTCTCTCTCTCTCTCTCTCTGTCTCTTTCCTTCTTTCTCTTTTCTTTTCTTTTCTTTCTGTTCTTTTCTTTCTTTTCTTTTCTGACATAGTCTTGCACTGACGCTGTAACACCAGTTGGTCAGCTAGACTCCTGGTCAATGAGTCCTTGGGACCCACAGTCTCCACACTCCCAATGCTGAGGTCACAGATTGGTGTGCTTCCACTCCCAGATGTATAAGGATATTGGGGATCCAAACTCAGATCCTAATTTTTTTGTTTTGTTTTTGTTTTGTTTTGTTTTTGTTCCTGACATAGCTTCTCTGTGTATAGCTGGCTGTCCTGGAACTCTCTGTGTAGACCATGCTGGCCCCGAACTTACAAAGATCCACCTGCCTCAGCCTCCCTGGTGGACTGCTGGGATTTAAAGCATGAACTCCCTTCCCCCCAGCATCAGATCCTCATTCTTGCATAGCAAACACTTTGCCCGCTGAGCCATCTCCCCAGCCTCCATTGGTTATTTAATAACAATTCAGTAATAATTGTGATCAACCCTCCTGGGAAATTACATGGCTTCAATAGAGCAAGAATGACCCCATGACCGAAGGCTACTTCTTTGTGTTTAACAGTTTATAGTGTTTGCTACTGTGTATCTAGAAATTGAAAGCATTTGTTTACAAGAGGGTATATTTAAGTGTTTATAAGAGGGTTCTCATTTAACTGAAACTTGAGTGTTACATTTCCTGGAGACAGACAAACATAGGTTCTACCAGTTCAGCAGCCCCAGTCGGAGTCAGATGTGTAAACACATCGGATCCTTCTCTGCTCCCCACTACTTTGAGACAAGTACAGTTTTCACACACAGATAGGACTGACCATAATGCCATAGGAAACTAAGTAGGAAGTCACTTCCTTAGCATGTCATAGTCCAAGGTCTAGAAGACAGGGCCAGTGGTGGGCGATTGTGAAAAGGAGAAAGAGGTGAAGAAGAAGAGGGTGAAGAGAAAGACCGAGAGTTAGGAAAACTGAGTGCACTATGCAATTGGGGCATAGAGTGAGAACAGCCATTTTCCAGTGTGAACACCAGGCTCTGGTGGGCAGACCTGCATCAACAGCCTGAGAGCGCACAGCTTGCGGTTGGCCTCGGCAGAGCTCGGCTTTCCCCACTGCAGAATGTAGATGGTAGCAGTTCTTTATATGGTTGCTCCGAAGTGAACACAGTTAGTTCATGAGGCACTTAGGAGGCTGCTTGGCAGTTAATAAGCACTCAATAGACGAAAAAAAGAATACTCAGTATGTCTTACTAGAGAGAAGGCGAGGTTAGATAAACGTATGGAAAGGCCTTAGGAAACAGAATGTTACATGAGAGCATGCGCACAGTGCCTGAGTGGCACGTGATAAGGAAGAGCAAATTGCATTTGCTTAGCCAGCAGCTTCCTAGTGGGACCCTGTCATTTTCTGTGGGCGGGACTCATGTCATTCCTGTGGGCGGAACTCATGTCATTCCTGTGGGCGGGACCCATGCCATTCCTGTGGGCGGGACCTATGCCATTCCGGTGGGCGGGACCTATGCCATTCCTGTGAGCGGGACCTATGCCATTCCTGTGGGCGGGATCTATGCCATTCCTGTGGGCGGGACCTATGCTATTCCTGTGGGCGGGACCCATGTCATTTCTATGGGCGGGACTCATGCCATTCCTGTGGGCGGGACCTATGCTATTCCTGTGGGCGCAACCCATGTCATTCCTATGGGCGGGACCTATGCTATTTCTGTGGGCGGGACTCACGCCATTCCTGTGGGCGGGACCCATGCCATTCCTGTGGGTGGGACCCATGCCATTCCTGTGGGTGTGTCCAATAGAGAAAGAGGAGACTGGGTGGACATGGAGAAGTCTGCGTTCCTGACATTAAAAACAGGCTCAGTTCTAGATGACCAGAGCCTACTTTCCCAAGGGCCATTTCAGTGGAAATTGTTTTTATTTTAAATATACAAAGAGAGCGGCGTTTCTTTGAATTCCATGTAAAACAACGTGGCACGCCTCGAAAACAGCACCTGCTCTTCGTCTTCGATGAGGCCACTGCCGTTCACAATACCCAAGTCTCCCTTAGTGATAATCACTGGTGTGGGGTTTTCAAGATGTTTCCAGAGCTGTTTCATGCATATCCATATGATTTGGTGTAACCTTTTTGGTATCACTGAGGCCTGGATCACATAACATCTCTTTCCCCACTAATAACAGAAGACTTGACCATTATTACTATTATCGTTTTAAATATTTATTTTTATTATTTTTAAGTTTGTTATGTGCATGTGGTGTGTGTGTATGTGGTGTGTGTGTGTTTGCATATGTGTATGTATGGCGTGTATGTGGTGTATGTTTGTGTGTGCATGTGTGCATGTGTGTATGCAAAAGGTGTTGATTCCTCAAAGCCGCCTAGGATTTGTGCTGGGGACTGAACTCAATCCTCTGGAAGAGCAGTGGGTACTCTTAGCTGCAGAACCACCTCCAGTCCTTGATCATTACCTGAAAACGTAAGAAGCACACAAGCCTCACGGACCTGACTCTTCTGGGAGTTTATATTTCAAAAGGCCAATGTGACTTTGAGGACAGTGCTCCGAGGCAGCCAGACCGCAGAGGGCCGGGACCTTGGATGTGAGTAGTGTTCTCACATCTACAGGGACGGATCATTGTCCAGTGTGTGACAAATGCTGTGGAAGAAAGATCGCTGATGATGAAAGGAATGGTAAGTTAAGGGCTGACATATGTCATTTTTGCCTGGGATCCAGAATTATCTGAAGGCACAAGCCCAGTGGCTTCCTGGAGTCACCAGTTCTCCAGGAAAGAACTTTTTTGGGAGTCAGGTCTTCAATCCCAGCTTTCATTCCTCATCTTGAAGGTAAAAGGGCTGCTGTATCCTAGTGGGGACGAAGTCCTAATGAAATGGGTGATGGCTTTGTATTTGTGTGTTTGCACAGTAGATGGACTGTGACTATTCCTCCAGGAATAGAAACTCGGTGTGCACAGTAGAGTGTGCAGCCAGTCCTCATGCCGAGGACTGTGAGACAGTTCACAGGGAGGGCTAGGTCTCAGCCAAGGTACCCCAAAGTTTTGCTAGAAGCTTTCACTAGACCTACAGCATGCCACACAAGTATTCAGACACGAGAAAAAAAAAGTTGGCCTTTAGTCTGATTTCTCAGTGCATTCAAAGCCTGTCAAAATAAGGGCGATTGATTTTTTCTATGTAATTGTCCCATTTTCTCCATCCTCCTTCCACCCCGTTTAATTAGGAAAGGGAGGACTGCAAATAGAACACACTGCTAAGCAATTTCCCTTGTAGGGTTTGGTTAAGAATACCTAAGCCATATTTGCCCTCTCTCTAAATATACTGCTTAATTGCTTGTGAGAATAGGAACTCGGGCTCTTCGGCAAAGAGCTTAGATTGGTTCTCTTGTTGACTCGAACCTGTATATGAAGCAGACAAGACTACTGAGAAGATCACAAGGTCCTAGCCCACGGACCTCTTTTCATCACGCCGTGTGTAGGGGGATAAGCCAGCACTGCCCAGCTGTCCTCAGAGTCTCGGTGGGCCAGATTCTCCTCTCTTGAAGTAGCCATTATCATTGCCACCCCAACAAACCTACCACCATCTTCTCAGGGTACCCTTAGTTCGATGTGGATGGCAACCCCCATGTGGTATGAATGGGGTAACCAGGGACTAGAGAGCACTAGAGATATAGCCACTGCCTGGAATCTTACAAGTTGAAAACAGAGCCCAGCTGGCTGCCAGGTTTCCTGTTCTGCTTATGAAGAGAGACACACCCAAGAAGTGGGAATAGATTTGACACAGCACACCCACTTCCTAGGGCCTGATCTGAACTACGTTCCCTCCCTGGCCCTCAATCAGATCACCCATCATAAGGACTGTCATGGTTTCTTCTTTAAGTCATTCGAAAATGCATTTGTTCTCCATCATAGAGAGAGAAGCTCTAGCCAAATTATATTCTAATGTATCAGAGCCTTGAACCCGGGGGCCATTTTGCATTGCCGGCTAGGTGACTGCTGAATACATTATTAGTCCAACGAGGTTTGCGTTGGCTTTGTGAAGAGGCTCAAATGTATGTCTGGGTGGAATTAATCCTGTGTCTGTTAGAAGGCCCGTAAGATGCTATTCCTGAATTGAGTCATGATGGAAATGGTTGTGTTCACGACACAGTTGTCATGTGCCCTACTGGGACAGCTGTACTAGAAGGTCAAAGAAGCTGAAGAAAGTTAGGGATTTTAAGTAAATGCTTCTGAATTTCCAAGTTTCCTCCTGGTCTGAGAGAGTCAACATCAATCATCTTCCCAGTTACACGGGTGCGGAGAAGAAACCACAATGTATTCTCCCATTTTAAGGACTCAGACTCTTAGAAGAAGTGTTATAAGAAAAATGTAAAAGATAGACCCGATGAGACTATCTTTGAGCCTGTTGGATCCAGTTACTTGCTGAAGGCAGTCCATGAGGTCAGCACTGTGCTATGTCAAGTCACCTGTCACCCTGACATCTGGATTGTGAATCTGCTCCCCAGTTACCTAGCTATTGCTTTACTAATCTTCATTGACCGGTCTCCTGGTGGCAGCACAGAGGGAGTGCTTATTCCCCAATACCCCACCTAGTATCCCGAAGTTGAAAGCATTCTGGAGTCTCTGCAGTTAGGCAGAGTCCTTACCTGACAACTTGGCAATACCACCATTTGGGAAACCGGAGTCTCCCAGGTCTATGTCTTGGAGGTGAGAGTTTGCAGGGGCCGGGAAAACAGCTTGGTTTGTTCGTCTGCTCAAATAGCAGATTCTATGGGACTGATGGGGCCTGTCTTTACTAGGTGTTCATGGGTCATTCTTGTGAGCTTACAAGGGTTCTGCACACCCTGTGGTAGGAAGCTAAGAGGAAGAACCATTCTCCTACTGATGTCTCATGGGCTAGTATCTCTCTGTAAGGGTGAGTTTGGTCTGTTGGAGCTTTGTGTATTCATGGCAAGGTTAAGAGCAACTTGGTAGGGAAAATGTCAAATAAGTGTGGAGACACAGGAAATCCATCTTCCCCATTGACAGCAATCATCATGATAGAGTAACCGAGAAAGAACAAATACAGTGTTTTCATTAGGGATAGTGGATTGGTGAAAAAAAAATGACCAGAATGACCCCCCCCCATTTCCTTTGTGTGGTATCTCCTCTACTAATGCTGGTTAATTTCACTATGTCGATCATGAGTTTCTTCAAAAAGTCTCTTTTAATTCCTGTGGTGTTCAGTGACTACAATTCCTTGTTTATAGTTGTTTCTTCTGAATGATCTAGCTTCAGTCTTCACTTGGGCTCCAGAATCATCCAGTATCTCCTGGTCACCTTCAGATCAAGATGTAGAACTCTCAGTTCCTACTCCAGCTCCAGGCCTGCCTGGCTGCTGCCATGCTTCTGCCATGATGATAATGAACTGAACCTCTGAACCTGTAAGCCAGCCCCAATAAAAGTTGTCCTTCATAAGAGTTGCCTTGGTCATGGTGTCTTTTCAAAGCAAGAAAACCCGAAGCAAGATAGCAGCCTTGAGAGTTTCCTGCCCCAGTAACAAAGTCAGTGAAGCAGATACACAACTCTAATTTGTATGATGATGTGCTATGATCGATTGCTTGTTGCTAACAGTTTTTGAGGACTCAGTGTGACCCAGATGCTGCCCTTTATTTCTTACATGTATTTGCTCACTTAATCCTCATGGTATAATAGAAACTATGTTATTCTATTATTCCCATTTTACAGACAAGGAAGTTGAGGCCCAATGATGGAGAAGATGAATTTCAGATTGGACAGAAGGTTTGTTGGGCCTTTATTTAAACACTACTGTGGACCACCTTGTGTGTATCCTGATAATGCATGGCAGTGTTTATGCCACTGAAATACAACTTGAAGTCTGTCACCACAGTGGGAAAAAAAAAGGCCTAGCACGCAGTGCTTTAGCTAAATCTTGAGAAACATATTTAGTGAAGGAAGAAAGAAGAACTAACAGTGTTGGCTGAAGGGACTGGTGTTTGGAAGGTCCGCTGTGGTTTGGATATTGTTAGGGAAGGTGGATTTAAATGGGCTGGCGATACACTGCCAACACTGAGAGAACAGAAAGGAAGCTACAGGGAAGAGCAAGAAAGACCAGCTATGATGTGGTAAAGAATCTAAAGTGATGAGGATGAACTGGGAGTTTCAAAGAGGAGACCTTGCTGTGACAAGCTCACTGACTAGAGTAGCAGAGTCTGGCGGGAGAGAAGTCCAGCAGGTTTGTCACAGAGGAAGTGAGGAATGACAGCCAGAGAATTCACAACAGTGGTGGTGGGAGGAGCCAAGCTCAGAGGATTGTTGACAAGCCCGGGTGGGGCTGTAAAGCCGAGTTTGATCCCTAGGAGCTACATGGTGGAGGGGAGGGGAGAACCAACTCGAGCAAGCTTTCCTCCGACCTCCACATGCTCACTGTGGTACTCCGGAGCCCCACTCCTAAACGAAATTAATTAAAAATAAAGGGGAAAGAGATTCCTGAGGATTCAAAAGGAAATAGACCAGGCGGCAGGCAAGGCTTCTCTTACAGTCATTTAGACACCATCATGTTTACGTGTGCACAGAGACACACCCACGTGCTTGCAGACACGCTCACGGAGCACCCTGGCTCTTCCGTGATGTGTAATGATGTAAACCGGAAAAGTGAGTTAGAGAGATGCAGACCTGAGAGAGGGTTTACTCACCCTCATTATAACCTACGTCTGTCTAGTAAGCAGAATTTGGGGGATGCGGCTCAGCGCGAGGCTATTAGTGAGCACGTGGAAGGCCCAGGGCTTCCTCTCCAGCCCCACGCAGGGAAAAGCAATGCTTGTTAGTGGACTGTAGCCTGTGACTCTGAGGTGGAAAGGTGCCCCGGAAGTTGTTATCATCGCTTCTTCTCACGAGACTCTAGGGAATTCCTTACTCTGTTACTTGCGATGGTGCCAGCGACCGACGTTCGGACAACCCAGAAACCATTTTGGAGTCTTGTGTGCCCAGCTCTCTGCATCTGAGCATCTCTCGCCTGTGTCTCTCTCAGATGGCTTTGTTTAAATGTCCTCGGAGTGTGAGAACGATGATGAGTTTACCCAGCTGGAAGGATGGAACCTTGAAGGGGAAGCCTCGCTTTAGCCCTAAGTGCTTAAGATTTAAGATACAAGGCTCTATTCTTATCCAAACACACTAGAAAAACAGCTCATATTTTAAATAGACGGCCATTAGCCACCAGCTGTGGGAAAATTAAAAATTGCAATCAGGGGCTGGAGAGATGGCTCTGCGAGTGGGAGCACTGACTGCTCTTCTGGGGGTCCTGGGTTCGGTTCCTGGCAGCCACATGGCGGTTCACAACCATTTCTGGTGGAGATCCGATGCTCTCTTCTGATGTCTGAGGACAGTGACAGTGTACTCACATACACGAAATAAATAAGTAAATCTTTTTAAAAAATTGTAATCGGATGTTTACAGTATTGTTTCACTTTTAATTTTTTTTGTTTGTTTTTTTGTTTTTCGAGACAGGGTTTCTCTGTGTAGCCCTGGCTATCCTGGAACTCACTTTGTAGACCAGGCTGGCCTCGAACTCAGAAATCCTCCTGCCTCTGCCTCCCAAGTGCTGGGATTAAAGGCGTGCGCCACCACCGCCCGCACTTTTAAATTTTAATAAGTCATTTATTTTTATTCTCTGATAGTCTTACAGTCTACAATGAAACTTAGCTCTCATCTCTGGTTATCTGTCTCCTTACCCTCCCTTCTCCCTCCAAAGTCTTGTTTGTTCTGCTCAGTGAGTCATTTCCCTTTGTGTATATCCTTTTGTCACTCTGCGTGTGACCTGTTTAAATAGGGCTGCCTGCACGGGCATGGTGGTTGGTTGTTTACTGAGCACTGGCAAGCCACCAATGGCTACACCACTGAAGAAAGTGGCCCCCCTCTGCCAATCTCTTGAGGGTGGAGCCTCATGAACCCCATCATCTTCCAGGATGAGATGCTGAGGGATCAAATCCTCCCCAACCTCTGGTGCTTCCTGGCTCCCCGTCCCCTCCCCTCTTCCTTGGTGCTCTGTGAGCTGTGTGCGTGCGTGCGTGCATGCATGTGTGCATGCATGTGTGTGTGTGTGTGTGTGTGTGCATGTGTGTGTGTGTGTGTGCGTGTGCGTGTGTGCATGTGTGCATGCATGTGTGTGCGTGTGTGCGTGCATGTGTGCATGCGTGTGTGTGTGTGTGTGTGTGTGTGTGTGTGTGTGTGTGAGCGCGCGCGCACGCATTCGTGAGTGGTTCGTGTTAGATATTCCATTCCGAGCATGTCATGGTCACTTACTCTTGACTAACCACTGTCAACTGAAAAGATCTGGAGAGGATTTCAAGCTGCGCTGATCTGTGGGTATAAAGGTGAGGATTTAGACACAGTTTGATTCCTACTGAGATTTTTAACATCTGGAGAATCTATCAATTCATCAGCTATTTAGCATCAAGCGTATGTACGTGAACTCACTTGTCCCCCATAATTCTGAGTTAAGTTGTACCCAAACTTTCTCAAGCACGAGTACTCTGGGAACTAATGTTTGTGAGTTCACAGGATGGGGGAGAGATCGCTTCTAAGCAAAGAAATATTTACTACATAGTCACTCAATAGCAAGAGGTGGAAGGGTCTAGAATGTTTAAAACATAATCTTCTCAAAGGCCTTTCTCTGGTGGGAAGCAGGTCAGGAAGACAAGCAGGCTGTGAACATGGCAAGCCAGATGAGAGCCAGCCCCAGTCCCTCACATAGCTTCTTGTTCCTGTGTGTGTAATATGCCTTCTCCATGCACTGCATGCTGTTAGCGCCTATGTAAGATTAGCTAAGGAAATGGTTTTCCCATGATGTATTTCTAAATAGACTTTATTTAAAAAAAAATGGGTTTGGATATAGAAAATTCTGAAAGGTGGTTTCTAGTCATCCTGTGTATTCCACAAACCAGTTTTTTTTTCTATAGCTAGTACCTCAGTCTGAGAGACCTGTTTAAATGAACCACTCTTGATGGGTTTGGTCACCTGGGACCCCACACTGCATTTAGGCACCTGCTTCCGAGGTCCTTTCTGGCTAGTACATCTTCTAAGACTGTCCTTGATGCTGATGACCTTGGCAGTGTTGAGAGGAATGCAGCCCAGGTAGTTTGTAGGATGCCTTGTTATTCTGGTTTTCATGATGGTTTCCTCACAATCCAACTTGGGTCCTACATTATGGGGAAAAAGGCAACAGATGTAAAATGCCATTTTTTTTTAAAAAAAAAACCATATTGTATCTGGAGTACATACCTTCAAGATGATTTATGACATGAATGCAGGCTGTGGTCACCTCTGTAATACAGAATATCTCCGTTTTTCCATTGGAACTTGCCCCACCCCACCCCCATTCCACATAGTGCACCATGATAAGGAGCCACTCTCTATAGCCCACGTATGGAGTGGGTGTTGTATGCAGAGCTACACAGTTTATGCATGTTCTGCAATGGGAATCCCTCTCTTTTTTCCCATTAATTAATTGGCACCACCCGTTACTTGCACATCGTGTGGACACTCACGCTGTGGTCTGGGTGACGACTTAGTGCTCCCTTTATTGCTCCAATTGTTTAATTTGGGACCATTGAAAGGTCTCAGTTGGCTCCTATGCTCTCGTTCTAGAATGGGCTTTCTCTCTGAGGAGCCTTCTTTTCTTTAATCGGAGAATGGTATTAGAAACCAAGGTATGGTGAGCTTATTGCTACAGAAACATCAGCTCTGTTAGGCTTACTCAGCTGAAGGGAAAACTGATGTGATTGTGAGTATGCAGCTATTGAGTGATGTCTGTTCCCCAAGTTCGTAGAGTCCCAGACCCTAGGAATATGACCTAGACTTTACAGGTGCACTAAAATGACTAAACTGATCAGATTGGGCTCTGAATCCAGCAAGAATGCCATCGTAGGGGACAGGAATGAATACACACAGAGGCCAGATGCAGGAGTTCGGCCTACCCTCTCCAGCTGAACTTGTAGCTGAGGGCGCCTGTGCTGGGGAGAGAGGAAAACAGGAGGAACGTAGAGAGACAGAATGCAATAGTCTTATATAGAAGTCTGACTGGTGCTTCCCCCACTCCCCGTGAATGGTTTGACTCCTCAAAGTCAACCACACGAATGATCAGAAACTCTGTTGAGATCTCTCCCCATGGCTTTATTCAGCTTCTGACATACTTATCAAGTATCTGTCACACATCAGGTACTTTGTACAAGTTATGTCTCATAACCCCAATAAGAACTGTAAGGTGGGTACTAATATTACCCCCATTTTACAGATGAGAAAACTGAGAGTTTTAGTAACTCATGCAGAGTTAAGCTTAGGCAGAGTTATGAGCTCCAGTACTCGCCCATGTCTGCTTCCCAACACTGACTCCCCATGGTTGACATTTTGTTTCAGTTTAGCAACATTTCCTCAGTATCATTGACCAACTATTCAGGGGTGATGAGACTATAAAGGAAGCATCCTTCACATGATGGGCATGCATATGTCACATGTTGGGCATGCATACTTCATATGATGGGCATGCATACTTCCCATGATGAGCATGCATACAGCGCATGATGGGCATGCATATAGAACATGATGGGCATGCATACTCCACATGATGGTCATGCATACAGCACATGATGAACATGCATATGTCACATGATTGTCATGCATATATCACATGATGGGCATGCATATAGCACACAATGGGCACGCACATGTCACGTGATGCTCATGCATATGTCACATGATGGTCATGCATCTTCTACATGATGGGCATGCATATGTTACATGATGGTCATATGAATTTCCATTGTATCTGCTCTTTATCTATCACTTAGAAAGCTCATGAAAGTTTTAAAATTAGATTTATTTATTTCATTGAGTACACTGTAGCTGTCTTCAGACACACCAGAAGAGGGCATCAGATCCCATTACAGATGGTTGTGAACCACCATGTGGTTGCTGGGAATTGAACTCAGGACCTCTGGAAGAGCAGTCAGTGCTCTTAACCGCTGAGCCATCTCTCCAGCCCCCTCATGAAGTTTTAAAACTTTTTAAATTTTATTTTCTGAGATTCTAATATAATTACAACATCTCTCCCTTCCCTCTCCTCCCTCAAATTTCCCTATATGCCCCTTTCTTTTCTCCCTCAACTTCACCTCCTCCTTTTTCTCTCATTGCTATTGCGTTCATATACATATAGGGAGATATGCAGACACCCCTAACTATACCCTGCCCAGCCTGCCCATGAATTATCCTCTCTCTTCCTCGCCTTCCCTCTGCCTGCTGCCATCAATTTACCTTAGACCTTGGCTTCCTCTGGGAGGACGCACTCAAATACCTTCAAGGATCTTCCTGTTATCTTTTGTTTCTGGTGGCTTCAGTGTGGCTTCTCTGCACAGACAATAGAACCCAACACCCCGGAACCTGAGAAGTATCCTGAGATGATCCCAGCCTTCCTGTCCTGCCTGTGTGCCACACTGGTTTGTTTAGTGCTGGTCGGGAGCACCACGACCCTCTCCTTCCTCTGAACTTTTTTGTTGCTGTTACGTTTGCCCAGGGCATGTCTCTTTCCTGTGTCCCCAGTGGTCATTAAACCTCTCTATGCCCTGCAGACTCCTGCAGGCCCTTCCTAGCTGGATAGATTCCTTCCTGTCCAACTCTTAGACTGGGGTTTGTCTTCCTCACCTTCATGTCTCCTCGCATCATCCTCACGCCTCGCTCAATATGTGCTGAAAACACCAGATGACGGAAAGATAGGAACGTGGATAAACGGAATGGATATTGTCTACCAAACGGATGCTAACGCTCCTCAGAACAACTTAACCACAATTCTGGACTCTAGTGCAGTTTCGAGACATGGGAACGTGAAAAGAGCCGACACCACTCCGTCAGCTCATCTTTTCGTATATATTTCTGCCATTGGATAGAAAAGAATCTGGACTTACTGCTAAGTTAGCATGAACAAAGCTTGGGTGTTTTGCTACATGGATACCCAGAGAAAGCAGAAAAATAAAAACAGTGCCTACTGCTTTCAAGTAAAATTTAGATTTCTGGCTAAAAATGTCCCACTAGAAAAAGTGCTGAACTCACTTTGATTTGAGATGGCTGAGAAATTAAACAACAGACCAAAGGGACAGAGCCGATCACCGCAATGGGCTCCTGCGGCTCCGGGAAGGTTCTCATAAAGGACAGAGCCGCAAGTGTCTTGACTCAGAGCTTAGGGCTCCTGTGGTGTTTTCCTCTTCAAAGCTCTGTGCAAACATGAGCAAAGTTAATCTAATTAACTTATTAGCTTTTTAAGCTAGTAGTACCAATTAGTCACCTCATCAGATGCTGGCTCCAGGTCTCGTCGCACAGTGGATAGCTATAAAGAGGCTTTCATGAAAATCCCCAGGAGTGCAGCCCATGGCATTTGCGTGTATTTCCAAGAGAATAGCAAAAAGAGCCTTGTGTAAGACAATTGTGGTGATTCCTCCCTGGGAAATCCTTAGACCAGGCTCACCTCCCTTCTCCAGAAAGGAGATCACACACTAAAGCTTCATCCCAGAAGCACAAATCCACCCCGTAAGCCGAGTCTAGGGAGAGAGTATACATTTCATACTCTTATACTGGATCTCCCAAGGGAGAGAACCCCGACAAGTCACAGGGACTTATAGAAGGTCTGGCAGTTTGGGTGGTATTTTTTTTAAAGGGGGAGGAAAGAGAGGATTCAAACCGTGTGTAATGAGAATCGTGATCCCAAAACACAGCCCCAAAGGAAGACTTCCAAAGAGACAATGGGGAAGGGATAAATAGAAAGAAAGTTATAAATTCATCTATTTGCTCTCCCCGACCTTGCTTTTATTCTTCCTCACTCCAACTACCCTGGGAAAGGCACAATGCCTTCCCCTGTCACAATATTGAGAAAAATTGAAATGGGGGATAAAGACCACCAGATGCTTTATTGTCTTCGCTGTTTCCACATAATTAGCTGGGGATAAAGGGCCTCTGCATGGTTTCATTGCATTGAATGAACTTGGATATTGCTACACAGTAGTGTGTTTTATGATTCATGCTCTGTTAGCCTGTGGCTTTTTCAAAACTGCCAGGTACTTTATCACTGCCGGCCAAGCTCGGGCCCCACCACTTAAAACGCAGCAATGCAAAGTTAACTGTGCGTGACAGATGCCCGTGAAATTGTTTAACACACACACATACACGCTCACACAGATCACGAAGCTGGCTCGGGTCCTCTCCATGTCCTTATTAAACTGAAATGCAAAGTAAAAGGCTAGAAAGGGGGAAATCTCTTAACCGCCCTCACTGCGCCGCACCTCCGAGGTCGCAGGGCTGGGGTGTGGGGTGAAAAATCTCAAAACTGCTGTGGCACCTCCGCCATCCCAGGAGGAGCCCACCCCAGACTCTTAGGATCTTGGGTGCGTTTGGAATGTCAAAGGGCCTTCTATAATAATTAAGTCACAAGACAGGCCTAAGCCTGGTGTCTCTAAATGCTGATCATGGAACCGGAGTGCTAGGGATTTTTTTTTTTATTTACATTCAAGCTAGGGATTTTTACTATTATTTTTTCTCTCTGAACTGCTACGGGCTCAGAGCGTCTTCCCACCCCTCTAGTCTAGTCCTGAGCTGTGGAAAGCAGTTTCTTGGTGTCACCCCAGTCTTCCTTTTACCTCGGCACCTCCTCTCTGTCCCCATACCCTTTTGTTTTGTTTTTGGATACAGCGAGTAGTTCACTACACAACCCTGGCTGGCCTGGAACTCCTTACATAGAAGGGGGACTTCAGGCTCATGGAGAAGCCCCGTTCCCTCGGCAGTTTATGAAAGGACACCCTGTTTTTTGATGATAGCAAGCAGAGGTTGTCCATTTTTTCTCTCTCTCAAAGCTTTGAGACTCACTCATGCACCCCAGAGACGTCTAGTGTGACATTCTCCAAATACCACAACGGCAGGTCAGGGCTTCATCAGCAGAAATTTATTTCTCACACTTTTGGAGCATTGAAGTTTAAGATCAAGGGGCTCCTAAGGTAGCTTTGTATTAGGACTCTTCCCATTGCTTTGCGGGTATCTGTCATCTCCCCATTTGTGTGACCCTGGTGTTTGACAATCAAACTAGTCAAGATCAAAATGTGTTCTTATTGAAAAGGGCAAGATGACCCCTACTCAGGGGCTGGGACAGAGCCTGGGAAAATGTGCCATATTTAGGAGCTCTAGAAATGCTTGCAATAAAGAAGCAGAGGAAGAGAAACTCTATCCAGACAGAAAATAAAGACGTAGAGGAAGATACATTATATACGGACAGAAAGTGACATTTAAGGCAATGTACACGGTAGCAAGATGGCTCTCATTCCCTGTTCCCCTGGGAACTTTTCTCTTAACTTAGGGCACCAAGTAGAATGGTAAATGCCTCTCAGGTGACTGGGGCGGGGGCTGACACATGCACAGACTCAAATACAGGGGAATGCACTTATTTTAATCTCTTCAATGATATATTTTTGGTTTTTTTGTTTTGTTTTGTTTTGTTTTTTAAAAACTACCACAACAAGTGATAGGTTCCTTAAGGCACTTTCGGACTGTGCCCTGGATGAGCCTTCCCCAATTTCTCTCCTCAGTGCCAAAATCCTCCTGACTCAGAGACTGGGGCACTCACAGACACAGACAAAGTTGATTTTCACATATGTTTAGTGGACACATTTCCCTCTGTTTTATACATTGTTGTTATTTATGTAACGCTTTTTTAACATGAGGTAAGTTGGTCTTAGAAAATACCTTCTGGTGAGTTTTGAATATTATGCACCAAAAGCTAGACATTTGGTACATCTCTTTAATCCCAGCACTCAGGAGGCGGAGGCAGGCAGATCTCTGAGTTTCAGGTCAGCCTGGTCTACAAAGCCAGTCAAGACTATGCAGTGAGAACTGGTTTAAAAAAAAAAGGAAAAAAAGGATTGTATGCTAAAACATTAATATTGGTATAACTACAAATGTGGGGGAGGAGCTGTGAAGTCTTCTGAGTTTTCATAGCCTTTACTTAAAACTTTTCTCACATTGTTAAAGGACTCGAACCCAGCAACACAGCATTCCATTCTGGAGAAACATGAAGACTCTTACTAACGAAATGGTTCAATCTGGAGGATCGAAATAAAAACCTGTGTCAGAGCCCCTGTATGCATTTGTCTTTGTGTATATGTTGTACTCGAGAACTGTTTGTGTGTGTTCTGTGTGGGAGTGTGAGCAGACTGTATACTGTGTACAAATTCTGAGTATATGGAGATAGTGTATATCTTGTGCCCATGGGAATAGTGTGTGTTTTGGGGCACACTGTGTGTGTGTGTGTGGACTGTGTGTGTGGGGGCTAGGTATGAGTGTGGAAGCTGATTATGTATGTGTGGACTGTCTCTGTGCATGTATGTGTGTGTGTACTCTGTGTGTGTTTGTGTGTGCGAATGTGTGTGTCCTCTGTGTGTACAGTGTGTTTGTATGTCTGTATACTGTCTCTCTCTGTGTGTGGACTGTGTGTGTGTGAGTGTGTGTGGACTGTGTGTGAACTGTGTGTGTGTGTGAGTGTATGTGGACTGTGTGTGAACTGTGTGTGTGTTAGTGTGTGTGGACTGTGTGTGAACTGTGTATGTGTGAGTGTGTGTGAACTGTGTGTGTGTGTACTGTCTCTGTGTGTGAACTGTGTGTGTGAGTGTATGTGGACTATGTGTGAGTGTGCATGGACTGTGTGTGTGTACTCTGTGTGTTTGTGTTTGCGAATGTGTTTGTACTCTGTGTGTGTACTGTGTGTGTGTGTGTGTACTGTCTTTCTCTCTGTGTGGACTGTGTGTGTGAGTGTGTGTGGACTGTGTGTGTGTGTGTGTGGACTGTTGTGTGAGTGTGTGTGTGGACTGTGTGTGTGTGAGGTGTGTGTGGACTGTATGTGTGTGAGTGTGTGTGTGTGGACTGTGTGTGTGTGAGTGTGTGTGTGTGTGTGTGGACTGTGTGTGTGTGTGTGTACTGTATGTGTGTGAGTGTGTGTGGAGTGTGTGTGTACTGTATGTGTGTGGACTGTGTGTGAACTGTGTGTGTGTGAGTGTATGAGGACTGTGTGTGTGACTGTGTGTGAACTGTGTGTGTGTGAGTGTGTGTGGACTGTGTGTGAACTGTGTGTGTGTGAACTGTGTGTGTGTATTGTCTCTGTGTGTGAACTGTGTGTGTGTGAGTGTGTGTGGACTATGTGTGAGTGTGCATGGACTGTGTGTATGTACTCTGTGTGTTTGTGTTTGCGAATGTGTTTGTACTCTGTGTGTGTACTCTCTTTCTGTGTGGACTGTGTGTGTGAGTGTGAGTGTGTGTGGACTGTGTGTGTGAGTGTGTGGACTGTATGTGTGTGGACTGTGTGTGTGTGTGAGTGTGTGTGGACTGTGTGTGTGTGTGTGTGAGTGTGTGTGGACTGTGTGTGTGTGTAAGTGTGTGTGGACTGTGTGTGTGTGAGTGTATGTGGACTGTGGGTGTGTGTGTGTGGACTGTGTGTGTGTGTGAGTGTGTGTGGACTGTGTGTGTGTGTGTGTGTGTGTGTGTGAGAGAGTGTATATGGACTGTGGGTGGCCTGCTCAACATTTTGGTGGATGTTTCATTCCCACCCCTTTGACGACGACCCTGGTCAGGCCACTTTTATGCCTGTGACAGCTTCATGAAGCACAAAACACGGAGCGGTACATGGCATGAAATTGGCGACAAAGCCCAGCAAAAGGAGGAACAATCCTCCGGCAGGATGTGCTCACAATATGGCTGATTGGATCTGGAAGCAGATGCCAGCAGTGGGTATTGTCCTGGTGACTGAAAAGACATGACCCCCGAGAAACCCAAGACAAGGAGGCTCTCCTCCCGAACCAGGGGGGAGGGGAGAAGAGGCGAAAGCAATGAATAAATCAGGCGGCGAGAACGGGGAGAAAAGAAAATGCTAAAGAGGATTCTTTATGGGGAAAGGGGGCAGTTCAGGATGCACCCGCTCCGCTCGCTCGCTCGCTCTCCCGCTAGCTGAACACTTTCTCAGACAATGGCTTTTTAACAGATGGGAGAGCCGGTGAAAGAGGCCAACTTTTGCGCAAAGGAGAATCCCTGTTTGTTTAGTCTGCTACTTGGGCAGGTGTCTGCAGAAAGTGATCTAGCAGGTTAAAGCCTTCCAAGCCACTTTCACACTGGGCAGCCAAGACAGCAGAGGCAACCGGTTTGACTGGGGAGAACTGGGGCCGAGTCTCCATGGGGCTTGTAAGTGTCCGAGGAAAGAATCTGCTTCAACATCACCTCGGCGGGTTCGCTCCTCCCCCTCCTGCCTGCTCCCTCCATCTCCCTCTAGCCCAGCATCCAAACTGTTGAAGAGCTGTCCATCAAGTGAACGTCGGCCAGGCGATGGGCAAGGACTGCAGTCTCTGCTCTCAAACCAGACTTTATGCTTCAAACCCTTTAAAACACATCAGGCTCGAACAGGAAATGTCAACCTGGTTTCATCAAATGAGCTCTCTGAAATTGGTTATGTCGTAGAAAGGGCACTGTGTTGTCCAGCACATTTTAGAATGAGCTGGGCATCTCATCTCTGCCTTGAAAAGTTTTTGTTTTGGCACCTAGTAGTATCCAGTGTGGCGTTGCTAAGGAGGTAAAATGGAGTTCTGGTGGAGGAGTGTCTGGGCTCACCCTTCCTGAATGGATGTCTAATGCTCTTTCAGGGATATTTATTCTTGAAGCAGAGAGGCTTCACACATTTCTCTAGGTAAGCTAGCACCTATAGAAGAAAGACACATGGTCTTTCTTCTATACATTGTAGAACTTTTGTGAAATAGCAAAGGAGTAACCGGGACTGCAGAGGGGAGGAAGCTGCAGTTGTCTGTTTACAGTACGTAGTGCACCAGTACATGTCAAAGGAGGACCTGGGCTGGGTGGGCGGTGGGATTTTATATTCCTTTATCCAAAGGATGCACATTGTGTTGCCCAGTAGAATAACCCTCCACTCTTCTACTCACTGCCACCAATAATCTGCAGGAAGTGGTAGTATCCTGCTCTTCATGTGCCTTATGTGGTACCGAGGTTCGAACCCAGAGGTGTGTGCATGCGGGGTAAACACTCTCCTACTGAGCTGTATCCCCGGTCCTTCCTCTCCATCTTTAACCACTTTATTCTTAGCTTAACAAAGGGCCTGCCCTGTGGGCCAGCGCCTGTTTCTGCAAGGTGGCTGCAAGGCTGAAGCTTAACACTCAGGCGCTCTGGTTTCAGGATTCCAGAAGGCAGGGCGGAGCCAGTGAGTCAAGGGCCATTCATGAGACAAAAGCCACTTTGAAAGGACTGGAGAGAACAGTCACGGATTAGGAAACGATAAAGGAAATTACCAGCCTCTCCTTACATGCGAATATCAGGGTCTAATGCTTTGTTTCTCATCAATCTGCTGAGATATAGCCAATCTTATACGACTTTAAAAAAGCATTAGTTTCTATTGCCTAAACTCATCAAATTTCCATTTAAGAGCTTTGAAATATATTCAGTGTTTTTGACATGAAAATTAAGTGTCTCAGTGTCCTTATTCTGAAGGCCCGTTCGTCAACACCTCCCATGTGTAAAACCTCAGGCTGGAAGCTGAGGTTCCCTTTGCTCTCCAGGATCTCTGAGCCTGCCTTGGGAAGTCGCTCGTCCTTTTCCTTCATCCTTGGCTTTGTCTCGGATCAGCCATCACAAAGGACAGGAGTAATGGAGCCTGGAGGTCCGCACCACGAACAACACCAGGCATTTTATAGCGGGATGTTGTGCAACTCTACACACCATTCTGGATTAAGGAGAATAACAGCAACAGTAACAAAGGCAAAACTATGGTGTGGAGATGGAAACATATTATCAAAGTGCTGAGCTAATAAATCATTTCCTTTTGAAGGCCAGGTGCTGGGGCTGGGAAATGGCTCAGGTGGGGGAAGAGTTTGCTTTGCAAGCACAAGTATCTGAGCAGAACCCACATTTAAAGAAGAAGGTAGGTGTGCTTGTATTTATTCCTGATGGGTGTGTGTGTGTGTGTGTGTGTGTGTGTGTGTGTGTGTGTGTGTGTGTGGACTGTGAATTGGGGAACAGACAGGATCTCTGGGGCTCTCTGGCCAGCTAGCCTTGTTGATGCTGAAAGTTCTAGACCAGTGAGAAAACTTGTTTGAAAACAAAGGCTCCATGCTTATACACACACACACACACACATACACACACACACACACACAGACATACACACACAGACATACACAGATGTACATACACACAAAGGCACACTCGGAGAGACATAAGACACACAGACATACACACAAAGGCAGGCACACATACCTATATACACAAACAAGCAGACAAATACATACACATACCTACATACACATAGATACACACATAGGCAGACACATAAACAGTCACATATACATATGCAGATATATACACACATACATGCACATATCTACACAGAGAGAGACATACATACATATACATACACATACACACACATACATGCAGACAAACACACACATACCTACATACACATAGATACACACACAGGCAGATACACACAAAGACACATAGACACATGCAGACAAACACACATACACATATATACCTACACACACACACACACACACACACACACACAATCACATGCATTCACACAGACACATGCACACACAAGTTCTAGCGTCTTTTCTGTTGCTGTGATATAAGTTCGGCACCACTTCCTGCCCACTCTCTGCCTTCTGACTATGGTTCCAACACCAGCAGGCAGCCCTGCAGCCCTGTCTCTGCTGCTGTGGCTTCGTACTTACTACCTTGACTTCCTCCTCATTATGGAATGCACCTCTTTGAGCTGTAGGCCACCATAAGCCCTGCCTCCCTTAAGCTGCTTCCTGTCAGGCGTTTGGGGACAACATGAGAAAAACAACTAAGGCAATATGTAAAAATTACAGGGACCATTTCAATTAAGAAACACACTTTAGGGCAGCCAGCAGTGAAATACAAGGTGGCCACACCGTCATGTATCTAGTCCAATGTAAGGACCAACTGTGGGACTGACTGATAACCTTATCCCTTGGTTCCAGGCCCTGATGTGAACATAATTCCTCTTGAATGGAAAAATTCCCCTACATTTCTGCAGGGGAAAGAATGGAATTCCCTACTCTGTTAGATGTGTGGGTTATCTTACAATTCTTAGCTACCACAAAGATCAAGGGACTGACAAACTACTTTGATACTTGACTAGGTATCAACCATAAAATAAAGCAAAAGAAAACCAAAAAGTTTAGTTTAAGTCTCAGCATTTTCCAACTGAAAACCGGAAGAAACAATTTTGAGCATCCAATGCTGATCCACTTTGAGGAAAAACCCTGAGTTTCTACATTCTCAATTCTGTTCTGCTGTACAGAGGAGACAGACACGGGTGTCCCTCGCGGTGCGGTGCAAACCCTCTTTTTGCTGTCAGTGGACTGAGTGGAGGAATGTGTGGCTGCTCTCCAACCACCAGACTTTAATTTGTTGCCATCTCCCAGACTTGAGTTCATTTTTCTTTATCTTTCAGTACCGGGTGGTGCACATGTTAAACAAGTGATCAACCCTTAGTATGGATTTACATAGAAAATTGCCCATACTGTATTGGTGGTAAAGTTGCTGGCGGCACAATGAATTTTCTACTCATAGAAAATTCCTCTCAGTTTTTGTAATGGCATTTCCCATCATCATAGGTATGTTCAGAGGTAGGCTCAGGGCTAGACCACATACAGCTCTTTATGCTTGTTCATTCTGCACATACCACACATGTAAATTACAGTGGTGGGGATGGTGGTAAAGGTTTGAAATAAAAGATTATCTTTTCTTCGTCCACCATGTTCATGGAAGGCAGCTGTTAAACAATATTTGACGGGCCTGGGACAAGAGCGTAAATAACCTCAGGGCAAATCTTCAGAGATGGAAAAGTTGTCATTAAGTTGTGTCTTGACTCAGATCATGTTCAGACCCCCGAAGCTCAGCTCTAGGGGTTCACCACTGTTATTTCGTGTCTACAGTCAGGTTGGTCACCCAGTTCAGTCTGACACCTGTACCCCCAGAAAAGCAAAAGTTGTAAGTGGGACAGGACAGGAAGTGAAATGGCCAAAGAGTCCTGGGTGACTGAACTCACCTAAAGGTGGGGTAGATTTTCCAAGGATCAAGACTAGGAAGTCCCGCCTCTCGTGTCTCACTTCCTTACACTCTTTTTCATGCAGTTCTGATTAGATACATCTCTGTCACAGATGATGGGTGTCATGGAGTACTTGTCACATGTGAAACCCCGTGGGATTTCAGGGCCAACCACTTCACAGAGAAGTAGCCCCTACTCTGACTTCCAGAGCAAAGGCGGTTTGCACCCTAGCCATGACATACCCTCACTGCCTCTGCCCTCTATCCCTTGCCCCGGGTGCTGGCTACTCTTACGTCATCACCAGGTAGAGTCATCTAAGAGGAGGGAACCTCAACTGAAAAATGCTTCCACAAGATTGGGCTGTAGAAAAACCTACAGGGCATTTTCTTAATTAGTGACTGGTGTGGGAGGGTCGGCCACTGTGGGTGGTGCCATCCCTGGCCTGGGGGTTCTGGGTTCTATAAGAGAGCAGAGGGAGCAAGCCATTGGGAGCAGCACCTGCCTCAGCTTCTGCCCTGTTTGAGTTCTTTTTCTGATTTCCTTCAGTGATGAACAGTGGTGTGAAATATACCTTCCCAAGATGCCTACCTTCCTTCCTTCCTTCCTTCCTTCCTTTCTTTCTTTCTTTCTTTCTTTCTTTCTTTCTTTCTTTCTTTCTTTCTGTTTTGTTTCTTTTTTGTTTTTTGTTTTCTTTGAGACAGGGTTTCTCTGTATAACCTTGGCTGTCCTTGGCTCACTCTGTAGACCAGGTTGACCTCGAAATCACAGGTATCCATCAGTCTCTGCCTTCCAAGTGCTGGGATTAAAGGCATGAGCTACTATTTCCTGACCCCAAGATGCTTTTGGTGATGGTGTTTCATCATAGCATTAGACATCATAACAAAGACACCCTACATGGTTTAGGACAGAGCCTGGAAAAAAATTAAATGCTTAAGTATTTTGAAGTTTGTAATATGTGTGGTTCTTTAAAAGTATTTTTAAAGATTTGTTTTGCTATCTTGTGTGGATGAGTATTTTTTGTCTGCATGTATGTATGTGTATCATGTGTGTGCCCAGTGCCCATGAGGTCTGAAGAAGGCATCAGATCTTGTGGGACTGGAGTTACAGGCAGTTGGAAGCTCCCATGTGGGTGATGGGAATTGAACCAGGATCCTCTGGAAGAGCAACAAGTGCTCTTTAATCACTGAGCCAACTTTTCAGCCCCACAAGTGTGGTTCTCAAAAGCCACGGGCACAGGTGAGACTTCCTCTTGCTTGAGTTTAACCGGGTTTGTCAGCAATCTGACTTTTAAATGTGGGTTCCAAGTTCTGAAAGGTGTTGTGAAGGAAGAAATCAGGACAAGAGAAACTCATCAGGAAGGGCCAGTGATGGATGGTGCATGTCTAGGAAGGCAGCCTGGAGAAAGCAGCATTTGGCGGAAGCTGGGGTCCAGCTCACGGTGGACATGGAGCCTTAGTCCTCCTGGCAATTCGACTAACCCATTTCAGGCAATCTGTTACAGAGACCGTAAGTTGGGTTTTATAACACGTAATAGTCACATTTAATTTTCAAAAATAAAAATAATACTTGTTCTAGAAAATAGGTAATAAATAAAGTAACATTATGACTGTCCTATAAGTGTATCTCTCAAAGTAACTCCAAAGTTCACAGTTCACAGTATGATTTCATTTCCTCTTGAGTTTTTTCTCTTGGGCATATCAATCTATGTGAATATATATATATAAGTATTCCATAATCTCCACCTGCTCCCTGAGGAGTTCTTTTCCATTCCCTTGACCATTGCCAGAAGAGCAAACACCCCTCCATTTTAATTCACAGCAGTGGCTGGATTGGGGGTTGGCCTGTTCTTCCTTCTCTAGAGAAGAGATAAAATGTGGGTACTTACTGAGTCTAGAATGGGCACTGACTAGTGCCATTCTGCACCATCCTGCTGCTCCACCACTGTTTAAACCCTAACAGGTTTACAGTCACCTCCACCCAGACACTACACCACTCCCTACTCAAATGCTCTTCCTTATTCTCAAGTCATGCCCCAGGTTGCTGTATTTACCCCTACTCCTGTCCTAATGTCTGGGGAACCATGGTTTCTTTTTCTCAATATTTATAAATATGTTTCCTCTCTGTTCTGAGGGTATGGCCCATATCAGTTATGGAACTCTGTCTTGTCCTGACAGCGGTTGTTGTCTGTGTTGGTGTCAGGACTGGATCAGGAGGGTCCTGACCGTAGACCCAGGCTTTGACGTAATCATCTACTAATGATACGAATTTGGGCAAGCCACTTTATTTTCCACTGCCCATCTTGGGACACAAACCATCCAGGCTGGCTCTGCCCTCACTCTCCTTAGTGATGACAGAGAGGAATCAGCTCAAGACAGTGTGTGGCAGAGGGCCTTGTGTGCACGAATGCTTAGACTACTGACTTCTAGAATGACTTTTGAGTGAACTGAGAAGTCACGAGTTCCTGCTGATTTTTAATGATCACTCCAGAATGTTCTGCAACAAACAAGGCAGTGAATTGAGGTCCACTTGGACCTATTTGTGCCTCCAGCATGGATAGACATCTTTAAACACAGAAAAGGTCAATATGGGATTTTTTACATAGCTTCTCTTTAGTTTACAGCCTAAATAATAAATAATTATCCACTGTAAAAATACTGCCCAGTCTTAAACATACCTCTCCTGTGAATCTTTGATGGTAAGATGAAGGGAGCTTGCATTTTTAATCAGTAGGCAGCTGACTTATTTTATGGTGGATATGGAATTATGCTCTATTATCTATAGTGTGTTGCAAATAAAGCCCAAGAAAGGTTTTAGATGATTCATTGGGTGGTAATTTAGGTCCATGCATATTATTATTGTTAATTAATGATAATAAAAATGATCCAAATGGCGGAACAGGAAGAGGTATCGCCACGTTTGATGGACTTCCTTGAGAAGCGTCCAGCTGCCCCATGGAATCAGGGTCACTCCATCTAAGCAGTTTTGTTGACTACATCCTCAATCTCTGAAGCTGAGGCCTACACGAGTCATCACTCACTTCATGGGTAGCTGTCTCTTCCCCCGCCACCCCTAATTGTAAATTACGCCATCTCAACCTCTACAGCAGCATTTAATATAGCCGAGTTTATTGCTTTCCATTTTATGAAAATTAATTACGGCTCACATTCTGACACTGAAATTAAAGGGTGGGTTCTAAATCTTGTACATAACAATAGGAAATTAAGAGAACATTCTTTATTATCAGAATAATGAAGACCAGGGATACTTATTTGTCTTCTCTTAAGGCACTGAGGGTGGAGAGAGAGACAGAGAGACAGAGACAGACAGACAGAGAGAGAGAGAGAGAGCTGGATGTAAGCTGGATATTGCTTCTTCATAACTTGGGTCAATGTCACACAGAAGACAAAATGGAATCGTATTTTAATGAAGAACTCAGGTTCTTCTGTTTTATAGAGCAGGACATTGCCCTGAGAGAGCATGACTGAGGCAGCAGTGCTCTATGCTGAGAGCTTGGCTTACCTCGAAGACAGGAAATGGTAGGAGATAAAGCCAATCCACATCGGTACAAACGACGCACTGACTTCACAAATGACACCCTGGCTTCAGCGGCTTCTATGGATGCTTCCAAGCTGGGAAACGGTAGTTCTGAAGGATATTCGTTCTGAATGTATTTCTGAATATATTCCTCATGTTAATCTATGTTGAGCTATAGATTTGTAAGGGCAGTGGCCACACGTATGATCCAACTTCATAAGCACTACCAAGCTTACAAATGTAATGAATGGAGTTCTTATGACCTGCCTCATTCACATATTGGAAACACGCCCCTGAGATTACAGTATTAGGAAGAGGGGTCTTTCAGAGGTGAGCAAGTCATAAGAGCGAAACCTCTTATAAAACAGACTCCACTCCAGAAAATTATCTAACAGGGAAGAACGCAGTGAGAAAGTGGGTCCTTCCAAGATACTGAATTTACCTGTGCCTTGATCTTCTACTTTTGCTCCAGACCTGTGAGAAATAAATTTCAGATGTCTATAAGGTGCATAGCTCGTAGTATTTTGTCTTGGCAGCCCTCATGGGTTAATACAGAGAGCCATCATAAAGTACATAATTACATTTAATGCTCACAAGTGTTTAATGAGAAAGACAATTGTGCTGGTTGGTTTTTGACACTGACACAAACCTAGACATATCTGGGAAGAGGAAACTCAGTTGAGTAAATGCCTTCAACAGATTACATGTAGGTAAACCTGTAGGGCATTTTCTTCTTCTTTTTTCTTATAAGGACAGCATTTCATTGGGGCTGGCTTACAGGTTCAGAGGTTCAGTCCAGTATCATCAGGGTGGAGCATGGCAGTGTCCAGGCAGGCATGGTGCAGGAGGAGTTGAGAGTTCTATGTATTCATCTAGAGACAAACAGGAAAAGACTAGCTTCCAGGCAGCTAGGAAGAGGGGCTTGAAGCCCACTCTTGACACAGTTGCTCTCGGGCTGGAGAGATGGCTCAGTGGTTAAGGCACTGACTGCTCTTCTGAAGGTCCTGAGTTCAAATCCCAGCAACCACATGGTGGCTCACAACCATCCATAACAAGATCTGACTCCCTCTTCTGGAGTGTCTGAAGACAGCTACAGTGTACTTACATATAAC
This sequence comes from Tokudaia tokunoshimensis, assembly GCA_036184795.1. NCBI lineage: Eukaryota > Metazoa > Chordata > Mammalia > Rodentia > Muridae > Tokudaia > Tokudaia tokunoshimensis. Next base: position 7,822,513 of record BTHU01000014.1, read on the forward strand.
AAATATGTAAATTTTGTTTTTTTTTTTAAAAGCCCACACCCACAGTGACACAGCTACTCCAAGGCTACACCTCCAAACAGTGCCACTCCCTGGCCCAAACATATTCAAACTATTACATTCTACTCCCTGGCCCCGATAGGCTTGTTCAAACACATGAGTTTATGAGGGTCATATCTACACATAGCATAATGCAAAATACATTTAGTCCAACTTCCAAAGTCCCCATAGTCTATAGCAGTATCAACAATGTTAAAAGTCCAAAGTTCAGAGTCTCTTCTGAGAATCATCCAATCACTCAACTATAATCCCCAAAGAAAGACAGGGAACCAGTTGGGAAAACTCCAAACTTTGCATCTCCATGTCTAATATCAAAGCAGTCTTCAGATCTCCAACTCCTTTTTCATTTTTGTTGACTGCAACAAACTCCTTTCTCCTGAGCTGTTCCACTCCCTGTTAGCAGCTTTCCTTGGCTAGTATCCGATTGCTCTGGCAACTTTAACATCTTGGGGTTGCCTTGTGAACTTCAACTTAAAGCTTCTTGTTCCAATGTCTGGGATCTACCCATGATCTTCTGGGCTCCTCCAAAGGGCTCAGGTCACTTCTCTAGCTCTGCCCTCTATCGCATTTTAGACTCTGGTTGACCTCACTCCACTGCTGCTGCTGTTCTTGGTGATCATCCCATGGTACTGGCATCTCCAATACACTGGGCTCTTTTGCTGCAACTAATTTTCACCAATAGCTTCTCATAGGTTCTCTTGATGGTGCCAAAACCTCAACTTCTTTGCATGAACCCGTCAGTCCTAGGCCATCAACTTCAATCCAGGCTGCACCTTCACCAATGGCCTTCCATGGCCTTTCACAGTACCAAGCCTCAGCTGTTCTTCATGACCCCTTCATGCCTTCAAAACCAGTACCACCTGGGTGACTCGTACACATTACCAAGTCCAGCTGCAACAAGAAGTGCAACCTTGGCTATCTCTGGAACACAGCCTCTGTGCTCTCAGAAAACATCTCCCAGAAGATTTCACCTCAGTGATGCTGATCTCTTCTTAATCACCATTAATTCCTTAGCTCCTGCTAACCATCATCAATTGTCCCAGTAGTCCCTTCTACTTTTCACTCTAAATCCCGTGCCACATGTCTGAAGCTGCTGAGTTCTGCTACTTGCAGGAGCTGAAACATGGCCCCCTTGTTCTGCGCTCCCTCACCGCCTAAGCTTAGCTGTCCTGAATCTTGTGCTCTGTAGCTTGACCTTGAACTCAGAGATCTGCATGCCAGTCTCCTGGGATCCGGGCATTTTCTTAATTAGTGATTAATATGGGAGAGCCCAGCTAATGGTGTGGGATGCCACTCCTGAGCTTGTGGGTTGTACAAGGAACCAGGCTGAGCAAGCCATGAGGAGCAAGCCAGTAAGCAGTGCCCCTCCATGGCCTGTGCCTCAGCTCTGGCTCCGAGTTCCTGCCCTGACTTCCCTCAGTGATCGATTGTGACTTAAGGTAAGCTGAGATAAACCCTTTCCTCCCCAAGTTGCTTTTAGTCTCAGTGTATTATCACAGCAATAGAAATCCTAATTAAGACAGCATTTGACAACAGATCTCGCAATTGTGATCATCCCCCTTAACACTAGAGCAATACAGTAGTCTCTTTTTGTGTTGGTTTCATTAAAACACCATAAACTTCAAAATATAAACTACTTGAAAATGGGAGGGAAACAGATAGGGAAGTTCAGAGACCTGTTAGTTGGTCTTTCTTAATCTTTAATTACACAAGGCACTTCAGTTTAAAAATCAATGCCATAAAATGTGAAATGTCTAATAAATATTCATACAGCAGTCATAGATCCATCCTGTGTACATCCATGCAGTATTGGCAGAGTTCTGTTACTTCCTACCCCTGGGCCAGTTTCCTTCAGGTAGGAAATCATGTCTCTGAGAGAGACTCTAAAATAAGGGCAACATTATCACCTGAGATTGCTGCCATAGCCAGAAACTAAACGCTAAAAACACTCAACAGATTACAAGAAAATACAAAGTTTCCTTACAGCGAAGTTAACAATCACCAGATTGCAGAGACAGCTTCATGGCGGGAGAAAAATCCTTACTAACTCCCCAACAGACAGTGAGTTTCCAGAATATAATGAATTATAAAAGTCATTCAACCAATAAGTGAACTACTGAACTGGACAGACAGTTCTCAAAAGGAAGAATACAGTCAGCCAATAAATATTTGAAGCAATGTTCAACACCCATAGCCACCAGTAAAACTCAAAAGGATTTTTTGACATTTCATCTCACTCCAGTCAGAATGACCACTGCTAAGGGAAAGGGGTAACCGCGAAGATGGGAAGCATCCTTCTTCATGGTTGTAAATGTGTGCAGCCAAACAACAACAAAACCCAACCATGTGACCTAGCTATACCATTCTTGGGTATCTCCCCAGAGGACTTTAAGCCAGCATGCCACAGAGAAAATCACACTTATATAGTCAAGCTTATTTCTTCTCAATACCTAACAACCGGGAAATGGAAACACTAATGCAAATGTCTATCGATAGGTGGGGAGATGAAGAAACTGCAACACATATACACAAGGGACTTTATACAGCCATAAAGAAAAAGAAAATCAGGACTTTTCAGCAAAGTGGGTGCAACTGGATTATTAGGCTAACTGAAATAAACCAGACACAGAAAGGCTAGTCCGATATGTTCTCTCTAATATATAGAACCTGAGTTTAAAGTGATATAATACAAAAATATTTTACAGATCCCGTTTACTCATCATTATGGAATGTGCCAAAATAGTTGTTACACAAATTAGGGCAGGGTTTCTGTGCGTATGTTAAAATTTACTACTACTACACATTGGCTCCCTACAGGTATGTTAGCACATGTCAGGGCAATGAAGTTAACGATATTCTGTGTTCCACAAACTGAGTAGTGGTGAACACAAGTTCTCTTCAACCACGTAATTGTCATTATAGATAAACGAATCTATGGATTAGATTTCACTCCATTAACTCGAGTCAGTCAATTCGATTCTCACTGCATGTCTATCAAATGCCGTGGTACCTGCTGGAATGCAGGTAGGGACAGAAGAGATACACTCTCTGCCCTCTGTGAGCTTCACAGTCCAGTCAGAGAACAGAGTGACCCTTGAGCTCGGCCTCCAACCTCAGTGCCAGAGCTGAGAGAAACTGCTAGGCAGCCTGGACAGTGGCCGAAGGCATTTGTCAAAATTTGAAACATTTATTCAAGAAGATGAAAGAATCTTAAGGACTGGTGGGGGCCTGTGACATTCCAGGTTCTACAACGGAAGGGCGAGCTGTGGGAATGGTCACAGTGCAGGTTTGATTTGACGTGGAGAGAAACCGTTATGAACAGCAATAGTCATCGTGGCCATCGAGAAAGATCAGCTTCACAGCTAGTATGGAGTTGTCACTGGGACAAAGTCGAGTGGAGAGTAAGAGGGAGGCTGAGGAAGCCAGGCAGCTACAGTGAACCGTGCTAGGTTCCTGAGCATCCAGGACGGCTCAGAAGGATGTGCTCATTGAATAGTGTTGGGATGCTCAAGAGAGGATAGAGCTATGAGTCTTAGTCAGGGTTTCTATTCCTGCACAAACATCATCACCAAGAAGCAAGTTGGGGAGGAAGGGTTTATTCAGCTTACATGTCCACATTGCTGTTCATCACTAAAGGAAGGCAGGACTGGAACTCAAGCAGGTCAGGAAGCAGGAGCTGATGCAGAGGCCATGGAGGGATGTTATTTACTGGCTTGCTTCCCCTGGCTTGCTCAGCTTACTTTCTTATAAAACCCAAGACAATCAGCCCAGGGATGGCACCACCCACACGGGGCCCTCCCCTCTTGATCACTAATTGAGAAAATGCCTTACAGCTGGATCTCATGGAGGCACTTCCTTGAGGGAGGCTCCTTTCTCTGTGATAACTCCAGCTTGTGTCAAGTTGACGCACAAAACTAGCCAGTACACTATGTCTCCTCATGATTTACTGTAAACACCCTCGACTGTGAATGTATCCTCCCCCCCCCCCTTAGGCAGAGTCAAACACCCTTGGCTCAAAGTACTGAAGCCCAGATCCTGGGTGTCGATTAAAGTGGACTGACAAACGACCCTCAGAAAGAGAGGCTGAACTGTAAAAATAAGGATAAAAATGACAAACAGCGAGCTCAGCAGAGGCCTCAGCCTGCAGAGACAAGCTGTCCGTGCTGTCTGTCCACACACAGACAACAGTTCGCCAGGGAGAATCAGATTCTAGATTGTGCAGAATGACTTATTTTCAACCAAAAAAAAATTAAGAGAACATTATGAGGAGTTACATGCACTTTAGAGGAACCCCTTAGAAAAGTAACTAAAAGTGTAACAGCAACAATAACACATGTAAATATCTACTTACTATAAAAGAAATTTGTAGACAAGGACTGGTGTTGTAACTCAGCAGTACAGTGTGTGCGTGTCTATCTCACGCAAGGTTCCTAGAAATGGAAGAAAAAAATCGCATAAAACAAGATAATCCCAGAGGGACAAAAGGGACAGGATGGCAGCGGTGCAGCAGCCGCAGCTGCCATTACGCTGATGGTAGCCCCTTGGTAGCCACATCCGCCATTGCACTGATGGTAGCCCCTCCGCAGCCGCATCCGCCATTGCACTGATGGTAGCCCCTCGGTAGCCGCATCCGCCATTGCACTGATGGTAGCCCCTCGGTAGCCATATCCGAGATTGCGCTGACGGTAGCCCCTTCAGTAGCCACATCCGCCATTGCACTGATGGTAGCCCCTCGGTAGCCGCATCCGCCATTGCACTGATGGTAGCCACTCGGTAGCCACATCCGAGATTGCACTGAACACAGTGGACTAAACGGTCCTTTCAAAAGTAGATCCGGCAGGCTGGTGGTGACAAACAAGTTTCAAATGTGTGCCATCTACAGAGATGTGCTTTCCGCTTGAAAACATAATAGTACATTTAAATGCAAACATAGGAAAAGACCTTATTTGAGTGAAAAAATAAGACTGTGGTAAAATCGGGAAAAGTATTAGAGAAAAACGTTAGAGAGAAAGGAGATGGTTTATAATGATCGAGAGTTTGGATTCTAGGAGAAAATAGTAAGCAAAGCCATAACAAAGCCCCTGGTGATAGAAACCATAAAATACCTGAAGCAAAGCAGGCAGGTTGAAATGAGAGATAGGCAACATAATAATGATAATTGATAAATTCATTGTTACATTAAAATATTAACTTTTATTATGTTTGCTTATTGGGGGAGGGGCTTGTAGAAGTCAGTTCTCTCCTTCCACTATGTGGATCCCACTATGAGGTCAAGCTCAGGTTGTCATGGCAACAGCCATGGTCGGAGCTCCAATCACACTTTTAGTGTGGATGGAATAAGATGATGGGGGAACAGCAAAGCTATAGAAAACTTAAACCAATGTATCAGCCAATTTGACTGAAGTGGTATCTTAAGGACACTACCAACAAGATGCACGGTTTTCCCATATTTTTCCCAGGTATAAACTGAGCTTTTCTCAAATATCAGTACAGTTTTCTTTCTCAAATATCAGTACAGTTCTCAATGTGACTGAATGCATTCTAAGGACAGATGCTCTCATCAGAAAAATGAAGCTAGAAATCAGCAGACACCCCAAATGAGAAGTCTGGACACCCACACAGACAGCACAGGGATTACGAAAAGATTCACCAACCTTCAGCAGGAAAGCTGCTACCACTGATGGTGATTAACACAGAGATTTACAACAGAGAATGAGAGACTCAACCCTGAGCGGGACATCTTACTTATCACATCCTTCCACTCAAGGCTCAGGGATCTGTAAGAAAGAGGAGAGGCGTAGAAGGACTGTGAGAACCGGAGGTGGTGGATGAATTTTAAGGAAGATGTTTTTTTTTAAAAGGTTTACTTATTATATGTAAGTACACTGTAGCTGTCTTCAGACACATCAGAAGAGAGCATCAGATCTCGTTATGGCTGGTTGTGAGCCACCATGTGGTTGCTGGGATTTGAACTCAGGACCTTCGGAAGAGCAGTCAGTGCTCTTAACCGCTGAGCCATCTCTCCAGCCCAGAAAGATGGTTTTAAGAGCATTTTTCAGACACAGCAGGGCAGATGCATAAATGAATACACAGTGACTGTGGCAGTAAGTACAACCTGCTCAAGCCGGACAAAAATCCCAGCACAAAGGAGAGGAAGTAGGTGACGAAGCCCCAACTCTGTCACGAAGCTATTTGTTTGTAAATAATAGCTGCACAGCAAAGGAACATCGCTTTTCTTCAACGGAGCTGTTTTCAACCAAAAAATTAACACCTGGAATATCACTGAGGGACACTGACTCTATCAACCACAAATAATCAAAATGAGTAAAGGCCAAAGCCTCTGACAGGTCTCACCAAAGCCTTTCAGAGGCGCCTCATCCCAGGACTTCAGCAAGGAAGTTTGTGACTTATGTGTGGACAGGGAGTGTAGGTATTTGAGCATATCTGGCCTGCATTGGAGAAACCGTTTGGCCACTGAGTTCAGGCAACTCAGCTGGCTGTGCTCTGACTACAGTATAAGAAGGGACAAACCTCTGTGAAAGATGCGCCGGGCAAAGTCTTGTATTTGTCCTGGTAGGTCTGAAGGGTCTCATTGGAGGTTAGCCTACTCAGAAATGACTACAACTAATAATGAATTTAGCAAGATTGCCAGATAAAAGATTGTACTGCCAAAAAATAAAAACTAAAAACTAACTAACTAACTAAATAAATAAAATAAAAAAACAAAACCACAAACCAACCAACCAACAAAGAAGCCCAGTATTTTTATGTAATAATAATGGACCCCACAAAACTGAAGTTAAAAACAAAAATAACAACCAAATCTATTAAAAATAGCATCAAGGGTCTCAGCAGAGAACTCACTACCCTCACTTTACAAAACCAGAGTAATTCCTAACTATGCTCTGAGTATTTATCTTATATCCATAGGTAGGTGTAGCTCTTACCACTCACCAAAGATATATCGCTTGGCAACAGATGGAGACCACTATGGAAAACCCAAGATGGTCAAAATGTAGAAAACAAGTGGTTATGGGGCACATTTTCAGCCTCACCTGATAGACTCATCTACAACATAGCTTCTGTACATGAGGCATAGAGAACATCTTGGAAGACGGGGCAGATAGACTGTAAGAGCCAACGGACCAGGAAATACACTGTGCTAGTGTGTCTCCTAGAGATGACAGGGAAGCTTTAACTACGGTGCTGATACAATATGGCTACTGAATAAGATGTAAACAAGGATAATACTAATAGATATGCTATATGAAAATCAGAACTATCACAGCACTTCCTTCATAGGAAAAGAATTATAGGCAAGCAAGCAAGGCTGAGATTGGGAGAGGCAGTCTTTACCACGGAAGAAGCCCCAACCCCACACCTACTGGTTATTCAATACCAAGTGGTCAGCTCGGAAACCATGTACAAATAACACTAGAGGGACTGAATAGGCTGTATTCACATATTTAGGTGTGTGTGTGTGTGTGTGTGTGTGTGTGTGTGTGTATGTGTATGTGTGTGTCTATGTGTATGTGTGTTTATGTGTGTGTGAGGTGTGAGTGTGTGTATGCGTGTATGTGTGTGAGAGTGTGTGTATGCATGTATGTGTGTGTATGTGTGTATATGTGTGTATGTGTGTGTATGTGTGTATGTGTGTGTATGTGTGTATGTGTGTGTATGTGTGTATATGTATGTGTGTGTGTATATGTGTGTGTGTGTATATATGTGTGTGTGTATGTGTGTTTATGTGTGTGTGAGTGTGTGTATGCATGTATGTGTGTGAGAGTGTGTGTATGTGTGTGTATGTGTGTGTATATGTGTGTATGTGTATGTGTGTGTGTATATGTGTGTGTGTATGTGTGTTTATGTGTGTGTGAGTGTGTGTATGCATGTATGTGTGTGAGAGTGTGTGTATGTGTGTGTATGTGTGTATGTGTGTGTATGTGTGTGTGTATGTGTATGTGTGTGTGTATGTGTAACAGTGACAATTAACAGGAGGCTATGACTTTGAGTAAAGAGGAAGGGAGCTATTTACATGGGAAAGGTTTAATTTTAAACTTGTAAGAATTATTAATAACAGCATCTAGAGGAGTAAAATGCTTAGGGCTATGTTTAATAAAAACTTGCAAGCGATTTATACTTAAAACTCAAAGACATTACTGAGAGAGATGATTGAAATGAAGGTCTGAAAAGTGATGAGGTGGTCCATGTTCATGGATAAAGGCAGGTTCAATGATGCTGGTTAAAATTTAGCGCAGATCTTACTCAAATCCCGTTAAGTCTTTTGCAGAAGTTGACAAATTGACTAAAAAACTTATATAGAAACATGACAACACAAAATAGATGCTATCATTTTGAGAAAGATCAAAATTGAAAGGTTTATAATCCGAATTTCAAAGCTTACTGTGCTGTAGTGAGAGCAGAGTGGGTCTGGCCATCTAGAATTAGAGCGGCACTACGGTCAGTTAGGTTTTGAGAAATCAATCAATCCAGCTTAACAGGAGACAGGACAGTTTTCAAAACAACTGTGAAAAAAAATGTTGAAGTAATTGGATATTTACATACAAAAGATGAATTTAGAATCTTTATGTTGATGTATCATATGAAGAAACAAACAAACCTCCCCCAAGATGGATGATATGCCTAATGTAAGAAATAAACTATAGAATATTTAGTGAAAACGTAGGTGAAAATGCTCATGACCTAGGTAGGACTAAGCGAAGCGTTTGTATATTCAGCATCAAAGTATGAGTCAAAAGACTGAAATTATGAAACTGAACTTTGTCCCAAGAACGTTGTGTGTGTCAGAATGAAACACAACAGCATAGGCAAGGAGAAAATCTTTACAAAGCAAATATTTGATAAAGGACACATGTACTTAGAAGATAAAAACCCTTCTTAAAACCCAATAGTCAGAAGACTAAGAAAGTGTGAAAGTAAAACTTTCGTGGGACAGGAGAGATGACTCAGCGGTTAAGAGCACTGACTGCTCTTCCAGAGGTCCTGAGTTCAATTCCCAGCAACCACATGGTTACTCACAACCATCTGTAATGGGAATCATTGTCATCTTCTGGTATGTCTGAGGACAGTGACAGTGTACTCACATATGTAAAATAAATAAAATCTTAAAAAAAAACTTTGATATGAAAAAATATGCAAGTAAAATAATTGAATAAGTACCTCACTGAAGAAGATGTGCAAATAGGGAGCAAGTATATGAAAAGTTGCTTAGCATAGACAATTAATATGGAATTATAAATCAGAACTGTGTGATGTCACATGACACCCAATAGCATGGCCGTGGTTAAAGGAAGGCAAGAGAAGTGCTGGGAGCATTTGGGGAACAGGCACTCACACACTGCTGGTCAGAGCCCCTTTGGGAAAAAAATACTGGGTTGGTTTCTTGAGATGCTAAGCACAAATATATCATAAAGCTTGTTGTTCTACCTTAGATGTCTACTTAAAAAAATAGATATTTGTGCAGTTTTTCACATGAATATCCATGGCAACATTTAAAAATAGCTTGCTATGTGAGAACTAGGTAAAGGTCTAGCAACTGGATAATATACTAGCAAAGTGTATGAAATGTATATTTTATATAGTAATGAAAAGAAACCAACTCTGGCACATGCTACACCGGAGAGAAACCAAACTATGCTAAGCGGAAGGACCTGAACTCTGTTCTAGTTTGCTAAAACACTAGGACTAGAAGCAACTTGAGGAGGAGAGGGTTTATTTGGCTTATACATTCTTATCAAAGTCAGGGCAGGAGCGTGGAGGCAGGAAGTGATGCAGAGGCCATAGAGTAATACTTCTTACTGCCTTTCTCTCTATGGCTTGCTCATCCTACTTTCTTATACCACCCTCGACCACCAGCAAAGTGGTGGCACCCCTCACAGAGGACTGGGCCCTCCCACATCAACTGTTAATCAAGAAAATGCCCTAGACACGTGCCTATAGGCCAATCTGGTGGAGGCAATTCTCAACTGGGGTTCTTTCCTCCCAGATGACTCTAGCTTGTGTCAGGTTGGCAAAAACCCACCAGCACATATGAGCATTTTTTTTTGTAGGAATCTCCTTGTAGAAAATACTCAGAAAAGGTAGTTTTGAGTTTCGAGAATGATTAAGATGTCCTGCTGCATTGGGGGTGGGGGAGGGATGGTTGCATAATGAAAAACATATTGGAATTGTTAGTAAAAGCTTGAAAGAAGACAAGAAGATAAAATGGGTATTGATTAGGTAAAGACACAGGACAGGAAGGACAGAGAGGCTCAGGGAAGGTCACTTACATGCTCCCAGGTAAGAAAGAGCTTCATGAGTTTGAGGCAGTAAAATATATTCTCTGACAGTGATGGCCAAAATACAAACAGGTATGAAAAGGCTGTGAGGTGCCTGTACTTTGTAAAGGCTGTGAGGGTGCCTGTACTTTGTAAAGGCTGTGAGGGTGCCTGTACTTTGTAAAGGCTGTGAGGGAGCCTGTACTTTGTAAAGGCTGTGAGGTGCCTGTACTTTGTAAAGGCTGTGAGGGTGCCTGTACTTTGTAAAGGCTGTGAGGTGCCTGTACTTTGTAAAGGCTATGAGGGTGCCTGTACTTTGTAAAGGCTGTGAGGTGCCTGTACTTTGTAAAGGCTGTGAGGTGCCTGTACTTTGTAAAGGCTGTGAGGGAGCCTGTACTTTGTAAAGGCTGTGAGGTGCCTGTACTTTGTAAAGGCTGTGAGGTGCCTGTACTTTGTAAAGGCTGTGAGGTGCCTGTACTTTGTAAAGGCTGTGAGGGTGCCTGTACTTTGTAAAGGCTGTGAGGGTGCCTGTACTTTGTAAAGGCTGTGAGGGTGCCTGTACTTTGTAAAGGCTGTGAGGTGCCTGTACTTTGTAAAGGCTGTGAGGTGCCTCTACTTTGTAAAGGCTGTGAGGGTGCCTGTACTTTGTATACTAACTGGAAAAGGAAGGATTAAAAAGAAAAAGACAAAAGGACAGGAATGTTGGGCAAGTAAAGTAAGTCAGCCAATGGACTTCGTAAGTAAAATTAGGAAAATGGAATTTTAGTAACTATAGATCTTTGATGGATGTGCATATTCAGAAACAACATGGTTGCAGTGAATAATTAAACAATATATTTAAAATAAGTAGATTTGCCAGGAAAAGTTTTTAAAAATGTGTTAAAAATCCCTGGGAGGGGGGCATGCAAGGGATTGAAGGGAGGAAAGGAAAGGGGAGGATTACGTCATTATGTTTTGATTTCAATTTTTTTTAAAAAATTATAATTCCCTTAAGTAGAAACATCCAGAAGCTATTTGATTGTGATCTTATAGCTTTAAGAGAAAGGGTCACTTGTTTTCGTGGAGTGGGTAAAGAGCCTCACCCAGGTCAGTCTGTACACTCTAGCCCACGTTGTGTTGTGTATAAAGAGTAACATCACTGTTGACTACAGAGCCAAAACACAATTTTTATATATGAACTTAAACTTTTTACGGTCCTGAAAGCCAAATTCCTAAAATTTCAAAAGAACTGATAATCAAAAAATTTTAAAGAATGGTATTCTTGGAAATATCTTGACAGCTTGGAAATATCTAGAGAGACGGCCAGCAGTTAGGAGATTATACAGTTCTGACTGAGGAGCAGATTTTTGCTCTCAGCACCCATTTCAGTTGCTTTATAATCTCTGGCTCCAGGGGATCAGACACCTCTCGTCTCCTTGGGCACCTGTCCTCACATGCGTACACCTTACATGGACACACACACACATGCATAGTCAAGAAAAAGAAAAACAAATCTTAAGGAAAATATCTACACAGTCAACCTTGATGATAGTAATCTTGGCAGACATCAATGACTTCTTTTTCTCTCAGTCTTTCTACGTATACAGGGCATACATACACATATGGTTAATGTTTTAAAAATGTCAGGATGTCAATACCAGTGCATGAGACCTGGTTAAAATTGGGAGTTTTGTGTATGTTTCAAGTTTTTGATTCCTTGGGACTTTACATTTCAAGTAATATTGGTAGATAATGGATTTTTTTTCCATTTCCAAGTTTAATTATAAAAGAAAGAGAAAATTGGAGACTTAGTCAGACTTAGCCAGAAGAGAAAAGAACTTGTCCAGAGACAAGTTCTGGCGGGAAGCTAGGGACTCTATTCTTGTCTCCAGACTCCCTGCTGGTAGGGAGCCACAGGGCTGACTGGTAGCTCTCCTAGTCAACTTTCATTCTTGGCCCCATCTCAGCTCCTTTCTCACCTATGATCCCCCATCTCTCCCAGGGAAAGGCAACCAGGCTGAATAAAAGCAACAGGGTGGTTGTGTGATGGGGACCAGTGGTTCCCAGACAGTGGGTTAAGAGGCCACCAAATTGATTTCACCGGAGAGCAAATTCAGATCTGAACCCAGGTTTTCAGAGGTGAAGGACATCTATTGATTTTCGTCACAGTCAGTTTACAACTGAAATGATCGCCATTTTAGCCGTGTCAGACTGCACAGATCTATTGGAAATGAGTGCCGTTACCCACTGGAAGCTGTTTTTCTTAGGACTGAATCCTATATTGTGCATCTTGGAGGGAATATAAAGTGATAGGGTGGTGAGCGGCAGCCGGGAGATTCTCTGGTGACCATTACTTACCTCTACAGGCAAGAGAGGCAGCCGTGAAGGGAGAAAAACTGGCTGTATGGAGAGCAACTGCCCTGCAGGGACACACTTCACCTTGGCCACCACCAGGATGTGAGGCCAAAATAACTTTGGTGAGTCCCCAGCCCCCACTGCTGCTGTCCTTGAGGCCAGTGGGAAGAAAGAGCCTCTCCATCCATGGAAGGGACATCTCTTGCAGGCGTGGATTGGGGTATGACTGGCATTCTTGGCTTAACAACATTAAACAGACATTCGACGTGAATCTACCTTTGCAGGACATTTAAAATAAATTCACGTTTCATTTGTAGGAATGACCTTCTGATGATTGTCTTTCCTCCTTTCTGTCTCATTGTGTGGCTGGAGATCACATTGGACATTCTTAGTCTGGCCACCTGAGAAATAGTTTTTTTGGATTGTTTCCTAGTAACTAAAAATTTAAAGCAGGGCCTTTATGTAGAGAAAGTATTCTATCATCTACATTTTTTTTAAAAAAAGAAACAATAGAATTAAGTATTTCTTTCAGGAACTTGAGTTCTGTTTTTTGTGATATTCCGATGATAATCCATTGATAGAACATCTGGATACATTTTACCCAAGTGATGAGCCTGATCTTCCCACTGGGAGCTACAATGTGACGGTCACCAGGACCTCTTGTCCTCTTATTTATCACTGTGGTCAATTTCATTACTGTTTCTTCATAACATCCAAAGTTTGAGTCCCAAATTTATAAAAAGTATTATTTGTGTGCATATGTATATGTATGTGTAAGCCTGAATGTGTGGTACATTAAATACATACAATGTTATCATCATTGAAATCACTGTACCGGGTGAGGCCCATAGTGATAGGCAAAGCGAATGAGATAAAATCTATTATGTTCCTGGTATCTATCTGAGACTCTTAAATGATTTTTGGTATTTTAATCTTCACAATGAGGTTGTTATGTGTGTTAGTATTTCTGTTTTACTGATGAAGGCACGGAGGTTCAAATATGTATTGACAAGGTAAGGAAGTAGATGCTCAGTCTAAATATTTTGGAAAAATAAATCTCTGCTCTTCCCTCAAATCATGAGACTACCAGGAAGGTCTCCAGGTACTCAATATGGTCCTTTCTACCTAGCAAATCTTTTCATAGCTCACCACTACCCATATCCCAGGGACTCATTATAACACTGTACGGAGCTATCCTGGAAAAAGTCTACAGAGGATTTTTTTAAAATCCAAAGTTATAGTCTGTGTTATCTTGTCAACAAGTCTGTTACTGGCGGTATATAAATTAAGATGGAGCCTAAAAGATAAATTCATCTAAAAGCTACACAAGCTGAAAATCTCACAGTTGGGTCTGGAAAGATGCCTGAATGGTTAAGAGCACTTACCGCTCTATCAGAGGACGTGGGTTAGGATTTCAGTACTATCACTGGGGAGTTTACTAAAAAACACCCATGGCATCTGAAGGGATCCCCAAGGGGCTGGATCTGAAGATTCTTTCTGACTTCCATGGGTATTTACACACACATGCACACCCACATGTGTGTAGGTAGACACAGACACACAAATAAAATAGAAATAAATCTTAGAAAAGACATCCCTGTCTGAAGTTGTATTTCATCCACTCTGCCCATCGCTGTTACAGTCATCACACACACCACCATCGCAGTGAAGGCCCCACATATAACACTCATGGTGATGGCAATATCATATCTACACACCCACAGGAACACAAGGCAGAAGCATTTTATAAACTAGGGGATGACGGAGTGTGGACAGCCAGGTATTGTGGTTGAAGTCTTAATCTCAGCTCTAGGGAGGTAGAGGCAGTGTGATTTCTGCGAGCTTCAGGCCAGCATAATTCTACAGAGTCAGTTCCAGGTTAGTCATAGCACATAATGAGGCTCTTCAAAACAAACAGGCAAACAAAACCCAAACAACCACCCCCTCCCAACACTAAGATGTGGGCATGGGGAAATGACAGTGAATGTGACAATCATGATGAACTTGGCAAACAAGGACCTAGAGGTGGTCCCCTCTTCACCTAGGTGTTACATAGCATCTGCCCCTACTATTGCTGTTGCTAGTTTACAGTTGGACTCTTGTTACCCTGGAGGGATGGGGGGTGGGGAAGGACAGGAGGCACTTAAGACTCAGAGTAATTCTGTATGAGCAGAATCAAGAGAGAAAAGTGTTTGATTGAGAACTTGGTTGAAGGATAGGTCAATTCCATCAGAAGGGTGGGTGCTGACACAGTGGCCTTTCCTTAGCTCAAAGTTAAACCTCTGAGACCACCATATCACCATCTCACAGGTCACACTACCTGAGGTCTTCAAGAGGAAGCCTGGATCCCTCCGTCTAGCCATGTGCGAACACTGCCTATGGAGTCTGCTCATTGTGATCCTTCTTGTAGATTGATGATCTGCTGTTCTGAAATCTATGTGTTTAAAATGTTTATTCCTGGGGCAGGGGGCAGGAATATGGAGAGAAACAAGGGATGTAGGGAAGAAAATGGAGAACACGAGGCGGGTGGGGGATGAAATGCAACTGATAAGCAAGTGGTGTAGAATGCTAACAGTAGGCACGCACAGTTTCAAGTAGCCATGGCTGAGAAGATAGTTCAAGTCACTGAGGCCTGGCAAGTGCGAGTACCCAAGTTCCAGCCCCAGCACCCACTTAAAGAGCAGATCACGGCAGTGTCCACTTGTGTATCTTAACACACAGAAGATGAAGACAGCTGGCAGTTAGCTCAAGCCGAGTCAGGGACTTCCGTGCCTTAGTAGGAGTCCTAACTCTAAAAATCAGTGTGAATGACACCTGAGGGTCTATACTCATCGTTGACATTGACCTCCACACATATACCCATGCATACATAGCTCTACACACATATGTGCCCACGTGCAAACACCCCCCAATACAGATGAAATATTACAAAATTGTAAGAACGAGGAAGTTGCCACAATTTGCTAATGGTAGCATGAACTGGCACGATTCTTTCTAGCTCTTTCCAGTGCCAGGGAAGAGATGGCACACCTGGAACTTGACATTAGCCAGGGTGTAAATATTCACTTCATGGACATCATATAATGCAACAAACCGAAGTGTCGACACCGCAAGATCCTGTTCCCTGGAACTACCTTTCCTATGCAGACATTCTTTATGAAAAGTACAACCTCTACCCCAAACTAAGTAAAAAGTAAACAAACTTTTCTAGGGATGCTGGAATAGGCTAATTTGCCCCTTTCAACAAGCTAAGGTTTGGGAAGTATAGGTTTTCCAAGAAGCTTCCTGAGGGCAGGGACTATTCCTGTTTGTATTGTGTTCTCTGCATGTAGTCAGAGATAAGAAGGGCAATAAATATTTGTTGAATAAATGGATGCTTTCATTTTAAAACATTTACTGTTTCCTGTGTAATGCTTCCTTACATGAAAACAATGAAAATACATGGTTAATATTCTGCATGAGGTTGCCATTAGCTCCTATGGGGAGAAAGTATTTAACATACAGGAAGCAGAAGGTCCCAAATTAATCCCATCTTAACCTCAGAAAATGCATAAGGGAAGAAAATTCACATTACTGATTACACACGGGCACCTGACGGATAGAAACGAGATAATAAGTAGATATTGACTTCTGTTGAGGTGAACATCAAGATCTATTGACCTGAGAGGTAAATATTGACCGAGGTGAAGTCCAGGTCAATATTTGCCTCAAAGAACAGGAAATCTTAGTGCCCACCAATATATAAAGGTTATATGTGAATTTTTACATACATTTTCTTGGCATAGCATTATGAAAGCTCTATAGGTTTCAGGGAAATGGACAGAAAATATGTTTTGAAAGTAAAAACTTTGTATAAACGACAACTTTAATATATATTCCTCTCTTCTCTGTTGCTAAGCCTACAGTTGAGGGGAGTTGGTAGGACTTTGGTTGTGGCACAGCAAAGGTTAACAAGACCTTAGTGAGTTCACACCATCCCTTAGGTGGGCACAATGAACATCTTACCAAAGCATCATGGCTACCAGTGACGTTGACATCTCTCAACAACCTTTGTTCATTGTGCCCCAGTCCTTCTTCTGAAACAATAGATCGTGAGCATGCAAGGTATCTATGTAATCATTAGATTATAGTTTATTTCCTGACTTTAAAACGTTCTCTATCAAGGGTGATCCTATATCAGCAAATCCTGCTAATTGTGAACCTCTATGTGCTGTTAGTGAAGGAGTGTGGAGGTTTTGAGGGAGTGAGACATCTTAATTATCTATCCTTCACTTCTGAGTCCATTGGAGAAATCTTCAAACTTCTAGAAACTTCAAACTGTCTAGCACCTGATACTCAACGATTTCCAGTCCCCATGAGTTGGTTTAGGCCACACTGGAGGGAGCGGCTTCCTCACAAGGTTGAGGGATCCTGTCACCTCCTAGAGGGATTCAGACTTTACTCAACCTGAAGCGAACATCATTTATTTATTGCTTCGCTTCCTTTCCTATCCCGGTCCTTGCTTCTGCTTCTCTTAATTCTCAGACCAAGAAACAAGATTAAAGGTCCCCAAGGTAGACAGAATGTCAATATTTTAGCAAGACACTCCTGGTGTCCGGCTCCCTTTCAGTTCAGTTAAGTTCCATGAGTTAGAGAGCACCCTAGACTCTTGAGTTGGCCCATACCATCCGTGGTGGATCCCAGAATGGGGAAGATGCCTGAAAGGGAAGGATGAGAGGTCAAATGAGCGCATGCGTGAAAGCGATCTCTTCCCCATCCCCTTAACCTCTGCTACCTGAAGCATCCACAGAAGCTCCACGAAGAAGACAACGGAGTCAGGAGCACGCAAAGATTTCAGGATCCGGACTCAGGCCCCTCCCTCGCGAGGCAGTCTCTAATGTATGCATTGCCTGATTTCATACATGCTGATTGCGTAGCGATTTATTCTACAAGTGCCAAGGAGAAGAGTCACCCCCGGACTAAATGTAAAATCTTTATTCTCACCAATGTCTAAATCATTGTTTTCTCGCGGCTGAGATCATGTGGCACACATTATTAATAGCTCTGGTCTCTCCGCCACTTGACACGGCGCTCCAGCTGTCATTCTGTTCCCTGGCTCCTATGATTCTTGCACTGGTGAAGTGCCAGGCCCGGGTCCAGCCCATCAGTCACTGTCACCCACCACCCAGTGATGAATAGCCTGGCCATCGCTGTGGCGAGGCCTGGGCTCTGATTCACAGACGCCTGACTTTTACCAACTCGAGCACACCAGCTGAGGCCTATCCGGGGCCGAGGAAGGCCGCAGTGACCTGGAAATGGCCCCGCCTCCTCTCCCCAACTCTCTCTTGGTCCCTCCCTCCTCAGATTAGTTAAAAATGAAACAAATCCTAATGTGATCATGTCACTAATTATGCATTTAATTCAGTTATAAGGAGCTAATGGCTCCCTCAGTGACGGCTTTTACTGCTAAAAGGCAATTCATTCCTGAAACGGAGAAATCTAATTACACAAAATGCTTCATCCTAATCCTTTCAAAGAATAATCTTATTTGTAGACATTAACATCCCAGATGCTGCTGCTGTTTGTCCATTATGACAGTGTTTGTCCTGAATAATGTATAAATAGGTCTTCCTGGACAGTTGCATGTCACTAAATCAATACAATTTGCTGCCTTCTGTTACATTAAGTCGGCCTGGGCAGGCTGGAGAAAATTAACCTTTTGTTTTCCTCCCCTCCCCCTTCCTCAAAGGGCCTTCAGAATTAGAAATGAGGGACGACGGATCAAAGAGGGCTGGGGTGAGGATAAAGGAGACAGTGAGGAGAGGCAGGTGTGAGCCGCAGCTAAAGGAGAGGGCTGGTGCAGATGCTGTGGCCTGGACCACCAGTCACGGGAGGAAGAAGATGGCTGACGTCTACGATGATTGCTCAGAAATTACTCCCAACATGGGCTTGGACTTGAGCACCTCGAGTGATGATCGTTTGTCTCAAGATTTCTTAATTCAAAGCGATGTTTTCTTTGCTAGGGGGGGCCTTGGATACCGTGTGGAAAGTTCACGGTTCTGGAGTTGGAGACTTGCAATTCTGAACACCATTGGTTTCAATAGCCTTGTTCAGCATGCCATTTATAAAGCCTTGGGCATTGCATGTTCTGTGTAATCTATGGGGGTAACAAAGGGTCCACTCAAGGCTAAGTTCATCTGGTTCATACAACCCTGAAAGGAGACCACGAGCCTCTTATCTTAAAGTCGAGGGAATGGAGGTGGAATGAGTTGTCCAAGTGTCTGGGACTCCACCTTCTGTCTCCTGGTTTCAGATGACATCTTTCCACTGTGGTCCCTCAGCTGACAGAACACACAGGGCCTCTGGCTAGTTGGGAAGCTCTCACGACAGGGGCAGGTGTGCTTTAGAGGAGCCGCAGAACTCAGGGGCACATACTCAAGTGCACATACATGTCTCTGCCACATCAAACACAAGGAGATGAGTTTTATTTATTGCAAGATCATTTATTTAATGCAAGATCATCAAAAGATTGCATTTGACATTCTGAATACTACACACTCTCTTGGGAATGTTAAATAAGGTTGAAAAACCATTTCTGCAAAGGGCTGGGAAGTTCTTCCAGCTTCGTCTGTTGTGCTGTCACAGTTTGGCAGTTGTAGGACAGACAGACAGTGACTGAATGGTGGTCATGAGGAGGTAACACCTTGTACTGTCCCAAAGAGACCCTCAGGGGATAATATTTTAAAAAGCTATTGCCTCTCAGCTTTTTGCTGAGATCAAGTATAAAAAATATGAACGTGAAAGAATTCTGGCTTGTAAACTTTATTCTTTGTAATGTCACAATATTATTCTTACTATCACACAGTTCTTTTGTCTTCTTAGATTGTCTTATTATTGTAATACGGACATCTGCTGCCTTCACATAAATTCAGAGACGTCCACAGAGGTTCCTGCAAATAAAAGCAATATTTAAAAAAGAGGGAATTTAGTGAGAGTACCTTTTATTTCTTGCCCCTGCCTTACTTTTCTACTGAATTCACTATGACTGTTTTAGGGGATGACCCACCATTCAGTTTTATAGTCGCATTATTGTTTTGTCGTACTTTCTCGTACCAAAGATGAGATAAGGGGTGCATGGTGCAATGTAGCTATGGACATTAGGGTCTTCTGTTTGAGTTAACTTGCTAGAATCTTGAATAAATGCTATCCAGGAACAATAATATCAGTATCAGGCAGGGCTGTTTCTAAAGGACATGTCAGTGGTGAACCAGTAATGTTTACACTGTCAGCTTTGAGATGTGTTACAGCAGTAGAACAAACAGGTTTCAGGGAAGAAGAGAAAGCCAGGTTTGGATTTTAACTGTCTCCCAGAGCTCATACACTAAAGGCTGATTGACAGCCTATTGTACTGTTGGGAATTGGTAGAATCTTTAGGAGGTGAGACTCCTTGGAAGGAGGTTACATCATAGGAGGCATGCCTTAGAGAGGGATACTGAGGAATAAGACCCCTCCCTCTCTCTTTGCTGCTTTCCCACTCTGAGCAGAGAAACTTGGGTTCATCTGCACTGTCACAAACCCCAAGGCAGCAAAATCAAGCGACCATGGACCATGAAACTCTGAGTCAAAAGATGCTTTTCCTTGCTTACAGATAAATTGCTCGGATCAGATGTTTTGCTGTGGGGATGAGAAACTGACACTCCAGATCAAAAATAAGGTAAGATAAAATCCAAACCACAAACCTGCACCTTTATCTACGCTGTTGTCAAGTTGACAGCATGCAGCAAACAACATCAGCATCCTCACTGCGCAACAGTTCTTGATTATTCAAAGCACACAGCACAGATTTGCTTAAAGGCATGCCGCAGTTAGGCACTGATGTATATAAATGCTGTTTTGTATAATACTTTAATTAACCATGGAGAAGAAATAAAACAGTCTAAAGTTAATCCTATGAACACAGAAGTTGCAAAAAAAAAAGTTTTCAGAAATTTCAATCGAGTAGAGCATTCATTTCTGCTTTTTTCTGAAACCGAAGGGAAACACCATTGGGAATTGGATGCAGAAGCTGCATTGTGCTAGAGAGGTTCTTGGAGAATTCAGGAGTTTGCTTTTGTGATTTTTATTTTAGTGCAGCTCTTTCTTTGTCTTGCGCTATATTCCTTTACGTATGTACACAAGAGTAACTTCCACGCTTCCTTCATATTTCCCTATACATACATATGAAACAATCCACTTTGAGAGCAAGCCCATCCCTGACACTGATGGTTTATTCTTGGGTAAAGTTGTATAGCACAGTTCACATATTAGTCAATTCTAAGAACAAGCCTTGATTTTTCCAACTATCAATCCTTTGGAACGAACATTTTAGCATCTTAGGAGCTATTATTGAATCCCTGGATATGTATCTTCTGCATTGTCAGACTTTCAAAATGGCTACGGCCAGCCAAACTGACACAAAACAATCCTATTACTACTCAACATGTGAGATTTCACAAGTGAAGTTAGCCAGTCAATTGAGGCAAAGGTTAACCCCAGTTATAATAGTCTCTTCTCTTGATATAGGCAGGACTTCTCCAATGGCGTTGAGAGCTTGCTGTGGGGAAGGGGTAAGATGCAGAACAGAAAGCATTATTTCTGGAAAGTAATTTGTTTGGGGGTGCCCCTTTAAAGCATCAGGGCCAGTGTCACTGGAAAGGGCTCAGATTAGCTGATCTGGTTGATTGGACCTTAATCCATCAATGCTTGAGCCCCCCTCAAATGTGTTATCACCAGGGATTTGTCTGGCTACATATGATTTCACACATCTGTCATCTAAATCACAGATCCAAATGCAAAGTCCAGCACTAGGAAACGTCACAGGCATTTGTGAAAATCCTTGGAGGAACTTGGGACCATAAATCAATGGAGGGATTACAGTTCAATAGCCCAACCTTCTCATTTATGATGAAATGATGCTGTCCACATGAATACCTAGGTGTTACGGTGATGAAGCCATGAAGACATATTTGAGTGCAAATCTCTATGATTCTTCCCTAGACCAGTCTTTTGTACACTATGCCCATCACAAGAACCTTTTAAAAATAAGACAAACCTGAAAAAATAATCAGTCATGTGGAAGATTATTGACACTACTCTTGTGTATAGGTCGGATAAATTTCTATTCCCCAACACTTTTTTTTTATTGAAGATGGAATATTAGTTGTAGTAACAGTAGCATAAATAAAATTTTCTTCAATTCTTGGTATAACAATGTAGTTTGTAAAACACTATATATGTAACTCCTAAGAAACAGAAGATCAGTTTCTGGTGTATAAAGGTAGAATGGTAACCTGAGCTAGGATGTTATGATTTGAATATGAGACAGTATGCTACACCTTGTTCCCTCTTAGTAATGGGATTTGGGGGAGGTGATAAAAACTTCAGAAGGTAGGTAAGGCTTAAGTGGAGGAAACAAATTGTCTTAGTTAGGGTTTCTATTGATGCAGTGAAATAGCATGACCAAAAAAAAAAATCAAGAGTTTATTTGGCTTATACTTCCACCTTGCTGCTTATCGTCTAAAGAAGTCAGGACAGAAACTCAAAACAGGGCAGGAACTGGAGGCAAGAGCTGTTAGGAATGCTTCTTGCTGTCTTGCTTCTCTTGGCTTGCTCAGCTTGCTGTCTTTCATCAACCCAGGACCACTAGACCAGGCGAGGCATCACCCACAATGGGCTGGGTCCTCCCCTATCAATAACTAATTAAGTAAACACCTTACAGTTGGATCTTATGGAGGCATTTTCTCAGATAGGGTTCTCTCCTAACAGATAACTCTAGTTTGTATGTCAAGTTGAACAAGACTATCCAGCACACAGTTCAATGTCCTTGGGACTGTATCTTGCTCTGTTCAGGTCTGTTTCTCTCTTTGCTTCCTATTTACTGCCAGGTGAATGACTTCCTCTGCCGCATGCTCCATGATGGTCTCCATGACATGGGACCAACCAATGTCATATGGCTTGAACCCTGGTAAACCATCCAACGAAGTAAATTTTTGGTCTTTTAACTTGTCCTCATGTGTATTCTGATCAGGGCTCCATAAAGTAAATGATACCACATGGGACTTGAACCTACATCCCCACAATGTCCACCCTGGGCCTTATGACAATGAAAAGAGAAAACTTATTATGCTTTGGTTTATTTGAGAAGGAAAGATTGAGAGGGTTAGAATTTCCAAATATGCTAACCCTTAAAGCAAGCCGTTCGGCAAGCTAGATATTCTGTTTGTTGACTCTCAGCATTGCAGAAGTCATCTGTGGGAAGAGGGATGCTGGGAATACTCCCGTCCATGCCCCTGTTCTCTCATCTGCACACTAAATATGCTGAATGCATTCCTTTGTGTGAATGCTGGTCCAGATGGGGAAAAGGAGTGGGCTTACAGTGAAGCCACTTGTCTCTGGAGTCATTCGGAAAGTGTTGTTCAGTGGAAGACTTTAAATGCTCCCAATATGGTCATATCCCAAAGTGGGCGGCATCATGCAACAGACCAGGAGTCTAGATGTGAGAAAAGAAAGATGGTACTCTGTACCTATACATTTGACTCTTTAGGGGGGGCTTGTTTTTGCTGTTGACATCATCCATAAACATCAAACTCCAGTTTCTTTAGCCTTCGAATGTGGACTTGTGCCTGCTGCTCCCTAGAGAGCTTCCAGGCTCCTATCCTCAGATCAGGGTTATGTCATTGTCCTGAGCAAGTCTCCAGCTCTCCAGTTTAGTCAACCACTATGGCATTATGTACCCTCTGATTATATAAGAAGGTCGAACAATCTTCCTCTTTCTATTGGATCTGTTCCTCCAGAATCCCTGATTAACACGGTGTGAAGTAACTTGGCTGCTTAACTTTTCCATGAATGAGAGGATTCATCTCTTTAACCCTTGCCATAGTTAAGAATTAAACAGTTTTCCTGACTGAGATTGATGTGTGATGGACTGAGGGAACTTTCTGATGCTTCATAGCAAGTTGATTTTATTTTCTTCTTTCACAAATTCTATACAAGAACATGCATGTATTCAATGTGAACTTCTCTGAACATTATTTCTGTTCTGAATTTAAATTTATGAACTAGCAACTGAAGACCTTGGGCCTTTTTGTTGCTGTTCAGTGATCTTTTATTTAATTAAAATGGTTCTCATGTATTAAGCATTCATTATGTTCCCAGTGTCGTGCTATGCTGGTTAGCTTTTATCATTGTGACGTAAACTGAGGTCACCTGGGATGAGGTAACATCAGCTTGACCTGGGCTTGTTCTGTGGGACATTTTCTTAATTAATGATTGGTGTGGAAATACCTAGTCCACTGTAGGCGGTGCTACCCCTAGGCTGGTGGTGGTCCTGGGTTGTATGAGAAAGCAGACTGAACAATTCTTAGCAAGAACACTCTTCCATGTTCTCTGCTTTAGTTCTTGCACCCAGGTTCCTGTCTTGGTTCCACTCACGGATGAACCATAACTTGTAAGCCAAACAAACCATTTCCTCTCAGTTGCTTCTTGTCAGTGTTTAAGGGCAGCATCAGTAAAACAAATTAATACACATGTAAATGGTTTATTATGTGCATTATCTCATTTAGCAAGGCTCCTGTCTGGTACTGGCATGCCAGAAGCTATCTACCTACCTCAGGCCAGAAACATAGTCTGCCCTCAGACTCCCCGGCTTCCCTGTCCTGCCTCTTAACTACTTTCATTTGCCCTGTTCAGTATCCAAGAGAAGTGAGAGCATGAAAAGAGGAATGTCGCAAGCTATTGGGAGGCTCGCAGATGCTGTGCAGCAGAGCACAGTCTGGGCGTCATTTGTTGCCTGAATGTCCCTAATTGATGAATTAAGACAGAGAATCGTGGACATGCCAACGTGACATTAACTACTGTATTGGCTCAGTTCAATATGCAATCACAATAATTTTTTTTTGTCATCAGACAGATTTAGAAGAATGTTGGCTAAACCAAGCTTCCACTCTGCAGTGTTGTTCGGGAGTAAGGAACTCAACCCCAGACGAAGGATCAAGACCTTAAAACAAATGCATTGTAAAACTGATGACTCTCACTGTTTTTGGATCCCGGCTCTCTGCATACACCACGCTTTATTTAATGCTAGAGAAAGTGAAAACTCTAATCCTCTCCTTTTTATTTAATTCAGGGCCTACAGGATGGCAAATAGCTTGGCAATGTTGCTTTAAGTGAATTGAGTATTGAGGCCGACAGAGTCCTTCCAAGGCTGCCAGACTTCCTTTGGAAACAGGCAAACATCTCTATTTTCCTTCTAAGCATCTTTGAAGGCGTCATGATTCTTTCCGTAATGACATCTCTAATTCCCTCTGCCTTTGTCAGTGCAAACTTTCTGAGCTTTCTGTCATAGAACCAGGAGGTTAGGTAGCCTGGGAGTATGATAGAACATCTTATAATCTAGCCACATGCATTTTACTTCTCTGTGAATGACAAGCTCCAACACATCCATCACAAAGTAAAATCAGGCCCTCTCCCTCCCCACCCTTGATCTGTCTTCTGCACAGAGGTGTTGCAACTGGGTGGGCTGAAAAGACAGGGCACATACACCTCAGGTTTCCCGTTGCCCTGGCAACGCTGTATCTATGGAAAGCATCGCTTGACCTAGACACTGAGGCAGTTTGATGTAGAGACTATTGACAGGGTTTCAGTTTGAAAGTCCCAGCATGCTTTTTCTGAAGTCACTTTTCATGTTGTGACAGCAATTCACACGTATTTGCCCTGTGGCACCATCAGGCATTATGAGAGAGTCAGGAAACCTGGAACTCAAGACATTATGGGAAAATAAAAGGAAGTGATTTTTATGTTGTTCAATAATGTTATATTATCTTTGTGATAGGCTAATTCATATACTCTACAGAAGACCATTTATGAATTAATGGCTTCAGATTCCAAATTTGATTTAAAAAACATGTAACTTTAGCTGATGGATCAGATTTGCAATTCAAATGAGTATTTTGTACGATTGCCCAGAGTCTTTAAGTCAATAGGCTTAAATAGGTAAACAAAACTTCCCCAGTCATTTTAATAGCACTCTCTTGGCTATGATACTTCAAGTCATTATGACCAGAAGTGACATCACTCACATAATTATACTCTCATATTAGTCCAAGTTAAAACAGGATATCCAAATTTCTGTTTTTCACTATGCAAAATATTTTCAGCAAAGTTCTATGCTGAGTTGTCTTTTCTGTCTTTAATCCTGTTCATTTTTAAACCAAAAAAAATGTATTTTTAGAATGGACTTACTTATTTAATGAATTTATGCTGGAATAATTACATTGTTTTTACAAAAACAAAAAACAAAATAACAACCCTCAAATTCAATATCAGAAGAAAACGTAAGCTTAGACCCAGTGTAAGATGGTGGCATCTAACTTTAGTTACCTGTTTGTTGAGGTACCTGGGATAGCTTGTAGCTAGTCCTTCAACCTTGAGACATCTGCAACCCGAGAGACAGTCATGGGCCAGAGAGATGGTGTCTTAGTCAGGGTTTCTATTCCTGCATAAACATCATGTTCAAGGAGCAAGTTGGGGAGGAAAGGATTTATTCAGCTTACACTTCCACATTGCTGTTCATCACCAAAGGAAGTCAGGACTGGAACTCAAGCAGGTCAGGAAGCAGGAGCTGATGCAGAGGCCATGGAGGGATGTCTCTTACTGGCTTGCTTCCCCTGGCTTGCTTAGCCTGCTCTCTTATAGAACCCAGGACTCCCAGCCCAGGGATGGCACCACCCACAAGGGGCCCTACCCTCTTGATCACTAATTGAGAAAATGCCTTACAGCTGGATCTCATGGAAGCATTTCCTCAACGGAAGCTCCTTTCTCTGTGATAACTTCAGCCTGTGTCAAGTTGACACAAAACCAGTTAGTACAGATGGCTCAGCAGGTTACGGTGTTGATAGATCCCCAGAATCCACATGTCAGAGAAAATCAGCTCCATAAAGTTGTCCTCTGATTTGCACATGTGTAGTGTGGCTTACATGCATATAATGTACATACATACATACATACACACACACACATACACACACACACACACACACGGGGGAGGGGGAAGAGCATACATAGATAAATGAATAAAGTCATTTGAAAGATAGTCATGGTGCATCCATTCCAATTTTTGTTGCTGGACTCTTTGGGCAGAACAAGGATCAGGATTCCATAAACTGATAGCAGGTAAATTACAGTTCGCTAGTTGAACCTGTATGTTCTTGACTTGGTCAGCTGGTTCTGTGACTGGCTTGCCTCTGGGCTGTTGTCCTGTTTACTTGTTTAACATTGCTCCTTAATCCTGTCCATTCCCTCATCCATTCAAGGACCTCCTACGTCCTGTACGGTGTGCAAAGACAAAATTGTGCAATCCCTCTGGCTTCATGCGGCCATGTGGGGAAAGATAAATGGTATAGAACTGAATGACACAACTCGAAGGCGTTTAGTATTCTAGAGGAAAGAGAGGGAGATGTCAGAGACTGGCAGTCTGAGAGGACACACCATTTTGTTAATAAGGCCAGAGACTTGATCAGGAAGCATTTAATCAATGACACGAAGGAGGCCTCCGCCTCCTTCAGTTGCCAAGGCACTATGTGCTTCAAAAAGGAAAACAAATGCAGAGGCCTTCCAAAGCAAGGCTTGCCCTGCTAGGATCTCCTTGCCCACTGACCCTGGTCTGAGTGTCTGTACTTTCCAGCCTCTCCATTGGATATGAGCCAGTGGGTTTCCTGGGAAGCACTAGAATTGGACAATTTTGGAATCATATCCAAAGTGATACTTTTGAAAGCCTTTGTTCTTTAATGAGATAGAGTGTAGATGGGCCTGCTTGTCAGAGGAGGGAGAGGAAGAGACAAGCATGCTTGGGGGGGGGAATGGATATCTTTTTCATCTATGTGTGATAAAATATTTGACTCACTGGCCTGTTACTCAGCAGTACTAAACTTCATTATTGTGATAAGGATCCTTATTTAATTAATTTGTTTATAATTGATCCCAAAATAGTGCCTTGGTCTCTTGGCAGGTCTCTTGGGATGATGAGACCTGATCATATGTTGATAGCATCCTCTGACTGTTGGCATACACATTTGTTCCGTGACTGTCTGAAAGGTAAAACAGCCTTCCTATGAGGGCAAAGCTTGCTCGAACAGGGACGGGTCATCACAGGGTGCAAGGGGGAAAGACGGGGTGCAAGGCGGAAAGTGGCTTGTTGCATCAGAGAGGGACAGAACCTGAAGGAATATGGGGGGAGAGATAAACCCCAAGTTAATCTTGAGAACGGAAAATGCTCTTTCACTTAGTGTCTAGAATGAATGGAAATTTCAAATATTAGTGCACTAGAGTTTAAAGAGGGTATCTTAATTTGCAATTCTTGCTGAGGGTTAATGTTTTTGAAATTGTCTTTTAAATTATTCTGTGGATTGAATTGTGAGTCCCAACCTAACATATTTATGTGTTGGAAGCCCTATCCCTTGTTTCCCTTGAGATGACAATGGCTGGCCTTTAGGAGGATAACTAAGGTTGGGTCATAAGGACTGAGGCTTACCCAACATGATAGAACAATAGATTTATAAAGAAAGGAAGCTCACTGCTGTGAACACAGTGGGACCAGTGACAGTTGTCTGTCAGCCAGGAGCATCCTCAGTCTACCTGATCCCTACTTACACCTCACATCACGCAGCCTCCAGATCTGTCTATGTTGCCAGTGGGAGGCCAACTGAGACAAATGAGTATCTGGATTACTACCTTGTGACCCCAATTACTACTGACTCTGCCTGCTGGGGAAGGCCAGACTAGGTCCCAGGGTTGCTGGATAACCTGGTAATTTAGCCTTAACTTCCAAACCTTGTGGGCTTCTGTGAGCTCCTTTCTACAAGTTAAATGCGTGTGGGCATGGGATCTCAGGGTTTAGCGAGGCCTGCTAGTCCATTTGATTTTCTAGTTAGCGTTCTCCACCTCTGCCTCTGATCAGCTTTCATAAAGGCAAGCAAGTTACTTGCACTGTTTCACAGCTCTCTGGTTGCACAGGGATTTTCGAGGGACATGTGCCATCATGACCACGAGAGCATTTTGAAAACTCACAAGTTGAAAGAAAGGCAAGATATTAAGAATTCGGTAGTTGTGTTTGAAAGAAAGGCAAGATTTCGGTAGCTGTGTGCTGTATTTGCAGACTCTGGAGAGGCTCTGAAGTTTGGAGGCAGAGCTCTGCTCTGGCGGTGTCTAGCAGTCAGCATATCTATAGCTCCTTTGGCCATTCCCATCCATTATCCACCTGATTGTCCAGGATAGAAGAACCTTGCAAAGGATGCTTTGGAAGCTTCAGAAGACAGGCTCCCTCCATCAGCACAGGACTCGGAAACATTCCCTCCTCCCTGGGTTCTGTGGCAAGTGACAGCAACCCTGAGAGGTCAGGCAGCCAGCCTCACAAGGTACCCAAGGCCTACCACCTCTCCATCATTGTCAATAAGCGAGATGGAGAGACCTGTACATGATTTCATTTACTATTGCAATGATTACATAGCTCATTGCCTTCCCATTGTTTCAGTGATAGATTTAATTAACTTCCAATTAATCATAGAGGGTGATATTTAATGCTCTGCCCGGCACTGTGCACAGTGTCACAGACCAAAGAATATATTCTGAAGGCTTCAGTAATCAAGAGGTCATAGAAGATAGATGTTCTTCACTGAAGGAGAGGGAAGATAAATCTGTGTGTCCAGACCACTCTGGCAAACTGTTTTAGGATAATTGTTTTGCATCCAAATGATAACTTTCCATAAGGCCCAACCAAGCACAGTGCAGGAGAGATAGATGGAGGGAGAGAGAGATAATAGGGTTATAATATGGAGAATTTGCTTGGCTGTAATTCCCATCTGATGCCAACCAGACTCGGCTCATTAGGGAATTCTGCTTGGATCTGCAACACTGCAGAATTTTATGCCGAACAGATACTCTGCATGAAGGAGGCCCAGACATCTCGGGACCAGGACCTATTTTTTTTTTAACACTCTTCAGGGATAACTGAATTTTTTTGCTCTGTATGTTAAATCACATCTGATTCTTGGTAATCACGTGATTCATTTCTAACCTTGCAATGAAAAACTTAAGTCCCTGGGTGCAGTGGTGAGGTGGTCATTCTCTGTTCTGCATTCCTCAAAAGGACAGGAACATATGACAAAGGATCCTTGGGCTAGCCCTGGCATCTGAGATGTCTTTAATAAATAGATCTCAACTTCTGAGGAAAGGTCTGAGAGATTTCATTGAGTCAGAACCCAACCACACACTTGAGGAGCCTGGATGGACTTGAATTACAATCACTTTCAAGCAATGGCCCAGTGACAAACGCTCAATGCACTATTCTCCACCTCCTTCCCTCCCTCCCTCTCATTCCTCCTTCCTCATCCCACCCACATATCTATTCACAATTATTCAATAAATGTTTTCATATAAAGAAAACAGGAGTCAAGCTGAACATTGATGTGACTGGTGATGGCATTTTACCCAATGCCATCAAAATACAAAATACATGGCTACAGTAATAATATGTTCTATATAATGCAAACTTGTTTAGAAATATGTGTATTTTTGGGAGACTATATCCATGGCTTTGATGTAGTCTCTGACCATGAAAGGCTAGGGACCCCAGCCCTGCAGCCTCTTACCCCAAATGTAATATGTCTGTGTCAAGTTATATGAAATAAAGGTCTATTAACCAACTCTGTACACTTACATAATCTCTTATTTTCAGAAAAGTAAAAGATCTCATCCTGCCTGGCATCTATAACTAGTTTAACTATTCAGAATATGATTTTTGGTTAGTGTCTATATAAGCCAGACTTTGGATTTGCTGCATGTTTCAGCTCTCAGAAGCCCTGCCTCTGATGGACGAGCACAAACAAACACAGCTGACCATGCTCATGGTTATGGTCAGAGTATGCACACACATGTGCGTGGGTTTGTGGTTTGGCACATACGTGTCCACATCATAGGGCTCAGCGTAATACAAATGATGGAAAAAGAGATTCCAGTGTGGGAGGTCTGCACAATTCGCTTCATTGCACACACCAGGGGTTAAATGCAAAACGAAAGTCCCATGCCTCGCTAGGGGGGCCCTTCTTCACTCTGCAGTGAACAAATTGGAGATGGAACAAGAATGAACTCCTGCGTCACCTACCTGCCCTTTCAGTCAAGAGCTTGACATCTGAGCAGGGCCATGAGATTACAGTCATGACCCAGTGCAAAAGGATGAGAGGCAGTTGCCACTCTTGTTTCAATTCTGGTCATAAAAATGCATTGAGTTTGGCGTGGGTTTGTTCTCGTTGAAAGTGTCATCGTAAGAAAGCAGATTCCATGGAATTCTCTAGAGGGTTTTCCTGGATATATCACCACACATACCTGGTTTGCTCCTACTGAGGAGTTGAATGATTTCTCTCTGGATCACAGGAGGTCACTAGAATCTATTTTGGGGGGGATAAAAATGAAGATTCCTTTTCAAGACAAACTACTTCTTCGAAGAAACATTGGAATGCTGGCTGTGTAGTCAACAACATCTCTTGGGTAGCTTCACCCAAAGGAAACAGCGGGAGAAACATAATTGCAGCAGGGCAAATGATACAAGGCACAAACAGCTCACTAGTTCCCAGATACCTTTCTAGATGATCTGCCCTTAGGAGCCAGACATTCCCTTTATCATATGGACCTTTAGAGGGGCGGTCTTCATGTACAAACGATAGCATTTCTTGACATATATAAAGTTTAAGTGTCTTTTTCAGAAACCCCCCATCTTAGCTAAAATGAATGAGTATTGTGGTAACGATTCAGAGTCTATTTCAGGGGCTGAGAACATTGAGAGTATGATGGAGGAATCACAGAGAGAACCAGATTCCTATGGTGCATACAACTGTGCAGTGTATCACAGAACCAGTGTTTGTGTGTATGTGTGTGTGCATGTGTGTGCATGGGTGCACACCCTCCGCCCAGGTGGGGGTCAGAGGTTTATCTTGAGTCTCTCTCTTTCTCTTTCCTCATGTTTGAGACAATGTCTCTTTTTTCTTTCTTTCTTTTGTTTTGTTTTTGTGTGTTTTTATTTTGTTTAGTTTTGTTTTGTTTTGTTTCGAGACAGGGTTTCTCTGTATAGTCTTGGCTGTCCTGGAAATCACTTTGTAGCCCTCGAACTCAGAAATCCACCTGCCTCTGCCTCCCAAGTGTTGGGATTAAAGGCATGTGCCACTACTGCCCGGCCGAGACAATGTTTCTTATTGAATCTGGAGTTCAGGGATCGGCTACACTTTACACAAGGAGTCAACTCCCCCACTGATCCCCTACACTTTACTCAAGGAGCTATCTTCCCACTGATCTGCTACATTTTACCCAGGAAGCCATCTATCTCACTGGCCGGCTACACTTTACCCACGGAGCCATCTATCCCACTGGCCGGCTACACTTTACCCACGGAGCCATCTATCCCACTGGCCGGCTACACTGGTTAACCAGGAAGCCATCTTGCCAGCCCCTTCAGGTATTCAATTTTTAAATGTGATTCAGGAAATATATATTTTTCTCATGCTTCTCATCTACTTATAAATAAAAAGATATCCTACAATCTCTTTTCACAAATGGGATTTAAACTTCGTAAACTGTGTTTTATATAACTCGAATTTTAGCATCCTTAGTGATTCTAGTGTGTTGCTGACCCAGTTGGTGCTGAGATTCAAAGATGAACAAGGCATAATCTCCCATTGCAGAGGCTTTAGCTTAGTGTTGGAGGGAGACTGGGAGGCAGGTCACCTCAGTACAAGTGCTAAATAGTACGCTTGAGTTACGGAAGACAGCACCCAACCACGTAAGGAAACAGCAAGAGTTTCTGGTGTAAGGGATATATCACTGGACACTGGGTAGGGAATGGTCATTAACTGGGATTTAGGCTGTAATTATTAATTAAGAGACTTCAAAATATAGTAGTTTATGTTGGCCAGAAGTGGATTTACCACTATGCAAATCTAAAGGTAGGCGTTGAGTGCTGCACCTTTTCTGGGCTGTGCTACTCTGAGCACAGACTGAGCATGGAAAGGGCCAGGGGCAAGAGAGTCCAGCTGCTGAGGTGTCCATTACATGACATGACTGAATCAAAGCGTGAGGAGAGGCGCACAGTAGAGCTGAGTGGCCACTACCTTCAGTTCAGAACGCTTTGGGTGGGGTTTAGGATTAAAGGCAGGGTTAGTGGTCATGGTGTTTTATTGACATAGAATCTCACTCTGTAGACCATGCCACTTTAGAACATTGACTCTTCCCAGCTACAAAGAACGGGTCAGAGGAGACAGCGGCTAGTCCTTTAATTATCTGTAACTTTCAGCTTTCAACAGAAGAATATAGAGAACAACAGGTTACGTTTTTCTTTTAACTAGAGTCCACATTAGAGTTCCCCGCAACTATATCTATTCAAAAGTTTTAAAAGCATGATCTAGTAATGCACAGAAAAGATTTTTAATTTGTTATTATAGGAAGGTACACACTAATAAAATTTTTTCCTTCATGGCCTGATCATATAGATAATCCATGTTTATTGCTGGAAACTTAGAAATAAACAACTATTTTGAACTTCCTAGTGTAACGGCGATTGGGGTTGCATGTGTCTACTCCTCCAGGGAGGACACATAGACGAGCTGAACCAGAGTGGTGTGGAAGGCATCTGAGAGCTGACATGGTAGGGAAGACTTTCTGGTCTGATATCAAGGAGAAGCCCAATGTCCAAAACGGTGAGTTGGACTCTCAAGTTGACTTTCTATTAATGCCAACCGCTAGGCTAATGAAAGTGACTATGACATTTTTGACACTCTTAAGGGATGGGGACATAAAAAATGGAACATATGGTCAAGAAGGGTGTGGACCAAGTAAACCCAAAAGATTCAATTCTGTAATGAACATGGCTGCAGGTTTATTCATCAATTGTGGCTTAGGTCAAGTTTGCTCATTGGACCACAGTCAAGGAGAGTCGGGCACATAAGATAAGTAAACAGGAACTAGAAGGAGAAAAGCACAGAGAGTTCAGACATATGGCTCAGATACTGGAGTCATCTAATCCAAGGGAAAAGGGGAGAAACCTGGGACACAGACACACATGGGGAGAAAAGAAGCCTGAGGGGAAGACATGGGAGAAGGCAGCTGTCTTCAAGCATGGCAGAGAGGCCTCACGGGAAAGCAAACTTGTTGACACCTTGACCGTGTACTTCCAGCTTGTAGGATTCTGGAAAAACATTTCTGATGTCAAAGTCACTCAGGCCGTGGTACTCTGTTATGGCGACCTTAGCAAACTAGGGCAATCTCCATATGTGCCTTGCTTTCTACAGAAGAACTCTAGTGCACTCTTGCTGGGGTTGGGGGGTGGGAGGGAGATAAGCTGAGATATGGCCAGAACCATCCAGACGTGCCTTGCCTTTCTATGGAGAATTCTGAAATAGCTTCTGAGCCAGAAGACTTAGACAATACCATGTATTTGATTTCTCTTCTTCTGAAGGTGTGCATAGGGTAGCATTGAAAGAAAGATTCTCCTGTCAGCAACTGAAACTAACCGGTCTTGGGGTTAGCATAGGTCATTCCTGGAAATGCCCTTTTAGAAAACGATCTGATGTTTCATTTCTGTGAAATGTCGCTCAGAAGCGACTTCAGGAGAAGTATGAGTTAAACTCCCCACCCCACCCCCCTAGAGCTGCAAGTTCAAGTGTGGAGTAGAGACTGGGACTGGGTGGGATCCACCTTGGCTTCACGAAAGCCAAGGCTCTTTCTTGAAATGCCTTTGCCTCTTCCTAAGGATGAGGGAAACATATGGGGTATTCCCCACCCACCTCCAAAATACACTTCTATCTCTCCATTGCCTGTAGTCACATTCACTTTCACAAGCTAAGTTCTGTGCATGTGTATTATGTATGTGTTTGCGTGTGACTGAAGGTGCCCGAGTGCCCTGACATGCGTGAGGAGGTCAGGGACAATGCCAGTTCTCTGCTTTTGTCTTGTTTGAGACAGGGTCTCTTTGCTGTTTGCCCCTGTGTACACCAGGACAGGTAGCCTGCAAACTTCTCGGGATTCTCCTGACAGATTTGTGTTACCATGTCTGGCTTCATGTGGGTTCTGGGAATCGAAGCTCAGGATCCCATGCAGCTTTCACATGTCTCCATGTCTTCCGTGTCTCCAGCCTTAGAATACTTACATCTCTCTCTATAGTAAAGGATCTCACTTGAAACTTGCATTTCATAGCACCTAAGCCTGGCAAACACACTGGGAGCAGAGGTAAAGAGATTATAGTGACTTAAGACCTAACTGGGGACCTACATGCAGCCTTGAGTTAGCTCTAAGGATCAGTCAACAGACAAAGAAAAGGACTCATTTATTGAGTCTAGCACACCTAATTTTGCCATATTAGAGTCGGCTTTAGGTTTGTAGATTACAAAGGAAACTTTATATGGGAAAAAAACATGGAAACAAATGGGTAAGAGATTATTGGCAACTTTTTTATTGGGGAATATGGAGTATTTCAGAGTTCTACTTGCAGAAGTGAGTAGAGACATCATCATCATCATATACACATACACATGTATATACACATGCTGGGCTTTCACATTGTAACACTGAAATATAATTTAGTAGTCTTTTCTATGACACAAACCACACTCAGCCCAAGCATGACAGCTTAAGGAGAAGAGATGAAGAAATGACAAGTGTTTTCTTTTCTTTTTGTTTGTTTGTTTTTTGCAGGATTATAGAAAGACATTGCCTGATGGAGTTGTCTACTGCTTTCTCATTATCTCTGTTTTTTGTAGAATTCACAAAGGTATGCTATCTGAAGGTGTGGAAATACTATTATTTATTATTATAGAAGGGCCATGTAGCCCCCATAACCTTATCAGGAAGAGGAAATTTGATGGTTCATGGTGGTTCATGTGAGTGACTTGATTTCTAGCAGCATCAGATGTGATTCTGAACATGAAGTACAAGGCGTTCAAGTCCAAGAAGAATGTTCTCTGTCTGAAGAACTGTCTCTGTTCCTGATCAGCAGACTAGAAAGATAATCAGGGAGGATTCAGGTGAGGTAAGGGTTGAAGTGAGAAGCTACTGCCGATAGCTGTCCAGGTAGATCAGGTAGATCTGTTTTTGACACGGCTTTGCCAGGCACACACTTGGAATCAGAGAAGGAAAAACAAACAAACAAACAAACAAAACCCGACATATCTGCCTGTGATCTCAAAGTCAATCCATTTTGGCCACTTGCTGAAGTCCCCTGGGAGAATGTCAACATGAATAGGGCCCTGCTTAGCTGCACAGAGAGATGGGCTTCTTCCATCTCCTCCAGCACATTCACCTCGCCCATCACCAGTTTGACTCTAAACCTAGCAAAATGACTGTTCTTTCTTCCTCTTGCCTAATTCATGGGAAAAGTCATTGGTTTCAATGGCTCTCTCATGTTTGAGATTCTCTAAGAAAATATCTTTACCCTCCATCAAGCAGGAAGAAGAAAGACTTTGAGATGAAGGACAGAGAGGAGTCGAGGTTGACAAGGTGGCCCACAGGTGGGAACCCTATGGGTTCATTACTTGGGCTGATGCAGTGGTTACTTACAGGCCTTCTGGCTTGTCCAGATGTGGGCCTACTGTGTGGAAGACAGTTGTAGAGCATATTTCCTTTCCCCACAGGCTTTTGTGTAATCTTAACATTGCTCTCTCAGAGCTCCAATCAATAGAAAGCTTCAGTAAACCTTCCGGATCTCCCTTTCTGTCAACATTTCTGCACGTAGGTCTCTTTCCTGTAGACATTTTCAGATTAGCCTAATTAACTCAAAACTCATCTCTTTTTAGCTCTAATGACTTTTCTTGCCTTCCTGTTGTTGCTATCTTCCCAGACATGCAGCCAAGTCCTTCTAAACTTTTGTAAAGGTGAGACATGACCTGGGAATCAGGGTTCAGTTGTCCTTGACCGAGTTGAACATACGTGTCTGCTAACTTATGAATCAACTCCAGCCAAATTCTACTCCCCTGCTATGTTTTACACAATGGCTTTAGACAAGATGAGAAGGTAGCACCGGCTAGTGGTCAAGGTGGCCCTGACGAAATGACCAACCTTTGGTAGCTGTACCCATTGTCCCCGCCTCGTCTGGTCCCCACAAAGATTTTGCTAAGCTAATTTTGTCCCATTCATTAATTAGTAATATAGATATATATGCTTAAATTAACAACTTTTCCAAAAAAAAAAAAACCCGGGGAACCATTAATAATGAAATTTTATACTCATCGTAAAACCGTCTAGGGCTTGGAAGATGGGGCAATAACTCACACCTAATTGCTTTCAACCTCGGGCTCACAAACACAATAGTGGGAGAGATGAGTTCAGATGCTGTGATTCATGCTGGCTCATGTTTTATTCTTTCACTCATCCTTTGGGGGCCTGGGGAAGTCGTTCAGTGAGTAAAGTGCTTGCTGCGCAAGCTCAAAGTCCTAAGTTTGGATCCCTAGCTTCTCCGTAAAAGCCAGGTGTAGTGCTGTTGGGATCCTCCGGCACTGGGGAGGGTGAAGATGGATGTATCCAGGGGCTTCCTGGCTAGAGTGCAGTTCAACTGGAGCATCTGAGCTGCAGTAAGAGACCCTGTCTCAAGAATGAGGTGTAGGCAAACGGGAGACACTGGCATTGTCTTGGCCTTCACATATGTGAACACAGACATGTATACAACACACAATGGGGGGTAGGGAAGGGGAGAGGAAGGGAAAGTAGAAGAGAGATGCAGAGAAAGAGGAGAGGAAGAGAGAGAAAGAGAGAGAGAGAACTATGCTAGGCTCTTGGGTAGAAATGTGATCTGCTGTAGGAGTGGCTCACAGTGTCTAGTATTGTCAGTCAGACCAGGACCCATAATAAATGAAGTGTCTGAAAACCAAAAGAAGATAACTCTATTTTGCAAGATTAGTGGCCACGCCCTTGACAAATAATGAATGCTCAGATGAGGCTTGGATTGTGCCGCTAATTCTCTCTCTCTTTCTATGTACTTTACTCAACAGAACCCATCCACAAGCAAGCCTTGCCACTCGAGTCCAAGAGGAGAGGTAAGTCGGAGATTGGGATAAAGTACTGAGGGGAGCAGTGCAGTCGTTCCAATGGGATGAAGCTGGACCCCTCAGACTTGTCCTGCCGCTCGCTATAATTCTCTGTCAAGTCATCATTTGCCAAACAAAGAGACTGGTAAAGCGACCCAGAAATTTCTCCCATTTAGAGGTTCCATGTGCTGCCTCAGGAATCTCATGCTGGCTCTGTTGACAAGGGGGCCACGAGGTTAATGTTGGTAGATTTGGGTGGAGAGCCCTGATGTTTCTGCTTTCTGTCATATACAACGTTTTTCCTTTAGCGGATTCTATTGACTCTACCAGCTGAAACACTATAACCACTGACCACATTGCAGACAGTATGCTAAGTGGTGGGAATAGGTGACTGAGAAAAAAAATGGGGCCAAGGGTGTGGCTTACAGGAAAACACTAGCCTGGCGCGTGCAAAACACACACTCAAAATGTATATCCCCACCAAAACAATTCCTGCTTTCCTAATGAGAAGTCTTTCAGGTAGTGCAGGGAGCAAGTTGAACACACGCGGCTTGAGGGCAGTAGAGACCGGGTGGCTGTCTATTCACGGCACTGACACACTCTGAATACTTAGAGTCATGCTGTGTGGGTGGCCACTGTGGAGAGAGCATCTTTCCACTCACACATTCATGACTCCGTGGGGATAAAGTGCTTCCGAAGCATCTTTGCCGTTGATGAGCACCTCTGCCGTCATCACAGGCACCTTCAGAGTACTCCAACTTCTCTGTCATCTTAGACGGCTGGAAATGCGTGCTCGTCCCATCTTCTGTAACTGGGAAGCTTCAGCTGGGTCAACGTAATCCCCATAACACAGGTATGTTATGTGTTCAACCCCACAGGTACTCACACATGCTCTCTCTCTCTCTCTCTCTCTCTCTCTCTCTCTCTCTCTCTCTCTCTCTCACACACACACACACACACACACACACACACACACACACGCACACGCACACGCACGCGCGCACATACACACACACACACATGCACACACACTATGTAGTGCAGGCTGACCACGCTGCCCTTTTCCGGCCACAGTCTCCCACGTGCTGTGGTTGGAGTCATGTGAACGTCCCTAACTGCACAACTTCCCTTGTATTATTGCAGCGACTTCGAAGAAGATGACAGTCACACAAGGCTTATCACACATCCGCCTTGCTATAAGCTATGCTTGTTTCATGAGAAAACATGCTACTAAGAATTCTGGGATCTAGGGAGAACTTGTGGACAAAGACCGATAGTTGTATACTCTGGGCAACGACACACATTTTTACAATCGTGATAACAATGGCAACGACTTTTCAACTTTCATTTCTACCTACTTTACAAGGTTCGTTTCTGCTAGAATCAAGGTGAGTTTTCTCTGCCTTCCCCACAAAAGCCTCTGATTGGCTGTAAATTAATCAATATCCATCAGTTTCACAGGAAAGAACTTCCTAATCAGTTTGGTTATCAATGGATGAGGCCTCTATCTTGCAGGATCATTACTTCAGATTTGGGAGAAGACTGCACAGTTTGAGCCAAATTGTGATCTGCTCCAAAGCATTAGAATGCTTTATTGATTGGTGGAGAGGAGAAAGCACTCAGAAGTGACAAGTTTGCCAGATAGCTACAGCATCGATGGGAAGAGAGGAAGAGTGCCTCTGAATGAAAGCCTTCTGCTATACATTCTTCCTCATTAAACAGCTTCCATGGAGAATAAATGAGTGTTCTTCTTGGACCAACACCATCGTTTTATGGACATCAATTTCTGGAATATCCCCACCCAACTGCTTGACTTAGTGGTCTTATTTCACACCATGCACCGACTGTCTCTTTTCACTGTAAGAGTTTCTAGTAGACTCCTCCGCCCTGATACTGTCTAGCAGCCCCATTAGCGGCTCTGGCTCAATACCAAGCTTGGGGGAATAGTTACTTTTCTCACTGATGTAACAAAATACCCGACAAAGGAAACTCCGGTTTCAACCATCAGCTATTGGCTGTTTGACCTTGTGTGAACTCTTAGGGTTCTCTCTATTTCCTGCTAGTGCAAATGACAAAATAACCATGATAAGCCCCACCCACCCACACCCCACCCTTGCCCCTGCCCCAGAGCACCAGACCAGTGGGTACACAAGGATAGACCATTTCTGAAACACAGCTGGCATCTTGACATCCTTTCTGTTGGCCCTCTTGGATACAATCTGCTTAAAAACAAAAGTAAAGTTAAAAAGAACTAGAACGTGAGAGAGAGAGAGAGAAAAAAAATAACAATTAGGGAAAACCTGCTAGAAAAGAATTTCCAGTGACACCGAGCTATTCCCCCAAGTCTTTAAAAATTCTCTGATTGAAATAAATGATTATGCACAAGTCCCTTATTGATGTTCTCTGCACAGCAGTGAACGCCTTTGAAATCATGTAGAGGTAATTGTGAGAGAAGCTACGTGCATAAAATTACTTCACTAGTGCAGTGAGGATCGTAAATCGTCATAGTCAATCCATCTGTAACTCTTTTGGTTTTTCTTATTTCCATAGATTACAACAAAGATAAGCTGGGGTTGTGTAATTTGCAGACCCTGGTGAGACCCTAGGGTCTTGTGGACAAATATCCGTGTGATAAGGCCTGGGTGGGTAGTAGTGAGGGCATTAGGGAGGCTACCATGCCTTCTGCATCTTCTTCCTACCTCTTGGTTTCTTGAGAAGAGAGACTTGATCTACAAGGGCCCTTATCTACCTCCTTTGCCTCTTACTATATCCCCGAAGTTGAAGTGTATCAGTATCTGTGGTCACTGATGCTCGAGGGGGTTGCTGGACCTAATGGATATCTCTCTTACAAGCTCCTCTGACTTGAATGTCAGTTGTGGAAACTGCTCAGGGAATTTCCTTGGCAAGGAAATTCTGTGTTGAGCTCCACTGGTTTGTCTGGAAGGAGACTGGAGGGGAAAGTCTCTTCCTCTGGTTACCTTGGAGTCTGTAAGTAGCAACGTAGCCCTTCTTTT
This sequence comes from Tokudaia tokunoshimensis, assembly GCA_036184795.1. Classification (NCBI taxonomy): domain Eukaryota; kingdom Metazoa; phylum Chordata; class Mammalia; order Rodentia; family Muridae; genus Tokudaia; species Tokudaia tokunoshimensis. The sequence continues at coordinate 7,863,265 of BTHU01000014.1, forward strand.
TGTCCTTGAGAAGACCCTACTGGCAGTCCCTTGGATATTTCCTCTTGGTGGCACCGCTAGCCAGCCATGGCAGGAATATTGATTGGGAGTTACCAGATGAAATATGCGTGCTGATGAACGTGTTGGGAGAAGAGCAGATTCGGCCCATGAGAGTCACATCAGAGAAGAACTGGGCAATCAGGTGCCTTGTTGAGTGTTCAGGGGAGACAGTTCTTGCTTCATGAAATACGCTTTGCTTTTCCTTGTGGAGAATTTATCGTTCTTTCATTTGATGTGCTCTTTTAAGAGGTCACTGCCAGAATTTATTCCTTATTCCGTTGTCCTTTGCTAGGCATACATGCTGAAGTCCTTTCTGTGTTTGAACTGACTCAGAGCCAATACACTCCCAAAACTGCTTTATACGATGAACAGATATTTTGGGATTGGGGCAGGATGACAAATCAAACTTACTCATGCTAGATATAAGGACAAGACTGATGAGCCTGGTCTGTTTTCAGAAATAAAACACTCCCAAACCAACGCACGCATACAGGTCCTCTAACCGGTTCCTTGGACGCAGAGGAACCGATTGGTAGCGTGGCCGGCATTCATTAGCCAGCACTGTGCCTCCCAGCGAGTCTTCAGTGCAGTCTACGAGGGGGACATGTGTCCAGTTTATAATTTACCCTTGAAGAGACCGAGTCAAAGAGAGCCCCAACTGGGAGTTCAACAGGAAGCAGCTCAGACACAAGGTGCCACTTTGTCATTTGGAAACCGAGGTCCCTAGACCGCCCCAGCCCTGTTCTCTTTTCAGTTTTTCTTTGTGCTCCCCTCACCTTGGCTCCAAACCTCAGCTACCCTGAAATTTGTCTAGTTCCCCAAATCTACAGAGTCGGTTTACTTGTAACAGTTCCATCACCTGGAATCTTTTGTTTATATCTATCTTCCATTTTTCTCATTCAAATATTTAGAAACTATTCTTTTTAAATTAATCTTGTTTTTAATAAAAAGCATTTTTGCATGCTACACCACACTTTTGATTGTATAATGCAGAATCCTTGAGATGACGCTCCCTTGCTGCACGGGGCTGTAACCAGATTCTGAGCACATCTACTCCTACCGCTTGCACACAGCCATTTCTGATCATCTCCCACTCTCTACATGCCGTGTGGCCTGGTGTTAACGACAGTGTCACTCTGCATGCTAAACTATATGTCTGTCTTCTTCAACCTCAGGCCAACTGACTCGTCACAAGGATCATATATAATTAATTTCTGTGTTTTGGAACAGGCATATTTTATTACAAAGAATGGAATAATTGAGTGAATGGTTGTAACTAAAGCTTGAGAAATGAATGTTGATTTTTTTTTCTTTTTTAACCCAAAGTGGAAGTGACACATATAAGACCCAGATGGCTTTTTCTTCCTTGCCATGTGCAGAAGAGATTTCTTGGTTGCACAAGGGCTCACCGGGCTGACCTGCCTGCAGTCTGAGCTGTGAGCCTAACCTCACAGCTCTGGTGTGGTTACTCAGAACAACAATGCTCTACACCGAGACCGCTTGGTTTCCTGTAGTAATTACGGAACTAGATGCATTCCTTAGTACCTAGTGTAGTTATTAAAAAAATGCTGTGCTAGCTAGCTTTTTAATCTGAGTAATAAGTAGAAACGATTGAAACAGTTGGGGTGTGGCCTGTATGGATAGTCTCTGCATAGTCCTCTGGAGTGCATGCAGAGATTGGCCCAGGTAGACAGCATCCTTGGGCTCATCTGTCCTCTGATGATAGCTGAGTTTGGCTAGGCACATAGGGGAGAGCAGAGAGAGTGTGAATTGGTGCTTTTACTGGAGGCCACAGGCCTTGGTGTTCTTCACTGCCTGCCACCTCCTCTCTCAGTTGCCTCTACCCTGAGTCACCATCACATACGCATTCTTCTCTGTGGCATTTGCTAAACGTTGGTGCCCACAAAGTTTGGTCGGTACGTCAAACTCGCCCCAGTTTACTCAATTTGAGGACATCTCTGCTCCCACTGGCAATCTCGACTGTCGTCCCTCCAACACGCGTATGATCCTCGCTGCTTTGCACACAGGTACACCACCCAGGTGAAGTACTTGCCAAACATTAACTTTTAATAATTTAACGAGAGATGACGTGACGATGTTTTCTTTCCCATCCCAGATGATCACTTTGTGTTCCCGCCGTGAGGAAACCTTCAGAGCAGAAACTGGTCATTCAGACTGCCATTTCCACGCCATGCAATAAGACGCCATTTCCACGCCATGCAATAAGACGCGGGGAAGTGTAGCTCCGGAAATGGGACAGCAGGCAGTAGTTACCGCAGGGTTTACACTCGCCGAGGTAGACCAGTGCACATGGGATGTACTCACTGCGGCTGCTGCTGTCCCCTCTCAAGTCTTACACGAGGCAGACAGTAAAGGATATTAATTAGGGCGGGCCTAAATACTGCTTGATTTGCAGTCTGTAGTTCCAAAAGGACTTACTATTTAGTTTAGTCAGTGTGTATGATGTAGTGTATATGTGAGTGAGTGTGTGCATGTGTGTGCACACACGTGCCCATGTGTGAGTGCATGTGTGCATATGTCTAGAGACCAGAAGTTCATGTAGAGTGTCTTCCTGGAGACAGGGTCTCTCACTCATCCTGGAGCTCACTGATTTGTCTCGACTGGTTGGTCAGTGAGCTCCAGGAATCCACACATCTCTGCCTCTCCAGGGCTAAGATTACAAGGGCATGCTGCACCCATCGTTAGGTGGGCGCTGAAGATCTGAATCTCAGCGCCCCCATGCTTACACTTTACCCCCTGATCCTTCTGACAACTCTGGAGAAACGCTGTTAAATAATAAATGAAAATGTCAGGCTCTTTGGATTTGAGGTTCTAAATTCTTACTTCTTACCAAGAAATGCCTCTAATCCCCACAGGTGCCCATTTTTGCCCGACTCAAAGTCCTTGTACTTACGATGTGTTTGGACATAGTTTGCAAGAATCTGGTTGGGATTTGCAATCAATTCCATTCTAAAAGGAAATTTTGTTGATGCAGGATATTTTGTAAACCAATGAATTGTAGTTTTTTGATTTAGATTCATTTTCAATCGTAGAAACTTTTAGGAAAAGAGTTTACATACATCCTTTGTGATTTGGCAAAATGCTATATAGTTATATCTTATGTCAATGCAAACATGTCTTCAAAGATCCTCACAGTCACTAAAATATTTCATTAATTCCTCAACTAATGCTATGAACGTGACTTGTTAATAACTGGCCTCTATAATTTTTACATAGAGCTTGTTACTTTATGGGTTTTAATAGTTTTTAGTCAGAACATGAATACACTCTTCTTGTTTGAAATAAGGACTTTTTTTTCTCCTATTTTGATGAAAACTTAAATAAATCCAAGCAAATATGAGCCAAGCAGTCAACTTGGCTGAGATGAGGACCTACTCTGTGCCAAGCCAAGTAATTGAAATCAAGATGGGCATAAAGATTGTAGAAATCATGTTGGAAATGATCAGGAAGGGAAAACAATCGCCCCCCCTCCACCTCCCAGGCATTCTAGCTATTAAACATCTTGCTTAAAACAGTTACAGAAAACTGAACTCCAAAGCAGGAATCAGATATTTTGGTGTAGATTATTAATATAATAGATACTCACAGAATATTAGGAGTTGAAGGGATGGCTTTACTATTGACATCAATATTTAAAGACATTGGCTAGACTGAGAACCAGAGACTTCGGGTGACCTTTATGAGGAGCTGATGACCGAGGTCTCTAGTCCTTGCTTTGTATCTCTGGTACAGCACCAGTTTCTTCCATAGATCAGGTGCAGTCAAGTTTTAATCCAGTTTAAATAATTCTCTTGTCATTAGAACACAAACATTAGAAAGAAATTTAACCAGAGATGATCAAGTTGCTAAACTGAGAAAAATTAAAGAAATCTTAAATAAAATCATATTCATGTATTGGATGACTCAATGCTAAGATGCCAATTCTTCCCAAATTTGTTAATAGATGGTTATATTATATTCCCATTCAGTTAGTGTACTATTCATCATAATCCCAGCACAGTTTCCTTTGGTAGTAATTGACAAGCTTGCTCCAAAGGTTCTATAGAAAGAAGATAGCTGACATATTTAGAAACAGACATGAAAACAGACCACAATGAGAATTTAGCTTTCTTCATATATTTATTGATTATTCTTTTTCATTGTGGGTTTTTTTTCTGTCCTTGTTGAAAATTAGTTGACTGTGCGTCAGGGCTTCCTGCCCTGCTAGACTGACTTATATATCAGTTTATATATGTACTTCATGCTCTTAATGTCAGAACCTTGCATCCTAAAGTGGCAGTTTGAATGAGAAATGTCCCCTATAATATGGGTATTTGTACACTTTGTCCCAGTTGGTGGCTGTTTGGGGAGACTTGGGTGGTATAGCCTTATTGGAAGAGGCATGTCACCGTGGGAGGGCTCTGAGATTAAAAATCTCGGGCTACTTCTACTTCATTCTCTCTGCTTCGTGCCACGGTAAAGGATTGCAATTCCTGTTTCCTGCTGTGGGTACTAAGCCCTCTGCCTGGTGCCCGGTGCCCGGTGCCCGCTGCCCGCTGCCCGCTGCCCGCTGCTATGCCTCCCCCTTTATACACTCAAACTCTCTAGAATTGTAAGCCAAAATAAACTCTTCCTTCTAAAGTTTCCCGGGTCCTGCTGTTCTATCACAATAACAAAAAAAGTAACCAATCACACACAACTTTTAAAGATTGAATTTATTTAAATATTTTAAATATTTTAATTCATGTGTCCGTGCAATTGTCTGGATGTGGGTCTCTGTGCGCATGCGCACCTGCGATACTGAGCCGAGCCCGTCAGTCAGGCATCCTGGAACTGAACTGACAGGATGTTGTGAACTGCTTGACAGACTTGATGGGAGCTAAACTCAGTTTCCCTGCAGGTGTGAACTCTTGCCTAATGAGCAATTTATCCACCATCTGTATTAAAAGCTTAAAAATCACAAAGTATGATGCCTCTACCTATCTTTTGTGGTTCCATGTATATTTTGGATTTTTTTTTCATTTCTATGAAGAACATAATCAGAATATGGAAGGACAAATTGAATCTCTACACCCTACTTTCAGTATAGACAGTTCAACATTATTAATTCTTCTGCCTATGAGCACGTCCTCTCTGACTGATCTTCCCAATCTACTTTTGTATATTCTGTATCTTTCAGTGTACAGACGCACTTTTTTCTGCAGTAGACAGCATTAAGTACAGAGACCAACAACAGGTCAAGGAGCAGAGAAGAAGGGACTGTGGAGTGCTCGGTTCTCCATGATAACCCCTTTCCCCAAGGCTCAGGGATCATTGAGGAAGAAAGGGCAGAAATACCATAAGAGACAGAAGGTGGGGAGATCTGTAGCAACACAGTGTTTGTCAGATATGACAAGAGCTGTGCATATGCCTGTGTGCACGCACGAATAGTGGTTGGGTGCATAAGGCTAGCACAAGTTCAAGCCAGCCAAAATCGCAGCAAGGATGGGACAGGGATTAAGGAAGTTCCGCCCCTATATGAAGAGCTATTGGCAGGTTGAGAACTACAGTGAGAACCAGAGTCACACTGGGGATGCAGGCCCTGAGAGGCTACTCATGCTTGAGTGCCTAGTCCCTTAAGCACGCACTTACAGGAAACACCAAGTGGATCCAGTGGCTATTAAATTCAAGAGGGGAGCATGTCTGGAGGGAAAAGTAAAAGGGAGGGATAAGAGCGAGTTTGGAGAAGAGGGGACGGTGGTCAGATTAGATCAGAGCACACTACATGCAAGTATGAATGTTATATAAAATATTTAATACAAGAGTAGAACGATGGTAGCTAGAGGTTGGGGATAGCAGAGGAGATGGGCAGAGAGGGAGGGTGGTTAACAAAAGGAAAAATATGTTATCTAAGATGAATAAGTCACAATGTTCCAAAGTACATCAGAGTGGCTAAGTTCATAACATTTCTATCTTATGAACTAGTAGAATAAGGAAAACAAAAGGTTCCAAACATAAATTATCAATATTTAAAGAAACAGAAATGCTGATGACCTTGATTTAGTCTTTGTACATTACATATCCACATTGTCACACTGTAACCTGTTTTTAATCTATATTGTTACACTGTAACCTGTTAGCCATATTGTCACACTGTAACCTATTATTCATATTGTCACACTGTAACCCATTATCATCCACATTATCACACTGTAACCTATGATTATCCATATTTTCACACTGTAACCTATTATCCACACTGTCACACTGTAACCTGTTATCCACACTGTCACACTGTAACCTGTTTTTATCTATATTGTTACACTATAACCCGTGATCATAGTTAGCTATAACAGTTGTCAACTTGACACTCCTGAGAAGAGGGAACCTCAACTGAGGAGTTGCCTCCATCAGATTGGCCATTAGGCATGTGTGTGGAACATTGTCTTGGTTTCCAGTTGATGTAGGGATACAGCCCACTGTGGGTGGGACATCCCTAGTCAGGTGGGCCTGCGGGCATAGAGAGCAAGCTGAGCAAGTCATGGGAAGGAAGCCAGGAAGCAGTATTCCTCCGTGGTGCCTGTCTCTGCCCCTGTGAGAGATCCTCCCCTGATTTCCCCCCTTTTGCTCATCATGTCTTATCATAGTAGTAGAAAAACAAGATACCCATCAATATGAACCATTAGTATATGTCAGCAAACTGTAAAGCTGTATCTATTTTAGTGCATATATAATAGTGCATATATAATAGACTGATATATATGTTTTTTTTTTTAATATAACGCATTTACTCATTCTCTGGGATATTACCAGCATGCACCCTGATCACACTCATTTCTCAGTTCTCCCATGTCTACCTCTACTCTTGTGACCTTACCCCAAAGTAAAAATAAAAATAAAAATTAAACAATAGGAAAGAAAACCCAGAAAGCAAGTCCAATTTTTGTTCTCTATACACTCACTGGAGCATGTTCAAACTCTCAGCGGCCTGCCCCTCCAATAGAACTGAGCCCTTTCCTTCTCGCATCCCCACCAGAGGCCATCACCACGGAGCTAGGCTCTTGAGCATCCCCATCACACCTTTTAAGAGTTCTCCTCAGGAGCTTCCTTTCTAGGCCGTTACTTTTTTTTTTGAGGAGGGAGGGTTGCGTGCGGGTCGGGGTTGTCAGAGAAGCCTTCCATGTCTCTCTCTCAACTGTGGATCTGTAGACATCAGAATCACAACAGAAGAATCCTCCTTGCTCTTCGCAGTCAGATCATCATCCTCCACACGGTTTCTGGCAACAGCACAGACCGTGAACCCAGCTCCTGGCTTCAGTAGGACCAAGGTCCCCAACAAGGACCCCCCCGCGGGCAGCCCGAACCACAGACACCAACATGACCTCAGGGGGCAGTGCCAGAGCTCAGCTCAGTTTGGCCCCTGGCAGCAGCGTGGCCCGCTGTGGCATCCGTACGGTTTCAAGCTGCAGTACAGACCATGGACATGATTCACCTTCAGTGGTAGCACAGGCCACAGACATCAACATAGACCCTGGGCTGCAGCGGAGAGGACCTCAGTCCCAGACATGGCAGCACGGACCGGAATTTCTCCACGGCCTCAGGTGACAGTACAGGCCACTCATATCTTTGTGGCCCCCAGAGGTAGCAGAGGGCATCAATGAGGCTTCACAGCACAGTACAGACTCTGGACAGCTGCATGGCGCTTGGTGGTCACATGTGCCACAGTCTTCAACACAGCCTGGCTTCTATGTTTAATTTTTAATAAAATAGTGTATGCAATACAAAAATTATCCATGATGGCCTCTAGTAACAATTTTTATTTCTGGTATCAGTTTTTGAATGTCTTCACTTAAAACACATACGTGTGTGTGTGTGTGTGTGTGTGTGTGTGTGTGTGAGTGATATCTCTCTCTCTCTCTCTCCCTATCTATCTATCTATCTATCTATCTATCTATCTATCTATCTATCTATCTATCTATCTATCTATCTTTGAGTCTTTTCAATTTTTTGTAATTTATTTATGAGTTTATTGATTTTCTTTAGAAATCTCTTAATTTTATTGGTTTCCCCCCAAGTTTTCTAATTATTTTATAGTTTATCTATTGTAAACATTGAATCTGATCTGTAATTATTTCCTAATGTTAATATCAGGCTGTTTATTTGGGATCTCACATCATTTTTAAGGTAGGTATATACTAGTATAGTGTAGGCATATAGTTCTATAGTGTGGGTGTGTAGTATTATGGTGTGAATGTGTAGTACTATAGTATGGGTGTATAGTACTATAGTGTGGATGTATAGAACTATAGTGTGGATGTGTAGTACTTATTGTTGGTGTATAGAATTATCATCCATTCCTTTTTCTAATCTTTTATTTTTGAGATTTTAATATGTAGTTACATCATTTCTCCTTCCCACACACCACTCTTTGCTTCTTTCAAACTCACGGCCCTTTCCCCTCCACTCATTTCAGAAGAGGGGACAGAAAGAGTTTAAGAGGCAGAGGATCAGGGAGTTTTCGATGACACCATGGCCATGTCCATGAAATCTCACGGGAAAGACTCTCTATCATTCTCATGAGTACACTGTAGCTGTCTTCAGACACACCAGAAGATGGCATCAGATCCCATTACAGATGGTTGTGAGACACCGTGTGGTTGCTGGGATTTGAACTCAGGACCTCTGGAAGAGCAGTCAGTGCTCTTAACCGCTGAACCATCTCTCAGGTCCTGACATTCTTTTGTTAAAGTTGCTTTTGCAGCTTGCCATGGGGAGCTTTGTTGTCCTCCCACTTTCCTTTCATCTGAGATGTTTTAAATTCTCACTTTTAAAATTTAACCTGTTGGAAATCACACTGATATCAGTTTGATCTTAGGATTTGTTGTTTTACTTTGATGTACTGTGTGGTCTATCTCAGCGACTAGTTCGTGAGCAGGGAAGAAGCATGCTGACTCTGTCTGTCTAGTCTTTCCCTGGAGGCTGTGTTGGGAGGCTCCACAGAATCCGTGGGACAGATAAGGCACCATCCGAACACCAGGGCTTAGAAGCAATCACTGTGGGAGGCCTCTGATATCTGATATCTTACATGAACTGAATGCAGTGTCCTGTCCACTCCTCTGCCACAACCTGCCAATGTTCTCTCAACTGCACTTCTCTCCCACCACCTCTGCCCGTGGTCCCTCTCACTTCAGGGAAGCGGTCTGCACAGTGGTGGGGCTGTGGTAAACATGAACTCCCTTCTCTTTCATTTAAAGTAGATTGGTAGTCTTTTCAATAGACCATTAGAAGAGTAACCACTCTGTATGATTTAAGGAGGCTCTGAACTTTGACTGTGTACTGTATAATATATGGCTGGCTTGAAGCTCTGGGGTCAAAGGTTAGGAGTAAAGAATTTATTGCTAGATTATGTCTCCTCTCACATTTAAAGAGATGGTATATTTGGAACATTAAATTATGACTATTTTTTTCCTTCCAGAAATGGTCTTAGAGAAGATGTACTAAATTAATATTTTCCAATTGTAGTCAAACCCTTCTCACTATTTGTTATATTCTCAAAAATGGTTGAAGGGAGGAAGACTTAGGGTAAAGGAAAAAATAAACAAAAACACAAAACAAAACAAAAAAAACCAAAGCTCTAGTCAATGGTGTTGAGTTTAGGGTTAGACCAAAAAAAAAAAAAAAAGATACAGGCGGTGGTAAATTTGTGCTTCCTAGAGCATAGGCTTGGAAACACTTCTGGTTTTGCATGTGCCAGAAGGCAATAGTAGGCAGAAACTATTGTAAGAGAAAGCATTTTAAAGAAAACTCTTTCCTCGTGGTTGTACCACCATGAGCAGTGTAAAGTACATCATGTTGTGCCACCTCAGATCATCCGGAGGGTGACATGAATAGTTAGGTGCTGATGGCCTCTCACTCTGTTCTGAAGGTGCTCATGAGCCAGATGTCAACCCCCTCGCTGTCAGATGCCATGTCAAAGAGTGTGACCTTTGGAAGTTCAGTTCTCAAGTCAGGATAAGATGATGTGGCGTTGGGGGTCATTCTTCCATGGACTATCTTTCTCAGATGTTTTAGTTCTGTTCCCCCTGACCCCTCCCCAGTGTTAGCCTACTCAACACTTCCTTGAGATTATAATTAAATGAACACAAAACTCCAAATGATTACAGGCGGCGCACACTATTCTCAGCATGCTTTGGTAACTCACTTCTATAAGGATTATGAAGACTGTTAGACTTTTCATGTGCCAGCTGTTGTGTTAGGCATGATACCTGGAATATATTTCTAATCCTTTCTCTAATCTCACGAGACAGTAACTCCCCCTTTCTGGATAAATGTCAGTTCTCAAGGTGTTCCAGCAGATGAGGAAGAACAAGGATTTGAACTGGGTTTTGTAGACTAAGTAATTTGTGTCTTCCCAGCTATTCTTCCGGCCTCTCACAGCAACAGAGCCACGACTCCACCTGTCTCAATATATGGGTTCATACAACTGTCTATCCCTTTGTGAACCCATCTGGTACTCCTCTCCCAGAAATTCAACATGCAATTGGCATGATCTACAAAGGCGAATTTACATGAACTTACCCAGAGGACAGGAAGCAGGAGGACAGGAAGCAGGAGGACAGGAAGCAGTGTAAACCATCTAGCTTGTGGGGCTTCCTTCCTAGGGCCAGGCTAGACAGAAACACTGAAGGAACAGGAATTAGTTGTAGTAGGGAATTACAACTGCAAGAAGAAACCACTACCGTACTTAGGAGATTTATGTGAGCAGCGCATCTTGGTGCCAGGCAGCCATTGTGGTTGGAGGGCCTTTTAGGTAAGAAGGGGCCAGCAGAGGGGTTCAGTGTATTAACTCTGGGAGAACTGCAGAAGGCAGAGGAGGTGTGGGTAGGGAGCAAGTAGATAAAGGGCAAGCACAGTCACCACGCTTGCTGCTGGTTTTCAAAGGTGAATCTTGCTTGCATTGGATCAGGAAATTGAGGATGGAATCAGAGTTTTGTCTGGAGGACATCTTCCGACACGCTTCTCATTTGGCCACACAGGCCCCGTGTAGCTGTGTTCTAATTTTCCCCCTTGGCCTACTCTTATATCGTTATTCAATGAAGTAATAATGTTAAAAGCAAGACAATCTATAATGCACTTTCAATAAAACTCTGAAAAACAGTCATTGATCTTTCCGTATGTTGGCTACCTACCCCCCCCCCCCCGCTGCCTTTTGACTCTTCATGGTGGAGGTGGTTAAATGACTAAGATACTTAATATGTAAGTTATGAAACATTTCCACTTCCTTATTTACCACTTAATGGTCATTAAAAGAGAAGGAACATCATCCTTTTCCAGGTGATGTAAGATGGATCTTGGCTTGAATAGAGTACTCATTTATCAATAATCAATTACTCAGTTAACCATTAAAGATAATAATCATTTCCACCACACTTACAATAAAACGCTACAAACGTCAATGAATCATTATTTTACCCTAGGGCAGAACTTAAATCAATTTCTTATGACCATTCATTTTACTTCTGTAACTGTGATGGGCACAAGAATACCTCCGGCTGGGTGCAGTGTTTGGAGGTAAGAGCATGCAGCCGGGATTTGTGGGAACCCTGTAGGTTTTGCTGCAGGCAGGGCATAAGTGTTTCCAACATGCACGTAGCATTTTGGCTCAGGTTTCAGTTCTTTCCCATGTTTTCCTCATGTTCTCGGGAACCTTCACTGGGGATTGCCAACTGAAACTGACTCAGACTCCTCCAGTTGACATGATACTCTCTTTCCTCTTTCCTCAGGATAAACCCACTTTTATTTTGTACATCACACTAAAAGCACTAGGTAACAGCTCACAGCTGTGGAATCATGTGGTGGAGATGCAAGGTCATCGGCCTCCCATCCTGTTCAAAATAAAATAAAAATGTCCTGAGACTGACAGGACCCCAAAGGATCTGAGTGTCTACACAGCTCCGTATCTCATCATATCCACTACACTGTGTTCATCTGCTGACTCTACTCCACCCGTCACAGTCTGAGTCATGGTCCTTCCATGAAGAATCTGAACTTGTTACCCCATTTATCTACTCGACATCCATTTCCCCCCTCCAGTTTTTGGTTTAGGGTTTTCTTCCCCAAGGAACGCTCCCCTGTTCTATCCAGTTCCTGCCATACATCCCTACATTTATCACAGCTTTGGTTTCACATGTGGTAGGCTGATGGGTTGATGCCGTTTCTGAGTCCCCCACTTAATGGTGCACTTCTTGGACAGGGTTGTCTCCACTTTAAGATATATGTTAAGGTAGCAGCTAGTCCGTTGAAGGTTTATGATAAAGGTTTGATAAGCAAGTCATGTGTCAGTTTAAGGAAGATCCAGAAAGGTACACAGCTAAGGTCAGAGTATAGGAACTATGGTCAGCAGTTATGAAGAATGGTCACTGGGATGCACTTCGTTTGCTCTGTAGTGCTGTGATAAAACACCATGCCAAAAAGCAACTTGGAGGAGGAAGGGGTTTATTTCATCTTACTGCTTGTAGTCCATCTTCTGGGGAAGTTGAGGAAGGACCTCAAGGCAAGAGCCTGGAGGCAGAAGCTGATGCAGAAGACATGGAGGAGTGCTGCTTAATGGCTTACCAGTGGGTTGATGCCATTTCCATGTCTCCTGCTGAACTGAGAATGTCTTATGGTAGTTCTTATACACTCCAGATTACCTGCCTGTGGATGAGCACATCCCACAATGGGCTGAGCCCCCCACCCACCCACCCATCAATGGCTAGTTAAGAAGATACCTCCCTATTGAGTAGGCTAGCCATGCTACAGGGTAATCTTATGGAGGTATTTTCTTCATTGCAGTCCCATCTTCTGGGATAGCTATATCTTGTGGCATGTTGACAACCACAGCAAAAATCAATCATGACATCATGATAACACTGTAAGTTCATTAAACTTTGATGAAGTTCAGAGGCCAGAAAGATGCCTCAGATAGTAAAGGTGCTAGCTGCCAAGCCTGACAACCTGAGTTCTTCTGTTCTGAGGACTCATGTTGTGGCAGGGAAAACCAGACTCCTGCGAGGTGTCCTCTAATCACATCATATGTGCATGAGTGTGTGTACACGCAAACCAACCAGCCAACCAACCAACCAACCAACCAACCATCCAACCAACCAACCCACCAACCAGCCAACCAGCCAACCAACCAGTCAACCAACCAACCAACCAATTCACCAACCAACCAACCAACCAACCAACCAACCAACCAACCAACCAACCAACCAACCAACCAGCCAGCCAGCCAGCCAGACAGACAGACAGACAGACAGACAGACAGACAGCCAGCCAGCCAGACAGACAGACAGCCAACCAACCAACCAACCATTAAATCAGTATAATAAAACCTTAAAGAAGAGTGTTTAGGATGTGAGTGGTTCTGGGGTAGGGCAATGTGAGCATGAAGATCTGCATTGAGGTTTCCAGTGTCCACACAGTCAGGTGTGATAGAATACCTGCAATCCCAGTGCACCTATGACAAGACGGGGGTGGGGGTGGGGGTGGGGTGGAGGGTAGAGAAGGGAGAAACCCTGCAACCTCAGAGTAAAGCAGGGAACAACAGACTCTGTCTCCAGTGAGGTAGGTGGAAGGTGAGAACCATAGGCCTGATGCTTTTGTGCATTGTGTAAAGGTTATCCTTGTGTTATTCAAATACTGATTTCTCTGCCCTCATATCTTGTTTCAATCTGGACATGAATTGTAATGCTTAGGTCAAGAATCTCCCATCTCAAGTTTGTGTAAACAATTTTTAGCATTTATTCTATGCCTTGTCAGTAAATCCCGATCACCCAATGACTGGCAGAAGAGAAAATAGGGTGGTACATCCACCAGCCAGGAGGAGAGGAGTTGGGGGAGATTCAGATCATCAGGAGGAGAAGAAGGTTCAAGAAGACACCATGGGAGAAAACATCTGAAGCCCCAAAAGCCAGCTCAATAGTAACATGCAAGTATCATGAGATGGGACTGGGAGGCAGCCAGACTAGCACAGGAGGTTAAGGTAGATCATTTGACTGCTCAGCTACTGAGATGCAGCTTGGAATAAATCTTGGTTTTTGTGTGGTTATTGGGGACTAGCAAGGGTAAAGGAATACAGTCATCAGATTAATTTATTTATATTTATACTAAACTAATTAATTTTAAAGAGAACTGTCACTGGAAGTTCGTCTCTGACCTCTCTGTTTATACTACTACTACTAGTACTATGCCACACACACACACACACACACACACACACACACACTCACTCACACACATACACACACACACACACAGAGAGAGAGAGAGTGAGAGAGAGAGAGAGAGAGAGAGAGAGAGAGAGAGATTTCTTCTATCTTTGTTCTCCCTCTTTTCAAGCCTCCTGCAATTTTCTCCTCCATCAGTGGAAGAAGAAATAGTTTTCTGATGACCATGGCAGATCTAAGGTTCCCATGTCTTCTGAGTACTCTGAAAAGCAAACATGCTATGAATCACCATAACAACCTCTGACTTAGATGAAGAGTCAGTGAAGAAGGCTTTCCATAGATGGACTAGCATATGGAGAAGGGACTGTGATCCCATTATCTTGAATCTGGTCATTTAAGAAGATGATGTACCATCTTCTATTTTCAACACCATCTTCTATTCTGTTGCACCCACTAACTTAATGTGAATCATATTTATAGCCTACCTAGTCCACCTGAGAAAGTGCAGCTTGGATGTGAAGACAGCTTGGACTCACTGAGAAACTGGGTAAATCACCTTACACATCTTTAACTATGAGTCTAACAATCACAACTGGTTTCCTCAAGGACAATACTCTGCAGCTAAATAGTCACAGAGCTCAGAGAAGTAGTGACCAGCATGAGTGACCAAAAGACAGGGAAACTTACAATGTGGACTCTAAGGTGATCTGAAAAGTGTGGCTTGGACTTAATTACAATAATAAATGAGGTTTTTAAGACATGTAGAGCACACAGAACAGAAAAGCACTTCTATTATTTTGTAGCAACTAATGAAGGAGAGCCATGCACAGAAGCATAGATTCAATGTTCTTGACCGTTATTTGAATCAGGGATTCAGTATTTAGTGTGAACTGTCATTCATAGTGTGAACTGTCCATTCACAGTGTGACTGTCAATCATAGTGTGAACTGTCATTCATAGTGTGAACTGTCATTCATAGGGTGAACTGTCATTCACAGTGTGACTGTCAATCATAGTGTGAACTGTCATTCATAGTGTGAACTGTCATTCACAGTGTGACTGTCAATCATAGTGTGAACTGTCATTCACAGTGTGAACTGTCATTCATAGTGTGAACTGTCATTCACAGTGTGACTGTCAATCATAGTGTGAACTGTTGAGTTCACCATTTCATCAGCCTTTTTAGTTTTAAAGGTTTTATTTTTATTCATCCATATATGTGTATGTATCTGTGCACATGTCCACACGTTTGTAGGTGCCCCAGGAGTCCAGAAGAGGGCATCACATCTTCCAGAATTTGGAGTTAAAGGAAGGTGTGACTTACCGAAGTGAATGGTGGTAACGGAACCTGGGCCTTCTAGGAGAGCATCAAGTACCCTTAACTGCTGAGCACTCTCTCCAGCCCCCTGTTCTGGGGCTTCTTTCTTTCTTCTTTTTTTTTTCCAATTTTTTATTGGATATTTTCTTTATTTACATTTCAAATGTTATCCCCTTTCCTGGTTTCCCACTTCCCAGAAACCCTTATCCCATCCTCCCTCCCCCTGCTTCTATGAGGGTTTTCCTCCACTCACCCAAATCCCATCTCCCTAGCCTTGATTCCCCTACACTGGGTCATCTATCAAGCCTTCATAGGACCAAGGACCTCTCTTCCCATTGATGCCTGGCAAGGCAATCCTCTGCTACATATGCAGCTGGAGCCATGTGTACTCCTTGGTTGATGATTAAGTCCCTGGGAGTTTCTTAAAGTCTGCTACATTGGGTTAAAATGAACCCTAATAATTAGAATTCTTAAGGTAAATACTGAAACTTTCATTTGTACTTCAGGCAAGAATATACTTGTTGGAAGGATAGACATCAAGAAAACTAAGAAGAGAAAGGAAACCCTGACCCATTAAGTGCTCACCTATCCTGTCTTGGATTGAATATTTCACTCATTATGTGGTGAAATCCATTCCAAGTCAAGAGTTGTAGTTGAAAATACTATCTAAATCTCATAGCGGGAAACTGAGGCAAAGAGTTTTGCTAGCAGCTATAGAGCTAGAGAGTCAGGATTCTGATTGACACTGACTGCCTGGTTTCAGGATTTGTATCTGCATTATCTATATTACTCTCTGTCAGAAACTGTTTGCAGCTTCTCTGAAGCAGAGAGAAAGGGGGGGGGAGGGAGAGGTGTCTGCCTGCTAGGCAGAGTCAAAGCAGGTCAGGGTCTGTTGGCAGATTTCCCAGCCTGCTGAGTCATGGAATAATAAGAGATGGTACACTTCAGGCTCAAGGCGAGGGGCTGAAGATTCTAGTGGCCTTGGTGGAAAGAATAGGGAGGTTTTTGGATGGGAACAGATGTCTTATGTGTGTTATTCAATTCAACAAATTGTTAATGTTAACTTGTTGCTTTTCTTCCCACAACACTGTAGTATAAGAAGGCTATGAGAAATACACTCGCTGCTGGCATGGTAATGACCTGCAGCCCTCCCATATCTGTCTCTTGCATCTTATTTCTATTTTTCCTACAATCATTCTCACTCCTCACATAGAGGACTGTTCAACTTTGGACCAGTCAGTCTGGTACAACTCCCATCTGCTGCCAAATGACCAAGCTCTTTGTAGAGAACTAAAAATGGGAGATTATGTGAAACAGGGGGATCAAGAAAGACTCATAAAGGATGAAACTGAATTTGATCTTGAATACCAAAATACTACACAAAATGATCCATTTCTTTGCTGATGAATGATATTCTTTTCAGGGTTCCTTTAAGCCACCAAATTAGGAAAAATATTATTTACTGTCTCTTGCCTATGTTTACCTAGAGAAAGAAAAGGGCCCTCTTGGTTGGGTCAGTCTTGCTGTAACAAGGACTGAACTGTGGGTAGCAGGTTATGCAGATTCCCTGGGATTGTAGACAGGCTTGTTGACTATTGGTTGTGACTCAGATTCCCTTGGGCTGGGAATCCTGAAGCTCTCATATTGGGAGTCTCCCAAATATGCTCATTTCCTCTGCTGTGAGGATGCTAACATGGAACCATAAGTATAAGCTACCAGTTCCTCCCTGGGTCCGTTTTGTGGAAAAAGGGCTATGTGCTTACTGAACTCTGAGGACCACACACTTACAGCTAATCACATGACTCTTTCTGAGCATGACCTCAGATATACAGTTAATCACATGATTCCACCTGAGCACAACCTCAGACTTACAGCTAATCACTTGACCCACCTGAGCATGACCACACACTTACAGCTAATCACATGACCCTACCTGAGCACAGCCTCAGGCCATAATGTAGGATGAACACCACTATTTTAGGTAGTTTTATTTGGATGTACTGAAGTTGTTTATGAGTCAGAACCTATGATTATAGTCTATTATCAGGTGACTAAATGCACAGATGCCTCAAACATTAATAATATTTTTTACATATTTTAGAAATTTAAAATATTTTCATGCTATACCAGCTGGTTTTGACACAAACTGGAGTTATCACAGAGAAAGGAGCCTCTCTTGAGGAAATGCCTCCATGAGATCCAGCTGTAAGGCATTTTCTCAATTAGTGATCAAGAGGGGAGAGCCCAGCCCATTGTGGGCAAGCTGAGCAAGCCAGGGGAAGCAATCCAGTAAGCAGTACCCTCCATAGCCTCTGCATCAGCTACTGCCTCCAAGTTCCTGCCCTGTTCCAGTTCTGACTTCCTTTGGTGATGAACAGCAATGTGGAAGTGTAAGCTGAATAAACCCTTTCCTCCCCAACTTGTTTCTTGGTTATGATGTTTTGTGCAGGAATATAAAACCTAAAATACATGTGTTTCTGAACCTGAAGTAGAGTCAGAGCCAAGAAAAATAGAGATGGAGTTAAAATTAGTTGAGTATCGTCAAGTACAGTGGTTATCAACCTTTGTAATGCTGAAGACCTATAATACAGTTCCTCACGTTGTGGTGACCCCCAACCATAAAATTATTCCATTGCTACTTCATAACTGTAATTTTGTTACTGTTATAAATTGTAATGTAACTGTCTGACATTCAGGATACTGCTACCTGGCCCCCAAAGGGTCATAAACCACAGGTTGAGAACCACTTCTTTAATAGCTCTTCTCCACACCTCTGAGGTTTACCTCGATGAATGTGGAGTCTGATGAATGTTTCTTTCCGAGGAAAATTCCTGCTTTGTAAATGAGAAAAGTCTCACTTTCCCTACACAGTTATTTGACATTTGAAAAAAGCTTTAATTATAGTTACCAAATTAAATCAGCCTTATAATGAGTTGGAAAACGTTCTGAAGATGAATCACTTAGCGCTATGTCAGTCAAAAAACACATTAGCATTTCATTATACCCAAAATTCTCTATGATTTTAGAAGATGTGATTGAAAGGCCATTTTGTCTGTGAGGTCTTGATGAGATGTTGATAGTGGAAATGATGTCCAAAAAGTTCCCTCTTGGAATCATCATCTTATCCCATTCTGTCTGATCCCAAGAGCTTTTACTCCTTTTAGCACACAATTTTAAAATTAAAAGTTGTATGATTCAGCTTATTATAATGTCTTGCTCTGAGACAATTAATATAATTTCTTCTACCTTCCTTTTGCATTGTATTTTCATGTTAAGAAATCTTAAATCATCTTCAATTGTCTATACATAATACTCTTTAATATACTGAATCACACACTCATTTTAAATATCAAATAGTTGTAGAATTAATCCCAAATCTATTTTACATGGTAATAGGTCACATGTTTTCAATCACTGCACTTCTTTTTATCAGTTCATATGCTCCCTGAATAATTATATTGTAGGTACACTGGAAGAATACTATATACTGTATATAGTATTTTCAATGTATTGGCTGTCTAGGATACCTATGTGACTTAATTATTAGTAAAGTACTACAATGAAATTTAATGTCTCTAGGTACAAGTTATGATTTAAGTCTGAAATCTTCCCACAGGTTTGTGTGTTTGAACAATTGTCCCCAGTTGGGGACTTGTTTGGGAGGTTGTGGAAGCTCTAGGAGGTGGGGCTTGGCTGGCTGAGGTTGGTTGTAGGGGAAATGCCTTACTTAGAGCATAATACCCTGTCCTTCCTTCTAGTTCAGCTATCTGTGTTGTGATTGGCTGAAATGTAAAGGAGGTCAGGATCAGATCCTTCCTCTGATGAGCTGCTTCACCATGCCTCCTTTGCTACGATGGACCAAGAAAACCCAGAAACCAGGAAGAGATAAACCTTTTCTACTGAGTTGCTGCTGTCAGACACTTTGGTCACAGCAATGATATATTACATTTAATCTGTATATTTATTTATTTCAAAAACTTTATTCTTGACTTTTTTTTAATTTAATAAGAAAAGTAGAGGATACATAATGAGATCCAATTGTTTTAAAGTCATCTTTGCATTGTGTAGAATTTACCTATGCTTAATTACTAACCAGTTCATGCCTAGGAGATATGCTGATAATTCAATTAGGCTACCACCTTTGCCACTCAAATATGTAGACCTGTAATTATGTTTATAGGGTACCAATTTGACATTATTTAATAGTGATGAGTCTGTTCTTAGCCTATGCCTTCCCAAATTCACTTCCAGAATTACAATCTAGAACAGTAGCCTACAGATCTTTTTAGTTTGAGCTCAATTTTACTTATAAAACTTAAACACCCCCATCACACAGACATTCTTTTTATAAACTACTATACTTGTGAAATTAAAAATTAACTTGGAAAAAATGTAAAAGGCAATTTTATTAATTCATTTATCAATAAGAGTAAGGGTGGTATTGTCATCTCTAAACAGTCTGTAAATCTTTTTAAGGTATCATTTCCTTAAGGGTAGGTGGATTCCATGATTGCTTCTTCATACAATCTGATGCCATCTATAGCTCTATGTGAAGCATATGAGGAAAAGTAGTTTTCTACATGTAGTTTCAAAGCAAAGTATTATTTCATAGCTACTTTCAGAAAACTACAATTATTCTTTTTGAAACTCTATTAAACTCCACATGTTTTCATAAAACTGGTCGCAGTGTGAGATTTAATATTTTTAAGGTGAAATCTTTGTACTCTTGCACAGAAATGAATTGTGCTGTCTTATATTTTGAGAACTTGGTCCTAAACTTGTACCAGAGTTCATAATGTCATATATTAGTCTTTCAGACAATATTGGTTCACCAAACTATCTAGCTGTGGTGGTTTGAATAAGAATGGTCCCTATAGGCTCATATATTTGAATGCTTGGTCATCAGGGAGTGGCACTATTTGAGAAGAATTAGGTGGTGTGGCCTTTTTGGAAGTCTATCACTGGGATGTGCTTGTGCTTTTAAAGCTCACGCCAAGCCCCCCCCTCTCTCCCCCTCCCTCTCCCCCTTCCCCTCCCCCTTCTCTCTCTCTCTCTCCTTTTTTTTCTTTCCTTGTTAATTTCCTGGTACTGTGTGTCAGTTCTCTGTCTCTCTCTGTCTCTCTCTCTCTCTCTGTCTCTCTCTCTCTCTCTGTCTTCTTGGGGATAAGGCTGTAGCCTTCAGCTACTGTTCCAGCTCCATGCTTGCTACCATGCTCCCTACCATTGATAATGAACTGATCCTCTAAAGTTGTAAGCAAACCCTAGGTAAATGGTTTGTTTTATGAGTGTTGCCTTGGATGTGGTGTCTCTTCAGAGCAACAGAACAGTAACTAAGACACTAGCTATTAGAAACACCAAAGCATGTATTGTCAATGTGCTTTACAGATCATATCAGAAAAAGTCTTTAGATATTGGGAAATTGTTGAGTTTGTGAGGGTAGCTAGTTCTTTTAAAAATGTTAAAAATTTTCTGAAATTTCAACTTTTGTAGCGATGATAAATATTGTTAATTGTTCTTTTTTTAAAGTTACAAACTCATGTTGATGAGTATAATTCTTCTAACTCTTTAGGTCAAAACCTGTTTTTCTTTTAAGAAATGTTACTTGGTGGGGGGAATTCAGAGACTAATGGCTGCTTAAGGTGCTAAGAATCAGTGAATGTTGAGTTCTGAGCCCTCTACAGGACAGTTATCACCTCCTCTGAGGTCCAGATGACACTGGGAAACTGAGAGAAGGAAGAATGTAAGAGAAGGATGGTCCAGAGGACTATGAGTTGCTACCCTCTGGCATGGCACAGCCATTTCAATACTGAATCCACAGAAACTGTCTGCCTGTACTGGACCAGCATGAAACAGTCTAAGGCCTTAACTGCCTTTGGTAAAGGACTG
This sequence comes from Tokudaia tokunoshimensis, assembly GCA_036184795.1. Taxonomy (NCBI): domain Eukaryota; kingdom Metazoa; phylum Chordata; class Mammalia; order Rodentia; family Muridae; genus Tokudaia; species Tokudaia tokunoshimensis. Next base: position 7,884,697 of record BTHU01000014.1, read on the forward strand.
GCTTGGCTACTGATTCATGCTGAGGAAAAACATCGTTGTCTTCAGTTGTGAGGTCACTGGAGAGCCCACCAGGCTCAGTTGGGTAGCTCTACAGCACAGTCACCAATGACCCTGGTTAAACTCAGCTGGGTATAAAACAAAATAAAAGGACTGTGGGAAATTGGGAAATGGAAGAGGGGCACCACGAGCGGTGGGAAGAGATAAAAGAGTGTAGGAGGTGGCAGTAATCAGAATATATTTGGGAAATTGTTAAAGGACAAGTTTAATGAATAAGAAATGATGTTTCTGAAGAGTGCAAACACACACATGCACATGCACACATGCATTTTTTCCTGAGATGACAACTGTCTCACACATAGCAGAAGTGCTTAATGATTCCATGCCATGTTGTCACAAAGAATGTTAAAATAGGTGTGCTTGAGGTTGAATGTTAATAGGCTTCATTTGTGTTGATTTATAAAGAACAGGTTTTTTTTTGCAAGAAACTCATATTAAGAAGTTCAAAGTCATAGCAATGAAGACTCTAACAGAAATTTGGTCAACTATTATTGTTTATAGTGAGATTACACATCCCTGCTGTACCTTCAGTACTAACACCCCTATTACTCCCTTGGCATTATGTCTTTATTATGAGCTCATGGATGCCATGACAATTGATACTGCCAATGTCCTTAAGCATGAATGTGTTATGTGTTGCTTTTGTATTATCAGTACAGTCAATGTAGTGTAAAGGGAAAATAATGTTCTTATATTATGAAAATTGTTTGACTTTGTGGACTCTTATAGATTCTCAGAGATTCATGGACATTTGGAGAACTACTGCCCTTGAGACATTTTTGCATGCATGTAAACACAGATGAAGTACATTGAAGATCATTGCAGTGCTATATAAAAGAATATAGGGAATATGCCCTTTGACAGAATAAACATATGTGTATGTACACATAGCATACACACACATATATGCACACACATATTATTTCAGAAACACATGGATGTAGAGACAGGGAAAGTGGGTCAGGTAGGGGAGGGAAGGACTAGATGAATGAATCTAGTACAGCAAATTTTCTTTAGGTTTGAAGTACTGTACAATGAAAATGGCATAAAATGCGAAGCTCACCCAGAGGGCTCTGTGGTGTCGGACACAGGGAAAGAAGGCTATAAGTGGAGCCGGTGCTGATCTTCGCTATTGGTAAACAAGGAGGACAATATAGACCAGCAGAGACACAGCTCATAAAGTTTAACTTTAAGTGATAATGAGAATTAGCATTTCAGAGATTAGGAATGAATTTTAGTAGCCCAGCCTAGATACAAAGGTGCGAGTCTACAAGAACTGTTTAGGGATGTCACTGTTTCCATGGAAATGTGAACCAAGAAAAAGAGAAAAGATAAAGTACCAATAAGTAAAATCATCAAAATCAAGAAGACTCAGGGTTCTAGGAACAGAGCAATTTAAATGAGAAGGGGGACCATATATGACTTTTAAATATGTTATTTATGTGCCACTGTCGCATAGAGCTATTCTGAGATGTAAATTGATTGGAGAACTGTTCATAAGTTGTTTCAAGGTATAACTGTACTTGCAACTTTTAAAAGTCCCTTCTTATGCCCCATTCTAAAATAACCCTATGAGATATTACTAGAAAATATTTGACCTACTTGAACTTAACCTAATAGGTTTCTTCGCCAATGAAATGAACCAGTTGAAACTAAATCAGAAGTATAAAGGAAGGTTTATTGAATGGCAGCTCTTGGGTGAGTTCACTGATCTCACAGGTGGAGGTCAGGGAAGTCATGTTTTAGCCCGGACTAAAACAAGGGGACTTTATGGAATTTGGGCATGGATGATGACATTTGAGCTAGGAGTTTGGATTATGTCCATATAAGGTAAAAGAGCTGAGTCCCTGGACAGGCACTCATGGTACATAACTGGGAACTCAGAGATGGGGAGAGATGACAGGCTAGCTCCAAATTTTCTCCTTGTGGGTGAGGTTGGGAGAAGAAGAACAATGGGGTATCTTAGCTTGTCCAGGGGATAAGCAGGAGTTCCAACCAAACAACCTACATTTGTATTCAAGAATCTAGCTTTTGGACAATCCAAAAAAGCAACGCCAGCCACAGAATGTTGTCTGAATATAGTTTGTTTTCTTTTGATGCATACACTAGATACATGGATGATGCCTGCCTGCTCACAGACGTGTATGGTATAGCATAGACCTGTATGATACAGCACACACCCATATGGTACAGGACACACCCATATGATACAGCACACACCCATATGATACAGCACACACCCATATGGTACAGCACACACCCATATGATGCAGCACACACCCATATGGTACAGCACACACCCATATGGTACAGCACACACCCATATGATACAGCACACACCCATATGGTACAGCACACACCCATATGGTACGGCACACACCCCATATGATACAGCACACACCCATATGATACAGCACACACCCATATGATACAGCACACACCCATATGATACGGCACACACCCATATGGTACGGCACACACCCATATGGTACGGCACACACCCATATGGTACGGCACACACCCATAAAGAGGTGGGGGTGGCTGGAGCTTTGCTCTGTGTGGTTTCTCCCATGTGGATCTGAGTTCATTCAACCTACCAGTCTGTAGTTTGAAGATCTACAAGCAATCTGTAGATTGTTCAGGTAGGCTGGACTGATCAGTCATTTAATTTCTCTCTCTTGTCATGGATTTGGACCAAAAGGACCAAATGGTCCCAATTGAACTGAGTGGAAAATTCAGACGCCTTAAGTAAGGTTCTGTGACTCAGGAGGGGAGGATGGGGGCCGGTGTGCAAACTGTCATGAGATAAGATGAATGGATTAAATGTGTCCAAGAAACAAAGACATAAAATAAAGCACTATGTGTCCATTGCAAACGAATACAGAAAATAGCCTGTTTTCAGAGCTATCTACATTCTTGATGCCTTAGCTACATCCGGATCCAGCATCCTCACTGAGTGGGTGGGTTTCTAGCCATATGACTGTTTTAAGTTTGATTAGTCTACCTCTGCCTATTGGGTGAATTTGTGAATTTAATATGCAGGTATTGGCAGCAGAATGTTATTTATATCTGTTCATTATTTATGGAACATATTTGCCAATGACTTTTTACTTAAATAGCCAAAATCTAGGAAAAGCAACTTTCAGACTAGAAATTCAGTCAAGTGATGATTAGGGGAGGTGCAGACCTTCTTACTTTAAAAAGAGACGCTAAGAAGGAAGTTATTGTTTATCTAGTTTCTGGGAAAATAACTAAATCCTGACGTTGTTTGTTCAGCTGAGTGTCTAGAGCTGAATTCATTGCTGTAGTGTCACCACGGATTGTCTTCCTAGAAGACTTTCCTCCAGACACAGACTGGAGCCTTTGAGGGAATTTAGCCTGGAAGGAACTTCCTTTTCTTCACACATGATGTGATTATCTCATGTTAAGATGGTCACAGATACACTACTGACCACAATGCTTTGCCTAGAAAGTCTGAAAGTAAATTTGAACCTGCATACATTCAGAAGAGAGGACTACTATATGCAGTATTATTATTAGCACGTAATCCCTGTAGACTTTCTTCACCTGTTTTTATCATTGATTGTACAATGTTACTGATGTGTTCAATGTGTTGATTTGATCCTTCAACAATCGTATGAGAGAGATGTTATGGTCAGTCTATTTTTAGGTGAGGGAAAGGGCTTGTGGTTGCCTAGGTCACACTGCTACAGATAGTTGAAGGAGAATTTGTGTCCAGGTGACCTGGCTCTAGAATCTTTTATCGCAACTAATAAATACATAGTACTTTATTGACATATTTATATGACCCATCAGTGTGTATATTAAAAATCTAGATAGTTCATTCTCTGTTCTCCCACATACATGGTTTATTAGTGGCTTTAAGTGTCATTGTTGGAGGCTATCCATTACATTGTTTTTTTTATTATAGAGCCCAAACTTCTTAATTAAATATAAGAAATGATAAAAGAAAGTTGTTGATAGTTATTTTTGATTTGGGAAGTGTTTTACAAATCTATTTCTGGCTCTATTTGGACTAATTGCTTTTTATCCTGGATGTTGATATTCTCATCTGGCTTTAGAGACCATGTCTAGTAATATCTGAGTGTTTAAAACTATGAATTTTGTGTTGCTGAATGTGTGGTTTTCATTGGCATATTTTCAATAGTGTACAGTCTTTGTTTTGGCAGAACATTTATTCACTTTGACTATGTGGAAAACTCACCAATGTTATATAATAGAAGAAATCCAGGGTAACTCGTGCCCCAGGGATACCTTGATCCCACTACTTAGGCAAAGGGAGCACTCTGGGGGTACATACAGAATGCCCAGATATGCAGAGTTTCTACATAACCAATAGTCGCAGGAACTGATTGCTTTGCCCCACTTTACTTGTTACCTGCTAGTTACTTGTATCTTTGTTGTGATGAAGTACCTGAAGGAAGTAATTTAAGGGAGTAAGAATTACTTTGTTACAGAGTTTTGGAAGACTCAAGGCATCATGGTCCAGAGGGTGTGGCTGAACAGTTCCTGCTCTGACCTCTTAGCAAACTGAGAGAAGGGATCCTGCTCTAGATACTAGGGTTTTTTCCCTTTTCCTTTTTCTTCTTTTATTTGGAACCCTTAGTCCAAGGGATGGTGCCAATCACATTCAGCATAGGCCTCTCTCCTTGAGTTAGTCATCCCTGAAAATGCTCTGACAGATATAACCAGAGAAGTGTCTGGAAATCTTCGAGGTGACCCAAAGTCCAAAGCTGATGTGAAGAGTAGCCAACATACCTTAGCTTCATGGTGTTTCGTCCTGTACACATGCTGCTTAGCTTTCAACAAGAATAATGTATGATCCTTGTTTGCATTTTACAATTTTGTGTCTTCCAGTGCTATGCACCACACATTGGAGCTGCAACCTTTCCAGTCCTTCAGCTCAGGGGGGTCGTGGTCATGATATTCTGTTTGTCTTCTGCGCACCTCTTTGAAATTCCCCAAGGAAGAAATCCAGATAACTTTTGATTTACCTCCTTTTTACAAGATCACAGGTGAGTGCTGAGTCTTTGTCTAGTACTCAGACAGCACTTTCAAATAGTTATCGATAGCTATAGAATATATATTCTATTATGTATAATATATATTATCAATATATAATATATCACATAATCATTTTAGAAAGAAATATATTGATAAAAGTGAATTACTTAATGTGAATTTATATTCATGGATGCAAGATAAGCAAACAACAATAAAATGTGTTAAACCTTAAAAATTTTAACAAATAACAACATTTGAACTAAAAGTAAACTCTTCTAGGAGTGGGAACTGCTTGGAATCTAAAGCTGCCAGGGGTTAATTTATACCTCCTGGAGCTTTAAATCATTCTGGTTTTGAGAAAAGTCACCCAAATTCTTTGACAGACCAACAATTTTGGCATTCCTGCCCATGGGAATCTGATGATAGCTAGATTAACAGTGTGAGAAAAATTCTCTTCTGTGGGCATTCTACTGGAGGAGACAGGAGTTGGTTGGCTCGACCCTGTTTTGTTTTTCATGTAGTGAGAACCTCCAGGACTTTGTTTATTGACTTGGAATTTATTTTAATGCTCTTTGCCACTGGATCCAGCTTGGGGGCAGGGTAGGGAGGGAGCGGAGCTACCACACTTTAAAAACGCATGAGTAAAAAATGATGGAGTCTATTTAAAGAATCCCAAACCCAGAAATACTTATCCTAAATCTGACAGCTATAAACAGTCCCTTTGTCACAGCTCCTTAGCTATACATTTCTCTCTTAAAAATTTTTTTTTCAATAGCAAATGTCTCTTTTTCTAAGCTTCCTTCTGGCATAGAATGGGTGACAAGTGTTCTTTTGCTTATCTTTTCCTATAATCCATTTACAGGAGTCAGAGCCATTTTCCACCCTTGCCACATGATGGTGGCACCTCTTGGTCTGTACTTCTAGTGTAGATTCTCCAGTAAACTTCCAAGTTTGGCAAGGTTTTGTGCGTAGGCTGTTACACAGGTTCCCAGTGACCCTAGAGACCTGTGTCATAATTTGGGATATCTCTGATGTCTGGCAGAAAAGTTTAGGTGCTGTCTAAGATTTTTGCCTGCCAAAGCACACAACCCCATCTTCAATCATGCTCCCTTCACGTACTCCTGCTTGTTTCTCATATACACTTGAAAATGACTTCCTAAGGCCTTCCATGGTGCTAATAACTGTTATCGCAAGGAGGTGGATATCACTTTTCCATTTTCATCTGTTTAGTTTATGTGTATTTCAACTATTGCTGTGTAAGTGACTTAAACAGTTGGCTGAATTGGCAAGCTTTAAAGAATAACATCGAGATTATAACCACAGGTGGAAAAGCACATGGGTTGGAATGTTGTAGGATTTCACCATTTCTTAAGTGGTCGTCTTTCTTTCCAGTCTCCAGCACTTCTTTAGTATTTCTTTAAGGCAGAGACAGCCAGGGCACTGGAAAACCATATGTGCAGCGCTCCCCTCTGCTGCCCTGAGATCGCCCACAATGGAAATGGAGAGACTGACAGGGGCATGCAGTCCTGTGCTCATGGGCAGGATGCTTCTTCCTTGCATAAATTATCAATAAAGGGAGACCAGAGAATTCATGACATTGCTCCTGACAACATGGAAATTCTTTTTAATGGGGGTATGACCTAAAACAAACCTTTGATACCTGATCATGATGATGGGCTGTTTATTTATTTCTTCTCCTCCGTCTTCAGCAAGAAAGATGATTAATGTACCTACCTTTCCCACAGTAGCCTCTGTGCCCAAGGTGCTGTCCTTGAAGGACATTCAATGTTTTAAAATGCTGATCCATCTAATTTTCTCTTCCAGGCTGTCTGGGGGAAGACACCAACACTAACCCCTGAGGATTGCCCTCCAACCTGTGCTTGAGAGGACAGATCGAAAGGAGAACTCGTTGCTGGTGCTGTGGAGGCTGGAACTGAGCCACGTAATAGTGCCTGCATATCTGACATGTGGAGGCCTCAGAACGAGACAAAATGAAACACGACAAACAATAGCTCAGGTTCTTGCACTGATATGTTGAAAGATGCTAGTATCGATAAACACATATGGCCTTAAACTTGCTATTTTAGACATTCTTAGATGTACGTTCAGTGGGATTATGAGATGTACATCAGTATACAGACTAAGAACCTTCATCCTGTACAGCTGGAGTTCTGTGTCTTTGGAGCAATTGCTCTTCCTTTGGGCCCCTTCCAGGCCTTGCCACCCTCCCTATCTGTTTCCATTTCGGTTAACCCGACTGGTGGAGATAGCTTCTCTTCTTGTGACTTGCGTGCCTCTCCATCTCTCCCTGGGGCACGTCCCTACGGCCGAACGTGCAGAAGTTTTCATTTTAAGGATGCCTAATTGTGTTGTGCGGAGCACACCATTGTTGGCTTCCGCTGAGGAGGACTCAGATTGCTTCCACCCTGCGGCTATCAATAGTACTGCTGGAATAAATATCTACTCCAATTCTTACTTTCAATTCCTATGGAGATATATTCATAAATAAAAGATAGGTACTGAGAAACCACACTTTGAATTTTCAAAGAACCACGGTAAGGTTTTAAACAGCAACTATACCATCTTATCTTAACGCCTTAATTCCTATTGCTTGTGATTGCACTTGGTTACATATTTAAAAAAAATCATATTACTGTTAAACTCTAAGTAGTTTTAAGATGTTTCTCGGAGTGTTGGGCTATGTTTTAAAATTGTACCCCTGTGCTCCAGAGCTGAAGACATAGTGGGTGCTGCATACTTTCATTCCCATTGGCTGCCAGCCAGAAAGCCACACATGTAAAGCCATACACCACCACTAGGAGGCATTATGAATGGGGCCATTGGGGCATGTGTCATGTGCTGGAGACTAGGATGCAATCCCATAGGCCAGTCACTCCATGCTGCAGCCCAGAGGCTGCATCAGAACTCCACAGGAGCTATTGGAACAGCAACCACAGAGATAGAGGTGGAAACTGGGCGTGGAAAGCTTGTGTTCAGAATGTTCAAGTATTTCTAAGTTCACTGAAGCTTAAAAGCTGTCACTGGTTCCTCCCTGCACTCTAGTCTATAATAGGGGGTATTTACACTCTGTCTCTCTGTCTCTGTCTCTGTCTCTCTGTCTCTCTCTCTCCTCTCTCCTCTTCTCTCTCTCTCTCTCTCTCCTCTCTTTCTCTCTCTCTCTCTCGTCAGATCCCCGGCTTGTGAGAGACTGTCTTTCTGTTTGGGTTTAACCCTATCAAATTTAAGTCTTCTATTTAATTACCAAAACATCTCTGAGTGAATACACTGTGTCATGGTAGCTGTTGAAGCTCTGTTTTCCCCAGGCTCCAGAGCCCCGAGCCCAAACTGCAGACCCCATCACACCATAGCACCATCCTGAGGACAGAGCGGTGACAGGCCTGTCAGTCACTCATGTTTGCCAGTCTTCTAGTGAACCAGACCCCAGTGCATGGGTTGATGGCTCCTTTGCTTGGGTGGGATCTAGGCTCAGGATGGCTGAGATGCCCCCCTCATTCACTGCCATTTTTCTGCACCCCAATCTGAGTTCTCCATGCTCTTAGCATTTGGATGGTGGTATCCCACTAAGTCACGAGGAAGAGGGTGGTAACTGAGCAGTCACTTGGTCACTTAAGTGGTAACAGCTGAAGCTCTCTGTCTTTGACTCACTCTCCTAAGATGTTGTATGGGCTAAGGAAAGGACAAAGGCATAGGGGAGCCCCTAGAGACGTGGCCAATACAACCACAGCACAGCAATATTCAGCCTCCAAAACCCACCACGGTCAACAGAAGTGACGTTACTCCAACAAACAATCGACTCTCCTGTCTCTGGAACCCACCACCATAGTGCTGAGTTCACGGGGAATGAGAATCAGTAACCAAGTCTCCAAGTCAATTTCTAGAAAGCTGAGCTGACCTCAGCATTGCCCGGTCTGGGTTCAATTCACTCAGTCAATGCAGTTGATCAAGCAGTTATTGTACTTGGGGAAACTGGTGTCTTCCTATGTAACTGTTCTGCACTCGCTATGCAAAGTTCTGGGTGTACGCTTGTGACTAACGTGGATGTAGCATCTTCTAATGTGTGTAGAAGTTTCTCAGTTAATAAGGAAGTTGTTAGCAATTGTCAGTGAGTCTTGAGACAGCAATGAAGAGATGAGATAAAGCTTAAGCGAGGTGTAGCCTTTGTGCACAGGCTCATGGAGAAGACACTACAGCCAAGACCTAGACAACGGGACAAGAGCATCCATGGGTAGAGATGCGGTTGGCTTCAGTTGCCTTCCAACAAAGCCTCAAAGCTAAGGAACCAGGAGGAAGGGGCTGGAGTCCTGAGTGGCCAGATGGGCAGCAGTGAGGACACAGGGCCTGTGAGGTCATGGGGAGGAGTGTCAAGCTGTGCAGGAGAGAGAGACACAGGGCTGGAAGCAGGAAGTGCAGGGGAGACTCACTGCCCACCCCACCACACCCCACCCCACCCCACCCACCGCCCCCAGTCTATCTTGTATGAACCACAGTGCTGGGCTTTTCGAAATCAATTTGTTTATTCTTGAGATATCTCTATGACTGCGCCTTCCCAGACCAAGGACTGTGCCATGTCATGAGTGTGCTCGCCTGAAGGGACCACTGTGATTAAAAGCTTGGCTTAAGGGTGACACTCTTGGAATTTACCGTGCAAATGTCGGGAGGTACAGCCTCCTGGGAGGCCCTAGATGACTAGGGAATGGCTACAGGAAACAGTGGGTTCCCCTCTCTCCTCCCCGTTCTGGGACTGACAGATGACTCTCTTATGTCCGCCACCCTCTCCAGAGGTCACCCAACCCTTAACCTGAACATCTAATATCATAGATTAGGAACCTTTCTCTTTATAAAGTTGGTAGACCTAGAAACCTCATTATAGTAATCCAAGGATGACTAATACAGACTGTGTTTCCGAATTTATTTTGAAGTCTAATAGCTAAATCAGTTTGTGCACTATGTTGTCTGCCATGAACAGTTATCTTGAGACCTGCTGCTCAATCTCTCCCTCGCTTTGGCCGGTACTCTACAGGGAGGGGTGTGCATAGAGGATTAACTCGGGGGCTCTGCATAAGGACTACACGGGAGACAGTATTGTATCTGGTATTTCCGCTTACTTTACCATATAATCTCACCTGAATAGAGTTAGAAGCATTTTTCTATGAATTATTTATTTGGGCACACTCCCCGTAAAACATGTAATGTTTCTAACCCTTTGGGATTTCGGGGGGTTTCTGCCACAAAGATTCAGGATACAGTCTCTGCGGTCACAATTTACCAGTCACCCTCTCAGCTCATTTGCAACTCTTACTTAGCTCCTGTAGGTAAGGAGGCCAAACTGCTTTCTGGGAATTCACGGCACGGATATATATATTTTTTACTATCACAGCAGAATTGTTTTGAATACAGTTCGGCCACAGGATTATAGCTCTCTGGGAGGAATACTTCAGCAGTAATTCTGCTGTCCTCCAGCCAAGCACACAGTCCCACAGGAATGAGCTTCTTCCAGGATGCTAACACAACCTGCAGCCAGATGCCAGGAGAAGAACTTTTATGTTCTAGGAAGGTTCCCCTAACAATTAATTCCCCGGCACAACACAGGCTTACTCCTTGGAGCTGCAGTCTTGGAGGCACAGCTGTTCAGAACTGTCTGTGTGTGTGTCTGGTGTGGTACATGTCCTCTGTTCTGTCCCCTCAGTGCCAACATCGAGTGTCTTGTTAGGTGCTTCTGCAGTGTGTTTGGCAGTCGGGTGCAGCGGTACCACTACCCACGAGTGGAGTTATTACTCCACCTGCCCAGGAGTGCTCCAACTCTTCAGGATTTTTCTTTGTCTGTTTTCTAGGACTGTTTCAGAGTGCCACTGGAATTTTGGAGCTTAAAAGGGAAAGGAAAGTAAACAAATGGTTATGCAAATAATCACAGTTTCTATCTTAGAGCTTTGAGAGAGGCATGTGGTCGAGATAACACTGTATATATGACAAAGACTGACCTAAACATGAAGGTCAAAGATGCTTTCCTCAGGACCGGAGTTAAGCTGAGACACAAAGCTTTCAGTAGAGTTGATCAAGAGCTGTAGGGGTTTGGGGGAGAGTAAGTGCCAAGGCATGGGGGTGGGAATCAGTTTAGCCTACTGGAAAACATTAAGACTCATGGTCCTGGGTTAGAAGTCAGGAGTGGGGATCAGTGATCGACACTTCTTTCTCTCTCAAACAAGTTTCAAAATCTGAAGATGCTCCATCTCATCCAATGGACCAGTCTTAACAATCTCTCGGGCCGGGACAGCAGTGAAAGGAGAGGATGCTGTGTAATTTAGGTGCAAACTTCACAAGAGGACTAGGAAGTCGCACGCCTTGGCCTGTTTCATTTTAAGTCTGCTTCTCTAACTAAAACAAGTGTCTAATCCGAGATGCAAGTGACATCAGTGTTTGAGAGGTCCCTCCCTTTCAAACTCATTTAAAGTGCTGTCATTCCCCCCCCCCCTTTGTGTTGGATGCTTTAAGAAACTTTTTTTTCTTTAGAAAAGCAAGTCAGGCAGAGCATCGCACGGTCTCTCCGGCCTGGTTTTCTCAGTCCAGCGGGCTGACTCTCACTTGTCATTTTGAATCCTTTATTACAACAAAATATTATTTTAAAGTCACACTAACAGTAATTAGAAGCAATTGAGTTTTATCAACTAACACAAACCATGGGATTTCAAACTTGGAGTTTCGCTGGTATTTTAATGAAGTGTGTGTTTAACAGTCCCAAATCTTGTGTCAGGCGAGCGGCTGAATTGCGTATACAGACCTTTGATGGAGCGACCATGTGTTAACGCTCACAGGCGGCAGGCTTGCACTCTGACTCCTCATATCCACACTTCACAGATTTGTCTCCCAGGCACATTTTATTTTCTCCTTCTCCTAATGAATATTAGGATGGTCCCCACATTTACTCTCAGAAAGTTTTGGGTTTAAAGATGAATATTCCCGTGGACACCTTTTAGCGTTAGATACTTAGGCACGAGTAAAGGTGACTTAGGCTTTCTTTCTGGCCAACTGCCTCACTTCAGCCTGGATGTGAAGAGGATGCATTCTCCAGAGTATCCGGGCTGGTTCTGTGAAAATCAGGAGATCAAGAAAAGTAAAGAATAAAAGCAAGAGGGAGGACTCTCTCGCTCAATGCGGAGACTTTCAGTGGAACGAAAAGCTGCAAAGAAAGCAAAGTCTCTTTTTAAGAGGAACATCTCCTTGACCATGGATCAAATATCTCTAGAAAAGAGCCTCTGATGCCCTCAGAACAGTTGGCAAAACCAACACCAACAGCGTCCCCGTCGTCGGGCTGGAGCTGAGCTTTTCAAACGATGTCAGCATGTGCCTGTCAGAATAAACGTTAGTCAGGAGATAACTAGATCGTAGACTCAGGTCCACTCAGCATGCAATTTAAAATAAAATCTAGCGCCTTCTATCAGCTTTTCCACCTCAGTGACTATTAGAAAATGGTACGGACAGTGCATGGTGCCAAAGGTGCCAATGCTGTCATTCACCCAGTGCAGTTACCCAGGTGCTTGAGGAATTTGTCCTAGAAAGGGCAGCCTTCAGGACTTGTCAAATCCCAGCCTGGAGGTGTGATGGAGTTGGTACAAGCAGGGTCATCCTTGACCATCAGGTATGGGAAACAAGGGGGCATGCTTTCTTCTTTCATCTCCTGGCCTGACATGTTGGAGAATGTTCTCCAAACATCTCCAGGCAGTCCAATGGGACTGAGAACCTGTGGCCGTGGTTACTATGCGATCAGTCTTTCTCTGTGTGGCCTTTTCCTCCTTCCCTTATCATCTTCACTAAAATGTCTGCTTCCCAGAATCACATTCTTGACACTTGTCTTAGGTTCCGGTTGCAGAAGACACATCAGGACCAAGGCAGATGGGTTTAGAGAACAGGGTGAGTCTGAGTCGACAATAGAAGGCATTATCATGAAGTGTAGATTGCTGGAGCCAGTTTCCCGTGTAACAGAAGCCAGGTGGACAGTTTATTATCTTATGCATGGTTGGTTATCTTAATGGGTGATAAGGCCAGAGGGCCTAGCAAGATACCAGACCAGAGATCTGACGACGATGGAAATAGATCATGTCAGACAAATACAGAGGTCAGAGGACAAGTACAGTGAACTTGGGTGTCCCACACCAATGGGTAATTAGTACGGAGCCCCTGATATCGGTCAAGTCACCCAATGGAAAATCATAGACTTCACCTTAGAGCACGGTCTTTGGCACCTGGAGAGGCCTGCTTCCGGCTGCTTGCTTTTCCCTTAAAGTCACTCCATCTCCATTCACAAGTTTTCCCCTTTAAAATAGAAATTATAAAGGGAGGTGCTTTCCTCGGGCATCATGGTTGGATCAAAAGCAAGATACTCCTGGTGACCCCTACAGAGAGGCCAGAAGAACCAGGAGCATCTAGGTCATCCCAGGGGTTTACTAAGACTGCAGAATTCACATTTCAGGTTACATTACCCAAGCCCAGAAAGCATTGCCTTAGAGGGTTTAGTTTGATGAATGGAGGAGAGAGAGAGAGAGAGAGAGAGAGAGAGAGAGAGAGAGAGAGAGAGAGAGAGAGTTGTTCTGCTGATTCACAATGTGAGGTATGCGATGACATCAGGGGCATACTACAGAAGTTTTTGAACCAAGGAGTTACAATGACCCAGCAAGTGGAAACAGGTGGAAGTTTGACCAGTGGAAATGCTCGAAACACACTCAGCAATGCTAAAGAACTCTAGATCTGGGGCAGAGGGATGGCTCAGTAGGGGTGGTGGCTCAGTGTAAGAGCTGCTGGCTGCAGGATCATCATGTCCAGTACCACATGAAAGGTCCGTGTCCTGCTCACTCCTGTAACTCCTGACACACCCTTCCTTGGCCTCCCGGTGAACCTCGTCCCCGCTCATGTGCGCACGCACACGCACGTACAACACTCACAGGGACACCCACACATCCACACAGAGATAAAATGAATAGGTTTTTTTCTTAAAGTCTTCAAATTTAGGAAGAGATGTGATATCATCTTATCAAATAAGCTAAGCTTTCCCAAAACACATTAGTGGAGAAAAAAAACAAAACCAAAAAACCCTAAGCATCAATTGTTACCAAATGCAGGGAATATTCCACAGTATGTGTTACCTGTGCTCAAGTATTTTCTTCTTTCTGGGGATCTCTACTATGGGAATTATCTGGAACATGATCAGGGAGCCTAATCCACAAATTCTCACCGTAGATGACTTATTGAGTGCATATTCTGTACAGAGCAATGCTAGACTGCACAGCGATTGATTCAACTTCCATGCTCGGAGGCTCGGCTGGTCATATTCTTCTAAGTTTACAGAACTACCAAGTAAGAAGACACGGGGCCGGATGCAGATTTCTTCAGGATGCTGAGACTCTGTTCTGTACAAATGTCAAGGTGCTCTGCAGCCCACCTAAGATGGTGCTTATAAAGAGCTTTATGACAGCTCAAGTGGACAATGCCCAACAATAATAATGCATTATTAACTGGGAAACAAATGCAAGGCAAAGTTATCAGGAAGACTGGGTTGTGGCTCCATGGTAGAATATTGGTCTAGGGTGCACATGACCCTAGGATCAACCTCAATACCACCCTCTTACACACACACACAAACACACACACACACACACACACAAAGATAACACAACAAAATAAAGAAAAACTATCCGGAAGACATTACAAGAATTCACCCCACATTACTATCAGAGTTGTTCTGTGGTGGGCGGGGAGTGACCATTTTCCATTCTGGGATGATTTTCCAATCTTTTCAGATTTTTTTTTAAAAATCCTAAGCTTGAATTACTTTTAGCATTTTATTTTCTTCTGGAATTGTTTGAGTCCGTGTGTGCTTGTGTGTGTGCATGTGTCTATGTGTGCCTTTGTGCCTTTGTGTCTGGGTGTGTGCTTGTGTCTGTGTATCTGTGCGTCTGTGGCTGTGTGGCTGTGTGTATGTGTTTCTGTGTCTGTGTCTGTCTGTTTGTCTGTGTGTCTGTGCCTGTGTGTGTGTGTGTCTCCCTGTGTGTCTGTGTTAGTGAGTGCAGGTGCCCAGAGAAAAAAGAACATCAGATCCTTTGGAGCTGGAGTTACACACTTTTGTGAGTCACCAGATGTGGATGCTGAGAATCAAGCTTGATCTTTTACAAGAGCTCGGTATAAACCCTTCATCCCTGAGCCGTCTCTTCAGGCCTCAGTCCACAGCATTTTTAAGGAAGAAAAACCAATGTCTAAAAAGAGATGGTTCTGTTTTTCTCTTCCTCTCTCCTTGGCTTCTTTCCTCCCATCCTCCTTTCTTCCTCCCTTAACAGAAGAGGTTATAGAACACAACTACATAATTGAGCCGACCAAATTGAAGCTTTTTTTGTTTTGTTTTGTTTTTTTTTAGGTTAAGGACTTATTTAAATCTGTCCTAGATGCCATGGCAAATCTTAATGTATCGCAGAGCCGTATCTGCCGCTCCCCAGAAAGAAGCAGACTCAGGCCCTGTGCAGAATCCATCTGCAGTGCTCGTCCTCAGCAAACACTGAGGTCAATACATCGGTGGCACACATCCGCTCGACTTTGAAATTCCCTATGCCAGCTTCCAATCTCACTGCTTCCTCAAGATCTTCACAATTCCTTCCTTCCTGTCCCCTCTTCCCTCCCCTTTCTTTTCCTTTCTCCCTCCTCTCCTGTGAGATCCTCTCATGTACAAAAGCTGTTTCTGACTGAGTCGAGTAACTCGGCTAAAATAAAACTTGAGAGAATTGTAAGAAAGACTCTCTTAAAGACAAAAACGCAAACTGTATCCAGCTGAAGGGAACGTGTCACTTGCAGCATCCCTGTCATCTCAGTAGATGATTTCTTTCTTTCTTTCTTTCTGTTTTTAATCCTGTTCCCAATAAAATTATCATAGCCTTTCATGGAGAGCTTCAGAGGCCGTTAACTTCTCCCTCATTTACACACAGCGTCTCTGTCTTTCTGTCTGATTTTGCATCACTTAGCCCAGTGGAGTGTTCTCAGACAAAGGCTGCCCGAAAGCTGGGGCCCACACCGAGGCTCGGTGGCATTCATGGCCGCAATTGTTTTTGAGACCATCTGCCTGTCATTTTGTTTGCTGATTGAGTTAGTGCACCTAATAATATATTTTTTATTGGACTGTGCTAGCCAATGAAAAGGAAATTATACACTCAACAGATGGGTCACGAGCCTTTCTACCTCAGTGAATCCTCTCCTCGAGTTGGTTAAAAGCAACCAGGAACTCAGATCGCGAGGAGAATAATGGCCTGGTTACAAATGGCTTCCAAAGTGGCTCCTGGTCACAGCGCCAAATGGGATGGTATCACATGCTCTCTACTTGCTGCGCAGGCTTCCTTTTAAGGACGATCTGGACCATGAGAAATATGAAAATGAGCAGGAGACCTACTAGTGATCATGAGAGCCAGAACACAGGAAAATAGCTGTGTAGAAAGGTACTGATGTCATGTGGCCTGCATGTGGCCCGTGCCCACCTGAGATGGAGGAAGCACCGGGAAAGGGATCCTGGGAGACGTTGGAGCCACAGTGCAGTCTCTCTTTGCTTTTAACTTGTGAATAGAAAAGGTAGGGGTGATCCAGTTTGTTATCAAAAAAGTTCTTAGTTCTTGTGGGTTGAACCTGAGAGAAGCTAGGAGACTGGGGACGAACGCTACACATCCGGTTGGAATGAATGACAACAGCTCTGCCCTTGGCATGACATCTCCCCAAGATGTTCACTCCTTTCTGAAATTTGTAACTTCTGTCATAGGAAACTCTGTCTGTCCCTCACACTGTGAAAATCCTCCTGGTCTTCAAAGAGCATGGAGTGAACCTCCCTGACTAGGGTCTATTGCAGCAGATCTGTCCTGGAGGAATTGTGCAGAAGAATCTGCCTCCTGGCAATTACATTTCCTCTCTTACTGAGAACAAAAACTCCAGTAGTAGGCTTTTAAGCAACCACAGGGCTGGCTTTTGTACCCTCTTCAAATTGAACATGCACTTATCATAGAGATAGTGCTATTCAGCATTGGAAAGAGTAGACTCTTCCATGAGTGAATAAAAAGAAAGAGAAGGGAGATAAAGATACTGGCGAGTACAGTTGGAGCTCAGTGGATCAGCCTGGAGATTGTCTATCTCTAGCTCACCCTTCTGTTTTGTTTTTCTTTGGCCTCCTGTCTCATCTTGACTTCATAGCCACATGGCTACTTTGACTTTGGTCCAAGAACATGGATGTGTATAGTCCAAGCTATGGGCTGGAAGCGTAGGTGTAGGTGTGGATGAGGAAACTCACAGGCAAGGGGTTATTGGTAACAAGGCCAGGGAGACCCTGTGTGCTGGTGACTCCCACTACCCACAGTCTATCCCCTTTGTCATTTGTTTTTCTAACTGAGGAATATAAACATTTAAATTGTATTCTCTGGATTTGTCCAGCAGGCTGAACTTACACTGTGGCTTTCTAGAGCCCGTCTGATGCTAAGTAGCTTCGTAGAGTTTAGTTCTTCTGTTGTGAGTCGCTGAAGCTCACACACCGTGCTGGGCAGTCTGGAGGCTGTGCCTCGTTTCCTGGTAGGAAGGAATGAGTGCTCTTGGCTCAGTGTAGGATTCTGGCCTCCATTGCAGCCAGATGTTTGCCCAGATGCAGCCCTATGAGATGTGACTCAGCCCCTCACATGAACCTCAGGAGAGCCCCCGGGCTTCTGCAAATCTACTGCGGTCCAGTGATGCCTGACTTCTCATCATGGAAGGATCATCTGGCACGTTTGCTCTTATGCAAAACTGTGTATTTCTGGGAGTGTTTTTGTGCCAACTCCTTATACCTAGATGTGATTGAATTTAGGATACATGCCTGACCCTCGTTCAGGTGACACATAATTTAATGAGAATATTAAAAAGCCTCCCAAATGGGGAACCAGGAAAATCCATCGGTCAGAAACGGGGTGTGACCGATACTGGGCAGGCAAGGGTACTAGCTTGCTGCTTATTATGCCTTACCAGAGGCTGAAAACCCAATCCCAATACCTGTTGTGAATCCAGCCCAGAGGAACATTTTATCTGCGATGGCTCAAAATTAATAAACCTGATGGGGGAACAACATTCTTCATGAGATCTGCTCTGAGGTGTGAGGACACTGACTGCCAACCAGAGGAAAGAACAACACACATGATAGGAGATCCACCGGTTCCATCCTAGCCGCGGCTTCTCCTGACCCCCCCGTTTCTCTCCCCATGTCACTTAGCAGTCTTCTTACTCTGGGTCATCTAGTGCAACTCATCCAGGTGGACGCCTGCTTTCGGCCCGGGTCTTACATCTGGCTCTCATTTTTTTGGCTTTATTTCGAAGGGATTTGATTCTAAGAAGGATTTAAATAAAGCCAGAATCTGTCAGTGCTAGAGGAGTCGCATTCCCACCGAAATGGAATTCATCAGCTGGGTCAGTAGCTGCTTAGCCTCAGTACCTCTTATGTTAGCCCTGGGGAAATGGTACCTAACCCCACTCCAAATCATTCACCCACTTTCAGTGGAAGGAACCAAGGGACGGTGCCAAGATGGGAGGGAGGTGCAAAGTTCCCTTTCTTTTCCAAATTTAATACTTTAATAAATTTTTTTTTGGAGGGGGGGACCTTAAAATATCTCTTCGTTTGCAAAAAAGAAGTGCTGGAGGTTTTGCTAAAAGTTAATAATGACACCTGTTTGAATCAGAGCGCAAGGTGCACAGGAGACAAAGGCCTCCGTGGAGGTGAAGAGGCCATGCTGAAAGGAGAGGGGGGCCTCGGCAGGAGCCAAGTGCCCAGCATGCAGCGAGGGCTAGAAAAGGCCGATGTCTTAGGCCACTTCTTTGGTCTCCATCTCCTGGACAACATGAGTTCTGTTTCCCTGGACACTCAGATTTTGGTTCTGGCACCTTCAGATTTTGTCTTTTGGGCTTTTCTCGTCCCACACTCTGGCTCCTGGCCCTGAAGCAAACTGCTGGAATCGTGAACCCAGATCCAACTTTTCCCACAAAGACACGGTCTACAGCTTCCCGAAGATGACGTGGTTAATAAGGATATCCCTCCAGAGGGAAATGGCTGGATTTATTTCACTCTTACCGATGAGCAGGCAGTGCTAAAGCAAACCTATCCAAACAGACAAACAAAAAACTCTGTGTGCACATCAAACCCAGCTCTAGACCTTACCCAGGGAGGAATGAGCTCTCAACTTGCTGCCCAGTAGGCAACCTAGGAAGGAGCAAAAGCTGAGGGACAGGCTCTGTACCACTTCAGCCAGTTCTTTTTGTCTGGCAGACTAATTGTTCTCTCTGATACATCTTAAATGTCCACAGAGACACACACAAAGCTGCGCTCAATCCCCAGTGTCAGACTCAAGAATCTGGTACCTTACACAGGAACGAGCTTATTTAAACGTTTCAAGAGAAAAGTCTAAAATAAACAGCAAGTTAGTCAATTTCCTCAAAAGACAAAAAAAATTTGAAACACGGAGAAAAATGCAAAAGGAAGGATTCCTCCCTCAACCCCCACTTTTTGTGAAAGGGTAAAGGGTAAAGGCAGAGAGAAGAATAGATCTGTCTTGGCCTCAGGTCATGGAACTTAAAACTTTTCTTTCTTTTCTGAAAAAAATCCATGCTCATTAACAAGAAAAAAACAAAACAAAACCCAAAACTGTCATCAAATCCAGTGGGAGCAGCTCAACCCTGCACACCTCTAAAGCGGACTGACATCTACAGTGATGTTGCCATAGTAACCCATGCCCTTATCAAAACAGAAGGTCCCCAATCCCCCTGTTCACATTCGTATGTTGGGTTACCCCAATTTCTTAGCTTTTGTGACTTGGATTAAAGGAAAAATGTATGAAAATTTAACAACAGTTATGAATCCGTTACATACTCATTTGGATTCCTTGTTAAAAAATACCTGTGGGAGCCTAAAATTATTTTTAAAATATCTGTATATTGTACATTAAACACTAAATGATCTATGAAGTGATTGACAATACAAAGACTCAAAATAGTTCCCAGTTTATAACATTGGTGCCGACAATGAATTAAACAAGCATTCTTGCTAACGGAATGGGACAATGGATAAGTCAAACAAACAAAACACTTACTGAACTTCTGTTTCCCCAAAATCTATGTGCATGTTTTACAGAGTGAACTTAAGATGTTTCCCACTTTTAATTCCAATATAGATACTGCTGCAGCAAAAA
Source organism: Tokudaia tokunoshimensis (assembly GCA_036184795.1). Taxonomy (NCBI): domain Eukaryota; kingdom Metazoa; phylum Chordata; class Mammalia; order Rodentia; family Muridae; genus Tokudaia; species Tokudaia tokunoshimensis. The sequence goes on from BTHU01000014.1 coordinate 7,905,012, forward strand.
ACAAACAAACAAAAAACTAAAAGAAATTGGTATTTTGTAAAGCGTGGTTGTGCCTTCCTGATATAGTTCGAGCTGGAATAAGGCTTTTCTTCAGCTTGCTTGGTTTCTGGTCTCCTCTGCCATTCTCTTTTGGCTCCCACTTAAAAGGTTTTAGAAGAAAGTTGGCCATGAGCTAACTCTGTCTGCACATCAAACCCAGCTCTAGCTTGTTCCAGGAAGGAGCAAGCTCTCGACTTGCTGCTGTCTAGCAGACAACCTAGGAAGGAACAAACGCCAAGGGACAGGCTCTTTACCACTTCAACCAGTTATTTTTGTCTGGTAGACTAATCATTTTATCTACTTTAAATTCAATTATTTTGGAATTTCATACATGAGTATTGCATTTCAATCATGTCTACCCATCTCCTTCTTCCCCATCCAGCTCCTCCACCGTGCTCCCTAGCTCCTCAAGTTCACAAGCTCTTCTTTAATCATTCCTTGCCCATGTACATCCATATGGGTACACATACAACGCACTGACTTCATTTGGTGCCACAGATGCACATGTGTTTAGGGCTGACCCTTGGGCCTCGCTGACCTACCAGGGACCTTGTCCCTGGAGAAGACTGACTCTTCTTGTATCCAGCACCACTGATTGCCTGTACCTCATCACTAACAAATCTTAATAATTTTAATATGTATGCATGTGTGTGTGGGTGCATGCATTACCTGGATGTGCATCGGCATGTGGAGGGCTTGCTACTTTCCTATAAGCTGTCCAGTATGGTAAGGTGGCATCTACCCAGGAATCTATGTGTTTCTGTCTCTCTAGCATCAAGATCACCATGATCTCTAGCTCATATCACCATGCCTGGACTGTTCTGTGTGGACACTGAGAATCGAACTCTATCTTTCATCTTACAAAACAAGCACCATAACATCTGAACTTCTACCCTGGCTCCTCAATAGTTTCTAAAGCTCTCTGTGAAGATGACCATCTGTTCTTTATGTTTCATATAAGAAACAATGTACTCAGGTGGACCAATCAGAAGTCTGAATGGATACCTCTGGAAATGGCAGTCTAGCCTCATGCAACTCTGTGACATGCTGACCATCAAGTAAGTAATTCAGATCCCGCCCCACCCCCACATCCCCATTGTTTCCTGAGCGAGTTGAGCCAGGTGGCTGCTTTCAAGCTTGCTCGATCCAACAGAAAGCGGGTTCCACATTAATAGTCAGGAAGATCTCTTATTCATTTTCATGAGTCTGTGTATTATTATTTCACATACTGAGTGCAGAACAGGCCTGGCACCTGTAGTTGCCTTCTCTCTGGGTAAAGTCCAAAACTTGTTCCAGTTCAAGATCTCCTCCTGCAGGTGCCTGGAAGATGACAGTACCTAGGGTCTGCATCTGATTGGAACTCAGCATGTGTTGGGAAGGAACAGAGGTGGGGTCACTAGGGACGCATGGAGCTGGCTTGCCATCACAGAGGCTCCTGTGTCACACACTGTGCCATCTTGGGACACTTCATCCTCTTTAGAGACTAGCACACAAATCGCCTGCAAATGTCCGGACCACACCCTCCTCAGAGCCCACATCCACACAAGCTGTTACAGTTTCTCCTCTCTGGAGAGGAGAGTTCTGCCTGAAATCGGACCTCAAAGTGAAGGAAGCGAATAGCTTAATAAATCGCTCCCTGTCTTGATGGCCAGCGGCATCCAAACACGGAGAGCGTATGAATGAGGAAGAGAAGACAGCAGCGGCTATAAAGCAAGCCCCTTGGCTCAGAGGCCCCAGGAGCCAGCCTGGTGCTGGGCTGCTTGAAAACCAACTCTTGGGGATTTCCTAAATGTGATTATGTGGGGCACAAATCCACCCATGGTTTCAATTAGTGCAGCCAGCTCCTCAGAAGCCTGGCAGTGCGCAGCAACAGATGGAAGGGTTTCCGTGGCAGCCAGCCTTTATTTACGTATGAAGGCTCCCTCTTGTGTGAGGGTCGACCAGTCAGGCCACTTAAACAATCCCTTTGCAGTGAATGGTTGTACTACACATAACACCCCCTTTGTTTCCCAGCCACCACCCCCTCCCCAAAGCTATCGGCCTGTCTGCCTTCTGCCTGTGCATTTGGACGGTGACGAGTCACACAATTCCTAGCTCCGGAGACGTATCAGATTGGTTGAAAGGATGGCCTTTATCCATCGAAAGCTAGAGTTTCTTGTGCTAAAAGGAGTCAGAAAGAAATGTTGTAGATTTAAACAATGAGCTTCAAATACTTGCGTCTTTGGAAACAGGCAGATTTCAGCAGTAGGGCGTCAGAAAGCCAAGGAAAGAAAACGAAGAGGAGAGGAAAGATGAAAGGAGGAAGGGTGATCTAAAGTCGGGGAGGCACCCATATTCTTTTGCACCCAGACTGAGTTTACCCCTAAGGATCTTTGTTTACTTTACTCTGGGGAGGTCTGAGCATCTCTCACTCACAGGGCTGGGACTGCACATGGGTGTGGTCCAGGCTGGCTTGGAATGTGCAGGAGTGTTCTGAAGGTCTGAGTAACAATGTCTCTAGCATCTTGGTATGGGGCAGGTGACAGTCAGGATCCAGAGACCCATCCTCAAGCAAGCAATGCCTATCCCAACTGCTTTGGGAGTTTCTTCAGAGGGCTCTGACACAGAACAAGTCTGTATCTTGAAGAGCACACACAGTCGAATGTCCTTTTGTGGAAGCTGATCTCATCAGCTAATTTGGCAATGTGATTGACTTTTAGAGTCTAAAGGGAACGATGGTGAAAAGGATCGCTGTTATTTGTTCATCAATCATCAATCAATCATCTATTATCTATCTACCCATCTCTCATCTATCAATCTTTTATTATCTATTTATCAACCATCTGCCTATTTATCTGTCATCTATCTATCATCTCTTTCCTACTATTTACTATCATTTATCTGTCATCTATTTACATATGTGTATCAGTCATCTCTTATTTATTTTATCTTATTTTAATGGGTCATCTGTCTATCTACTGTTAACCTACTATCTATCTATCTATCTATCTATCTATCTATCTATCTATCTATCTATCTATCTATAATCTATATCATCTATCTGTAGGTCTGTCTATCATCTCTTTCTCTCTCTTCTCTATCTATCTATCTATCTATCTATCTATCTATCTATCTATCTATCCATCCATAATTACATACCATTAATTAGGATAATTTAGGTGAGGATATGGAGGGTTGTAAGTTCCCCTGCCTCATTACTAGTTGTATAATCACTAATATCAAGTTTCCCATGCTATTCTAAGCACAGCTTCTTTACCTTATGTCACATTTTGAAACAAACGAGCTATGAACAAATGAACAAACAGATGAGTTAATACATAAATACTTTTAATGTTATGGTCCTGTATCTGCTTTGTTTGTATGTTAGGTGGAGTCAGGTTAGGGTGGCCCCCTATTCAAACCTTGTTACTTTCTTCTATTGTGCTTTATTGAAAAATAAGGAACATACAACGAAACTGAATTGGGAGTACGTGGTTTAGTGAATGTGACAACTGGCTACATGAATGTAAGCATCCCTTTGGTAGAGGTCCAGAGCCACCTGATTCCTCTAAAGTGTCCCTGCCTGACCTCTGCTGCTGATGCCCTTTCCTGACCCTGAAGTCACTGCTCTATAGTCTACAGCTTCAGTTTCATTTCTGCCTCAGGACCTTGCACACGCCTCATCCTCTGTCAAGAAGAGCCCATTTCCCACTTTACATTTCTCTTTCCTAGACAACATCTATTCACATTCAAAAGAAAAATATCAGCCAAAATGCTCCTGAGAGCAGCCTTCGTTTTCTTTCCCCACTATGTCTAGGTTAACAAGTTCCTGGTGAGTCTGACTTGCAGCCGCCATTTCTCCCTCTTCACGGTTCCTAGCACAATGTGTTTATTATGGAGAGATAAGCGTGATTACTAATGATTTATCTTGCTTGTCTAGTGGGATCTGGAATCAACTGAGAGAAGAATTTTCTTGATTAGATTAACTGAAGAGGCTAAATGTCACAGCCTTCCAGTGGTGGCTCAGATGTGAGGAGGTATGAGGGGAAGCTCTCCCTTTTTGTATTGGCTGGTTTTGTGTGTCAACTTGGCACAAGCTGGAGTTATCACAGAGAAAGGAGCCTCCCTTGAGGAAATGTCTCCATGAGATCCAGTTGTAAGGCATTTTTGCAATTAGTGATCAAGGGTGGGAGGGTCCCTTGTGGGTGGTACCATCCCTGGGATGGTAGTCTTGGGTTCTATGAGAAAGCAAGCTGACCAAGCCAGGGGAAGCAAGCCAGTAAGTAACATCCGTCCATGGCCTCTGCATCAGCTTCTGCTTCCTGACCTGCTTGAGTTCCAGTCCTGACTTCCTTTGGTGATGAACAGCAATGTGAAAGTGTAAGCTGAACAAACGCTTTCCTCCCTAACTTGCTTCTCGGTCGGTCATGATGTTTGTGTAGGGATAGTAACCCTGACTAAATCACTTTCTGTTTGCTGGTGAGTGCATCTACCCTGCTGCTGCCCTATCACTGCTGCTGTTGCTGTCCCTCGCCGACAGCACACACAGCTTCCTCTGCTTTCCACTGTGGACTTGAAGACCTCTCTGGGTCTTCTTGCCTGGTTGGAACTCCAGAGGTAGCTACAGTCTTCATGGGCTGAGCAGTAACTGGCTGTGTGTCTCTCCTGAGACGGACAGCCATTGTTGGACGCCCAAACCATAAGCCAACCTAACAAATTCTCTCTTAACATATATTCTAATATATATCTGATCTATCAGGTTTCTTTCCTCTACAGCAGTGGTTCTCATCCTTCCTAATACTGTGACCCTTTAATACAGTTTCTCATGTTGTGGGGACCCCCAAGCATAAAACTTTTGTTACTACTTCATAACTTCAATTTTGAATTGTAATGTAAAGACTTTTGGAGACACAGGGTTGCCAAAGGCTGTGACACACAGGTTGAACGCCACTGCTCTATAGAACTCTAATTGTTACTTTCGCCCTCTGTCATATTTTCATATTCCATGTCCGCACGGAGACTGTTCTAAGCACCACTATATTTTTATTTACTATCATCCTTCAAGTCATCCATACATTAGCTTCATCCTTGGAGCATGTTTGGTGAGCTTCTCACATTCTTAAATGAATAATTGAATGAAGAGTTTTATCCAAATGAAAATTCTGTCATGTCTTCCTAGTGCCAAAGACAGTTCTGCTTTCTGAAAAGATGCATCTCATACTCTAGTTGATGGGTACAGGATCATCTGAGATTTTTAGCCAACTTAGCCTATAAGGAAATTTATACTATAGGCTAGCGTATAGGTTAATAATGAGTGGCCACTTGGTAAAAAGGCTGGCAATGGATAAGGTAGGATGGGAAGGAGGTGACAGACTACCCTTGACTTTGACACCTAAGGCATGACCCTGGCTGCTCCTTCAGTAGGCTGGGTGAAGCAAAAGGGCATAGCAAGTAGTGGTTTGACCCTGGGCATAGTACAGCCACTCAGCCCGGTCATGCTGGTGATGGAAGGGACGAAGACAGAGAGGATGTGAAACTCTTCTCCCAACCACCACACCCTGTACCTTTTATCGTCTTCCACACTCATGAGTGGGATACTATGACTTCAATGCTTGTGTCACAGATTAGACTGCCACAGAGAACCCAAGGTGACTGGTAGCGTTGAGGTGAAGAGCGAATGGCTGTGGAGATGAGGCTTGGCATCTCCTCTGCCCACAGACTCCCGAGGAAAGCTCCTCTCTTCCTCTGCCTATGGTCAGACTATGGGATCCTCACAGTCTTCACTGTAATTACTGTGTTCTGGGAGCTTTGATGAATCACAAAAGCTGAATTTAAATGTAAAAATGGACATGGCTGGATGACGAATGCTGATAAAATTATCCTCCGGACAATAAATCAGCTCAGGGGTGATCTGAGCATTTTAACTCATGTAAAGGTTTTGGTCCCAGAAGATAATTGAGTCATTTAAAACAGACAGTTGAGCCAGGAAGTTAATTTGGTCACACATCTGTGAAGTTAGCTATGGCTTACACATCTCAACAGTAGCTCAGAAGCTGATACAACTTCCTGCCCACATCATTTCCTTTTACTTAACGCGTGGATGGTATTTCCCTCTCTTCTCTGTATAGCTTCTGGCTCAGAATGATCAATGTGTTACAACTGGGAGTCAGCCATAGAGTGCTTTCGTTGCTAGTAGCAGCATTTCTCAAAGTCCCTTTCAAGCTTGTGGCTTTCAATACCATGCAAACCTTGGTGATGCCCAGACATATAGACTTAGCCCGACCTTCCCTCCCAAATATGTAACTCACACTTGGGGTGGCCTTACTCAGATGTTGCAATGGATTAGAAATTTGTGCCCTTACAAAATTTGCAGGTGGAAATTCTGATATCAGCATGGTGGTACATGGAAATGGAGTTTTGGAAGCTAACTAGATATCAATAGTAGAGCCCTCATCAATGAAATTAGTGTCCTTATAATAAACGCCTAGAGACTCCCTCCCTGAGGAATAGCTTCCATGGTACCAGGAAGCTCCAGGTAAGCTTCTGAAGGAGGGAGGTAGTCAGTGGTTGTACCCACTGGGATATCTGTGAACTACGTCAACAACTGTACTGGTCCTGTCATGGCACAAATACACTGGTGGTAACCAACTGCCCTCTAATCAGACTTAGAACTCACTCAACAAGAGGGAAACCATGCCTGATACAGGAAACCTTAGCTAACACTTACTGTTAGTGGAGTCACGGTTATTGGAGGAACACATATAGCCACTAATTTACCAAAACCAGCATAATTCCTAACAACAGTCTAAACATTTGTTCTTATCCCCACAGGTAAGCCTAGTATTTCCCCTTCATCAAGCAAACATCTCCTTAGCAACAAATGGAGACCAATTACAGAAAATTACAACCAATCCACATGTAGAATTGTGGAGCCCAGACCCAGTGGACACATCTACAAAACAGTCGAGCACCTACAGCTTATGGGACATTGTGGAAGATGTGTGGGGGAGGAAAGACTGTGAGAATCAGAGGACTTGGCTGTGAGAATGTGTCTCTTAGCAACCTCAGAAGCTATACCTATAAGGTCTTACCAATACGACTGTCCAAAAGGAAGCTGAAGGAGGAAGACACCAATGAGCTTGCCAAACTGCACGGGGGAAGGCTCAGGTCCTAAAACTGGGAACGTCAGAGGTGGTCCTCCCCAGGTAAAAGTACAGATATTGGTTGTCCAGTGTCAAAGAGTGATACATGCATGTATACATACATACATACATACATACATACAAGTAGCATTAAAATATTGAAAGCATACATGCAAGTAACATTATACAGACTCAATACATTATTTTTAAGAATATATGTATATATAAATGAATTATGCATGTGGTAATAATTGTTGGGGGAAAAGGCCATGGATTTTAAGGAGGGTGGAGAGGGGTTAACTGGAGGGTCTGGAAGGGAGAAAAGGGAAGGGGAAACCATGTAACTAAATTATAATATCAAGAAAAGAGTGAAGGAGTCAGAGGGGTTAAGAGCACCACGAGAAAACCTACAGAATCAGCTAACCTGGGTCTATAGGGGCTCACAGAGATTAAACCACCAACCAGAGAGCATCACAGGACACACCCAGGCCCTCTACTCATATGTAACAGATGTGCGGCTCTGTCTCCATCTGGAACCCCTAACAGCTGGGGAGGGGCTATCCTCGACCCTGCTGCCTGCAGTGGCTTCCTCTCCCTAACTGCCTAGCCTGGGCTCAGTAGGCGAAGATGCTCCGAGTCCTGCCGCAACTTGATAGGTAAAGGCAGGTTGACGTCTATGGGAGGCCTCCCCTTCTCTGAGGAGAAAGGGAGAGGAAGGTTGGGGGAGTGAGAGGGAGGAACTGGGAGGGGAGGAAGGAAGGGAAGCTGGGCTTGGGATGTAAAGTGATAAATAAATGAATTAAAAATAAATAAACAGAAAAGCGAACCCACCCAGGAGGCTCACTCACCCTCTTCCTTCCATCTGAGGATACAAAAAAAAAATGGTAAACTTCAACCCAGAGGTGACTCTTCATCAGACCCTAACAAAATGCTAGAACCCCAATTCTAGATTCCACAATGAAAGGTCGGTCATTCATTGCCTCCACCCCTAAGAACTCACGACTACAGCAGTTTGTATTACTATCCTGAATCAACCAGACATCAGAGGATCAGTCTTAGCTGACATCCACAATTGAACTCTTGTGATTTCTCTAATCTGTAGGCTTTTCCATCTCAGCAATGACTGCTAGATTTTCCTAACACCTCTCTCTCTCCCTCTCCCTCTCCTCCTTCCCCTCTCCCTCTCTCTCCCCCTCTCTCTGTGTCTCTGTCTCTCTCTGTATCTCTGTCTTTCTCTGTGTCTCTGTCTCGCTCTTTCCATTTCTCTTTCCCTCTCCCTCTGCCTCTCCCTCCCTCCTCCTCTTCCTCCTCCCTTTCTCCCCCTCCCTCCTCCTTTTCCTCCTCCTTCTCTCTGTGTCTCTCTGTCTCTCTTTGTCTCTTTCCATTCCTCCCTCCTTCCCTCTCCCTCTGTCTCTCCTTCCCTCTCTCCCTCCCTCCTTCCTCCCCCCACATCCACGCATTTGGTCTGTCATCAAATTCTGGCTTATTTATCTGCAGAACCTATGTCAAATCTGAATCTTTTACACCATGCCACTGTTAGGAACACTAGCGAGGCCCCCAGTCTTTAGTCCCTGCTTTCTTACTACAATTCTTGCTTCTGACCTTACCCAACTGAAATCAAGTTTCAACACAACATCTAGACTAAGTCAGTGAAAACATCAGCTTGCTCTCCCTCCCTTCTGCTAGAAACCCTCCAAGGGTTTCCAGTCACCAAATGCCCTGACTAGCCTTGAAGTGATGCTCTTGCAAAGAATGACAGTCCTGCTCTTTATTCCTTGATCTGCCTTTATTCCTTACACAGGACTTCAAGTTTCCTGTTCCTACAACCTAGAATACTTTCTTTCTCTCAGAAATCTCCATGGGCTTGGCCCCCCTTGCCTTTTGGAGCCTAAAATATGGAATTGTATTTTTAAATAAGGAAGTCAAATGAAAAAGGCATAGGGGAAATGGGAACAGCTAGTTTCTGCCGAGGGACTATTCTGTGCAGAGACGGAGCAAATGCCAAGGCCCTGTCTGAGTCTGGATGGGCTTTGGCTTCCAAGATGGGATGGTAGGAGGGGAGGGGAGGCTGGGTGGGGTCCAGATCTTGCAGTACCTCGAGTACTTGAGCTCTGAGTGAGATAGGAAGCCACTGAGGAGAGCTGGGGAAACCTCACGGTTGAGTCCTGCTTTAGGAAGATCTCTTTGGCTTCCATGTGTAGAATAAATAATGGACTGTAGAAAAAACAGATGATGTGACCCAGTGGAGAAACTATGGTAACTTGGTTGACAGTCTATCATTAGAGATGGTAAAGGGGTCACTTGGATTCAGTGAACAAGATTCTGTAAGGGACTAGATGTAGATGTGCTCCAAAGGACTTGTGAGGCTCATTGCATATCAGTCCGTAACTGTTACTTCGTCCTAGACATCTGGAAAACCCTACCAGCATCCACATGTTTCTCCTCAGACTGTACCATCACACCACCCAGATGTCTTTACACCACCCCAACATCTGTACTTTCACACCACCCAGATGTCAGTACCTTCACACCACCCAGACATCTGTACCTTCACACCACCCCAACATCTGTACCTTCACACCACCCCAACATCTGTACCTTCACACCACCCAGATGTCAGTACCTCCATACCACCCAGACATCTGTACCTTCACATCACCCCAACATCTGTACCTTCACACTACCCAGATGTCGTACCTTCACACCACCCAGACGTCTGTACCTTCACACCACCCAGAGGCCTGTGATACCCTCTCATTATCTACTTGTGTCTCCTCATACCTTTCACCAACCCAGTCTCCACTTCATCTGGCTCTTTCCAAGACATAAAACCCATAGATTACGCTTACTTTAGGAAAAATAATAAAACTTCTCTGTCTATGCAATCGAATGCCCTCCCTCTCTGGCCCCTTCTTGAACCTGAACCGCTCGGTCTGCTTGTTCTCTACTCTCCAGGCATCTTGGCGTTTGTCTGCCATGTTGCGCATTCTCGACTTTCTCTCTCCTCCAGCGTTCCTGTCTGTCTCTGTCACCTAACTGGTTCTTCCTTATGTTTCAGAGCCTCACTGCTACTCTTCAAGGAAATCTTCTCCAGTTCTTTGAGGAGACTCTTCCCCTCTCTAACAACCAGGCTTTGCTCTTTGGCAGGCACTTCAGAGTTGCTGAGCAGGTGCATTCCTCCTTTTTGCTACTTTGTTGCAGCATTCTGATAGTTGATTTGGTGAGAATGTTCAGAGTTGAAGGGGAGGGGGGGCAGGCCTCCTTTTTGCTACTTTGTTGCAGCATTCTGCCAGTTGATTTGGTGGCCCCACTCCCAAGGGACCATGCAAGCGGTTATGTTTTTCAAGAGCCTTCCGAAGTTAATCCTCACAGCTCTTCCGTGAGACAGGAAGAGATGAACCGCAGGGATGCTGACAAAACAAAGAGGACAAAAGAAAAAACAGAGACTGCCCCACTTGTGAGTAAGAAATGAAAATCATTCCCTCGAGACGCTAAAGCATTTCTTTCTGCACTGTTCAAAATAGTCCCACAGGTAGCCACCGGGCACTCGAAGTGTGGCTATTTATAATTGAGGTCAGCTATAAGTTTAAGTATATACACTTAAGTTAAATATATACACTTAGAAGTTGTAGCATGGAGTATGGAAATTACATACTGGAATGAGAATCTCGTGGATATATATATTGGTCAGGTAAGATCACTATTCATAATGGGAAGAATAACAGACCTAATCCTTACTCTCTGCAGCTGTTACCTTCTTTGGAAGAAGAATCTTCACAGATGTGATGAAAGCCAAGATTTTAAGATGGGGAAATCAGTCTGGATGACTTGACTTGAACCTGGAAAGATACAAAGATTGGAGCACTGTGGCACAAGCCAAGAAAACCTAGCCACCACTAGAAGCTGGAGGGGGGGGACATTTCTCCCAGGGCTGTTGCAAAGAACACCACCACAGACATAGTGGGTGTGGCCCAGTGGTACTGATGTCAGACTTGGAGCTTCTAGACCTCATGGAGAATAAATGTATCATGTTTGATCACCAAGCTTGTAGTGATTATTGAAACTATGTTATTGAGATGAACTCCTCCTGTCGCATTTACTTCTTAAAAAGTGACTCCTGGTTCCTTGAGAATGATCCCTGTGGCTCACAGTATATTTCTCTTGGACAGCCCTGCCGCTGGCCCCATGAAGGATAATTATAAAGATGGCAATGACCAGATGTTCTCTGAATCTGTAATGGACGGAGTAAAAGCTAATGGGTCTAGCATGCAAAAGGAGCTCCAGTACACAACAAAGAATAAACTAGGTTACTGGCTATTAAATATCAGAACGGGCAAACAAAAGGTCCGGAGTGTGCCTGCCCAGCGATCTTAGACAATGAGATTGGCAGCCATATGTCAGTCATCCTTGTAGCAGAACCATCTAGAAGTTCAGAATGGGGTCAGAAGGCTGCTTCCAACCCTATTTCTACCTCGAATTGTATTAAATAATGGAAGCTGTACACTCAGGCATTTTCAATGATTTTATTTAAGTGTTAGCATTTTTACTTCTTGCTTGATGTTAATGCTTCTCTGTTAAAAGAATTAGATCATGGATAATGAATACACTAAAGCTTGTGAGAGACAAAGGCAGAGGGACAGAACTGAAGGAAGACAGAGACCGGCCATGGCATGACCCCTGCAGGAATGACTTGATATCCCTGAGCATGGTGGGTACAAAAATGTCCTCCTGGAATACTGTTTGAAAGATTGAAAGTAACACCTGTAAGTGCATTGCACATAATAGGAAAATAACAAAGGGCCTGTTTTCAAGTTACCTTACTGGGGCTTTTTACATTGGTATCTCTTTAAAAGAATGATTTCAAACCAAACTTTCCCAAGATGATGTCATTGTATATAATGTGGTCAGAGAAGGTAAAAGTCTGACCTGTAAAACATGAGGATTCTGCAAGATTCTAGATTTTTAATAGGCTTCAGCTAGGCTTGGCAGGAAGCTCAGAGGGTGGAAACTGCCGGAGTCATCTGTGGATCTGGATTCTCTCTGTGGTTCATTCACGTCCTGTAGGAACGGAGGTTCAATTCTGTTCGGAAGGAGGTAGTAACTAATGTTTATTAGAAATGACCAGTAAGGCAATTTTGTAAAGTACTTTAAATGAACAGACTAACCCATTTCATCTTTACAGCACATAGTACACATTATTATTTTCATTTAGCAGAAGAAATCACGAAAATGTGCTTTGCTTAATGTACCCAGTTATTCAGGACTGTGAGGGGAGTTAGAACCCGGACCATCTGCTTTACTACCCTAGCTCTTGTAGTCACTAGGCCATATACACTGCTTTTCCCAGACAGACCAAGGCATTTGCAAGTGCTTACTCCTGATAGCCTCTGCATGTCTACACATTAACAGTACATTCGAAACTGCCATGTGGCTATTTCCTCCCAATTGAAACATTCTGCCTATAGGAAGGCTCCTTGAGACTCAGGAAGTAAACAGAATGTCTAAGGTTCAGGAAGCAAATACAACTTTACATAGTTCAGGAAGAAACTGAAACTTACAAGATTCACAAGGACAACACCTCCCACCTGACATTCATCCCTATACAAGCAGTAAAAACTGCTGAGCAGAAGAGACTCTCCAACCAGCTAAGCTGTTTGTAAGTTGTGCAGAGAGATCCAGGGATACAGATTTTACCAGCTGTCACCCAAGCTGGGGTGTTAGATAGTGGTGGGAATACAGCTGTCTTTGAGTCACCCTCACTCTTACAAGTAACCCCAATAAACTCACAGGTTCACTAAGCTAGGCTTGGGTGGAATTGTTTCTTCAGTCTGTTGTTGGTGACTATCTGGTGTGACCAGATGCTCTGTATATTTTCCCCAGGAAAAGTCATACAACTCAAGAACATATTCATTGGGCACCTACTATTTCCAATGTATTGTGCAAGACATTAAAAAAGATATATGGCAAATGAGGTAGCATCTGTCTTCAAGGAGTCCACAGTGTAACCAGGAGGATGGCTATGTGTACAATAAACTATGATGTGGGAACAAGCAACCCCACATGACAAGAGGGGCAATAGGCTCTTCCAAGGCTCCCAAGTGCCAGGCAGACACATTTACTGCAAGGGCCATGCTCAAACATAATCATCTGTCCAGTTCTTGGTCTTTCTATGGGCTGTGACAATAAGACTGTCTTATTTATCTTTATGTCTCAGGCAAGTATCCTAGACTCTCACAGATCTTCAATACTTGTTCATAAAATGTCCAAGTAAGTGGAGAAATGGGAGCAAAGGAAAAGAAGACCTAATATGATCTGAAGAATCTGGTAGAACTGCCTTTTGAGCTAGACGTTGGGAGATCAAGGGGATTCTGACAGAAGGAAAAATCTTAAGGCCAAGCAGAAGGGACAGATAGAAAAGCTAGCAGCTAACTGTAAGGTGCTCACCGGACGATTTGTGGTCAGTGTGGTGTGCATGCGCGGTGCTGCAGAACTGACGCAGTTCTCCAAACTCAGGCAAATGTTGACGCAACTCAATGTGAAGAAAAGCTTTAAGGCTGCCTCCTGGTCGATGACGATGTGAGTCGCAGCAGCCTCGTGCTTCCACACGGACGGAAGTGCTCCGCCACACCTTCTTCACCGTCATGACCTGTGATCCTCTGAAACTGTTGGCTGTGACCTTGTTTCAGTATGTGATTCTGTTGTTTCAATACTCTGATTCAGTCAAAATTTTTGTGGCAGCGGTGAGAACTGTAACTAGTGTGTACATGGCTCCTCTTTCTGTTTTGTTTGGTTTTGCTTTTGTCTTTGTAGGCGTGAAGGTTTCTTCATTTCCTCTTCTCATTCATCTTGACCAAGAAACCTGCACTTTCCTACAATGTATCAAGAGAAGGAAAGACATTCTGCGATCAAATCTCGATTCTTTATCTGCATCAGCCTTTATATCAAAAGTCCTAAGTCTGAGGGCTTTATAAAATTCACTCCAGTAAGTAAAGAGAGAAGTGGATGGATGCTTACGTTGTGCTGAGCGATCTATCACTGAGCATGGAGTCCGTATTCGGTACAACACAGATGTCAGCTCCTGCCTGCAGTACCGGACAGATGCTCATTTCTTAGATCTAGACACTGAAGCTCAGATAGGTAAGAGACTTCCCATGCAATGGGTGAGCCAGGAAGCAAATCAATCCTTCAGAGTCCAGCATGTGGTCCTAACACAGGCCAGGAATATTCATCACATTTACACACTTATCCATGTATATTCATCACATGTACACACTTATCCACGTATATTCATCACATTTGCAAACTTATCCAAGCCACGGATACTCATCACATGTACACACTTATCCTATCCATGTATATTCATCACATTTGCACACTTTTCCAAGCCACGGATATTCATCACATTTACACACTTATCTTATCTATGTATATTCATCACATTTGAACACTTTTCGAAGCCACAGATATTCATCACATTTACACACTTATCCATGTATATTCATCACATTTGCACACTTATCTTATTCATGTATATTCATCACATTTACACACTTGTGTTCCTTTTCCTTTTCTTTCTTTTTTCTTTTTTTCTTTTTCTTTTTTTAACATCTAAAGTCTTCACTGATTTATAAGGGACCAAAACTGCTTGTGCCTGAGGCTGAGTCAGGGAGGCAGCTCCCCCTCCCTTTCAGCAAAGCAGGAGGCTGTCTCTCCTTAGAAGTCATCTTCCTATATGCTCAAGTGCCTCCAGAGAATTCCAACGCTGAGCATGAATATGTAGACACACAGGAAACGACGAGGGCAGATGTTGCGCCGATCTCTGCTGGGCCATTTGACACCGTAGCAGCTAATATACAGCACCTTTTTTGGCTGTCAAGAATGCTTTTGTGCCTGTTTATCAGGCTTCTTTCTTTCTTCTTCTCTCCTGCCAGACTCCACATTTACATCTTTCCCTCTGTCCCTCTGATAAGAACATACTATCAATTTTCCTTTTTTTAAAAAAAAAACAGGTTAACTCAAGTCTGTCCTAAGGAGGATGAATAAAGTTGTCAGAAACACTCCTTGATTCCAAGCTTTTGTGACAGGTGATCTGTCACTCCTTCCTGCCCCGCACCACTGTCATTATCATCTTCATCACGCTTCCTCCGTAGCCAGTACATCGTGGGAAACAAGGTGGAATGTCACTGACTTTGTGAACGTCCCTGACGGCCAACAAGCTTTCTTTGGTCGTCTGAAGTCCAGTGCTGGGAATGTGTCAGTCAGTGTATGGTGGGCTGAGTGAGTCCTTGCTCTCTCTGCTTACGTGGACGGGACTGGTCAGGGTCTCACATTTGTTTCCTTCAGCAGCAATGAGGAAATCATCCATCCAAAGTATGCATTTTTGATCTATTTTGGTCTACCTTTTGATCCCTGAAGTATTTATTGTGTGCTGACTGGGTCGCGGGCACTGGTGTTAAAAAATAAATCAAAGGGAGAACCAATTCAACCAGAGTCATAGCGAACAGGACTGTTGGACAGTATTCTACAAGGGGACGCATCTTCTGTGAGTCAAAGGAAAAGTGTGGAGTAGGAAGGGATTGTGGGAGGCTCTGCTAGAGCTATGTCCAGTGAAGACTCCCTAGCGAACGAGATACACTGTGGGCTAAAGACTAGAGGGAGTAAATCAGCGCTGGGGACAGGGGGTGGGACATCTGGCAGAACACACAGTGGGACTCAATGGTGGAAACGGGGCATGGAGGGAAGCTCGAGGGGACTTAGTAGGGCTAGAGCAGAGAGGAAGTGGATAGTGGGGGGGGGCAAAGTAGGTTTCTCCATTGACAGTGAAACCTGCAAGACACTCTGGACTCTGTATGGCTTTCTAAGAGCAATGGGATTGACTCAAGGGTTCGCTCGCACCAAGTCGGTGATCCACGGTCTGTTGGTGCTCTTTGGGGTTTCCTGGCAGTTGGTGCTCGTTGCGGGGGCACTGTGTCTAGGGGTTTTTCTGAGAGAAGCAGGTAACTGACGATACGCTTTTGAAGGTTAATAAGCCAGCAGTAGCCCTGGCTGCTCTCTGCTTCCCGATTGGCTAGCATGTGGGCAGTTGCCACCGATTGGCTAGCATGTGGACAGTTGCCACCCTTACTCCCATCTTCATGGAGAGACCTGCCCCTGTGCCACAACGGACTGATTCATCACTAAATACATCGTTCATGTAAATGGTTTCCGTCCGAGGGTTTAGTCATAGCGTTGCAAATACCGACGAATACCGAAAGGCAGGGAAGTGTCCTTGAGGCCGTGAGAGACTTGACCAACAGTGCTCTCAGGTTGTTGGGACTGGTTTGTTGGGAAAATTTGTAAGAGTTTTGAGGTATGGGATAGAGAGACCCTAGAAGGCTACCAGCAGAACACAAAGGACAGTTCTGCTGGGATTTAGAAGATCTGAACTCCCACAGAGATGTGGACAGTAGCGTCTGTGTTCCTCAGGACCCAAATGGGACAAAGACTCTTCAGAATCAGGCTAGAGGACATTTGTGCGACGCTCTGACGACTCTTTCTCTGAATTCTGCCCACAACATGAAAATTTGAGTGAGGATGAGCTTAAAAATAGTAGAGTAATTTCTTTGGTGGGAGAAATATTGAGACAATTTGGCATTTAGGCTGTCCCCTGGTTATGGCTGGCCTCTTCTTAACCGGATTTATAATGACAATTAGGAACAAAAAGTAGACAGAAGGGTGAAAAGCAAGCAAGGTGGTCAGGAAAATAGTGTGTTTGACACAGAGAAGGTCACTGTTTAAAAGGTGCAATTTCCACTTCAACGATAAGGAATGAATGGTTCTTGAGGACAAGACCCCCATCCATTGAAGTGCCCAGGCAAATGACCCCTGCTGAAAACCTTTCATTTAAAAAAGAGTCACAGGGGTGTCCTTCTCAGATAGTTCTGCCTAGTCAGGTGCTGTACCAGATTATGCCACCCAAGTCCAGGAGAGCCTGGCAACCTCTTGAGCTTGCAGCAGAACCTGGCATGATATTTGTGGTGTTTGAAAGAGTTATTGGGCTATGGAGGCTTGGGCGAAAGCTTTAGAGAGCCACCTGTGAGACTACACAGTAAAGAGCAGAGTTAGATTCCTCCAGGAACTGAGGGAGGCTAATCTGTGAATCCAAAAAGCTGAAGTTGTAATGGATATCTCAGGAGATGATAGGAATTTAGGGGCAGCTACTTGAAGACAGCTGCAGGCACCACCAAGCGTGACTGGCCAAAGGAGAGACCATGCGTAGTGGGGATGGTGAAGTGGTAAGGTTGTACACTGACAGTAAGCCTAGCAGCAGAGAAGCAAGCAGGCAGAATGGAGTGTGAGAGGTGGCTGTCTCAGGGAGAGACTGGAGAACACTGCACAACTACAAAGACAAAAGACAAGACTGGCTTCTTGTTAAAATGCATAACTTGGCTGAGGCCAGAAGTAGACATTTATAGGTCGAAAGAAGAGACTCAGAGAAGGCTGGTGAGTGTGACACTTCTAGAATCACGGAGCATAGGATCACAGTGTGGAACGGTTCCCCACAGACTGCAGTGAGATCCAGCTTGGTGACAATGTGGAGGAAGAAGAGAAAAGGTGAGGCTGTCCCTTGCTGATCTAGGAGCGGTTGAAATCTTTTCAAGATTTTCCTTTGAGCAACGTTACTGAGTAACTGTCTGTGTTCAGTGGTAACCATCCCGTTTTCACACCCTTTCTCACCTGTCCCTGTGAATATTTTGTAAGGTGGTTTATAATGTACTTGGTAGTATTTATGTGGCCAGAATGAGCACTGTGAAATATAAGTAGGCTGGCTGCCTGGGTCCCCTTGCTCTGACATGAATTATCCTTCAGTACTTAGAGCATGTAACATTTGCTTAATGGACATCAGATTTGCATCTAAGCTAATAACCTGGGACCCTCAAATCCATATTACTTATCTTTTCCTCTTACTCTATTTTCCTGAAGAAACTGTATGCCAAGGAGAATTTATCCTTGAAAGGCGGCTGAATCTGCCCTAATGCGATGGCTCTAAAGATGGTGACTATGTTATTGCAGGCAACTGTAGAGCATGTTGTCCTCGTGGAAATGTAAGTGTGCACAGTGGTAGAGAACTGTACTGGTGGCACTTCACTATTTACACGGACGACATCCTCCAGCTGACTTCTGAATACACTGAACCACGCACCACCGGAAACCCTTACCTGCCAACATATTTGTAATTTTGCTTAGAAGAGATGTGAACTCCAGTCTTCCTCTCAGCTGCAGGAAGAGAGAATGTGCCTGAGAATGGGAGGGGCTGGATCTGTATTCGAGCGAGCTAGACCACCAGGCTCGTGAGCGTCACAGGTCTTTGGCACAGCACCTGTCTTCCCACACTTAGACATTGCTGGCTTGTCTGACCCAGGTTCTATTTGTCACCTGTGGCTTGGGTGGTGTAGGGTATCCAGTCTTCTTTTGTTATCTGTCCTCTTTCACATGTTAATCTTGATTCCCTTCGCTCTGATTCCTGCTCTCTTGCCGTGCCCCACCCCAAAGTGATAGTCACAAAAACTTTTTTTAATTGAAAAAAATTACAACATATTTTGATCATATTTTCCCTCCCCCAATTCCTCCCAGATCTTCCTTACCTCCATGCCCATCCAAATTTACACACACATTCACACACACACACACACACACACACACACACACACACAAAGCCAAAACAAAGAATAACAAAATAAATTCCACAAAAATAACACTGAGATTATTTTATGTTGTCTAGTTATTCCTGGGCATGGGGCCTGCCCTAGAATTTGTTTGATACCTACTGACACTCCACTGGAGAAAATGGATTTTCCTTTGGCCAGTGGATATCAACTGTATATAGACTCTTGGATGCGGGTAGGACCCTCTTAGTTCTGGAACACTGTCTATATCAAACTTACCTCTGAAGGCCTTGTATGTGTGGCTGTAGCTTTTGTGAGTTCATATGTACATCAGTTCTGTTGTAATATTTTTCAGCTATTAATAAAAGTTAAATTATTAAGTTCACAGGTAAGTGGATGGAACTAGAAAAAAAATCATCTAGAGATAACCTAGATTACCCCCAAACAAATACTTTGTTTTTTCTTGTATGTGCCTGTTAGCTTTTAGGCTTCCAATGTATGCTATAATCCAAATAACCACAGAGGTAGGTACCTAGTAAAGAGCTAGGGGGATGGAGAGGATCTCCCAAGGAAGGGGTTATAGAACACAATGTTATGGAGAGATGAAGGGCAACTATGAAGGGGGATTAAGTAGGGTGGGGGATGGGAAAGAAGGGCAAAGGGGGAGCTATTGGGAGAGACAACTAATGAAAAGGTCATTTGAAAACCAAATGGAAATCTACTACCGGAGAAACTTTCATACACACATACACACACACACACACACACACACACACACACACACACACACACACGAAAGGAATCTAAACAGAGTAACCAGATAATAGGGGAGACATTGCCCCAACTACACATCTCCTAAAGTCAAAGTAAAACCTCTATTGTTCGGAATGGACTATGTCTAATTGAGTTGTTGGCCAACAGGGTCAAACAACCCAGCCCAGGCTGTTGGTTACACTCCAGAAGTTGATGATAAAGCCCTATTGCTGAAGATAAGACTTATTTATGCCTTCTAACGTGGAGAAGTCAAGCTGGGGCAGAGCTAGACGCTTCGCTCTTACTGACTACCATTCATGGTTCTGAAGGACGCCCTGCACACTATCTGCACACTACTGGAGGAGAGAGGAAATCATCACTGTCACCCAGCTATGAACCCCGCAACCTACAACAGTGACTTGTCCACACACTATGCTGGTATAACAGTGGCACAAATGTCATGGGAGCAGCTGATAAACTAGCCTGCCTACATCCTAGGTTTGAATGTCTTATAATAAAAACAAACTAGATTCAGTCCTGTTCATGATTATATCTGGTTCTCAAGGATTGAGCTATGCCCCACCTGTTATCTTAACTACAAATGGTTCTGCACTGCCTGTTCCAGGAAAGGACAAATAAGTCTTTGTTTCAAACTGTGGTTATGATCACTCTGTTATGACCATTTCACAACCATGAGTTTGTTTCAGGAAGTTGTTATGACGACCTTGTTGTGCTTATGTTCTGCCTATTTGCCTGCCAAATCCCCCATTTGAAACCCCCTGCTCTTGAACTATAAAAACCCTTGTCTTACCCATGCCCAATGCTGATCTCTTGAGCCCCACATTTAAAGAGAGATAGCCATGTACACAAATAAAAAAACAGGCTTCTTTTAATTAATTGGGCCATGATAATTTCGGTCAGTGGCCTCTCCTTGCACCTGTAGAATTAACAGTAACCATCTGCTTTTTGATTGGCTTTAGGGCCAACTTCATGACATAGAACCCATATCTAATGTTGCTAAAGTAGGTTCGAACCAAAGACTAGATAGGACATGGGCATAGGGAAAAAACTAGTACTACGATTTTGCTAAAAGAACATAGCAAAAAAGAACATGTCAAGATACCCATAGATCAGTGCCTCCCTCAGCCCACATCAGAAAAGCTACTTCTGGCTGTAGACAGGAATAAACACAGAGATTCACGATGGACGACACGCAGAGAGTGAGAAACTTTGGAGCACTCAGTCCTAAATGGGATGATTGCATCGACCCCGCCCCTAAAGTCTTACAAATCTACACGGAAGAGCGGATGGGAAGATTGTGAGAGCCAGAGGTGATGAGTACACCGTAATCTTTTGAGGGAACAGGAAGGTGATGATCCTTTCCACACTGAAAGGAGAGTGTGTAGTCTATGCTACAGAGACTTCAAGGCTCTCTCCCTGCTTCATCTCTTGGTTAAAGTGGAGGCTTTGGTTTTCCATCAGTCGAAATTGTCTGGAATCCCTGCATCACAGAAAGCTTAGTTTGAAATTTCCACATACCCTGGAGGACCTGGTAGTCTTTGTGTGACCATAGTACAGTCTTTTCAGGGTCCAAGGAATATTAGGTATGTAACCATAATAAATAGTCCATAAAAACATTTCTTTCGTATTGACAGATATTTTCTATTTCTGAATACTTATTTGATCTTGAATATGCTGAATGATATCAGCTTGTCAGTCTTTTAGGTTTACATTCCTTTAACCATCCCTACTATTCCAGTACAACATACTGAACAAATATGCTAGGCAAATATACTAACCAAAATATTTGGTTCTGCTTGAGTTTATGTTTAAATCCTTAAATTTAAGAATGAAACATAATCAGGTTTTTAAAATAAATAATTTTAGAGAAAAAAAAAGGTGCAAATTTTCATTGTCAGATTTCTTGTTTAATATGACTCCAGACAACTTGTCTCCCATTCTTCATGAAAATAATAATAAAAATAAATTAAGAACTGAGTTGAGAAAATAAGAACAGGAAATGAAAGTTTGAAAGATGGTAAAGCAATATACAAGTATAAATAGAAATATTTAGCTTAATTCTTTTGCACAGCTTAACTACAGATCAAAACTAGAAAATGATTGCAGTTACATTTTTTTTTACTAGAAACCAAATCATTTGTCATATTGGTCACAAGAAAAACATTAAAAAGGAGATTTGGAATTTTGTAAATATAGAAATCAGACCACTCTAAATCTACTATGTTAATTATTTTAATGTAGGCTAAGTTGGAACTAGAGCTCAAACTTTGATATTAGAAACAATAGATAAAGTATGGGGGAATTGCTATATGGCTGAAAATCCAAGGTAATGTTCATAGTAGAAGCAGATATTAAACCATATGAAGAACTTGGGAGTAATTGAAACTGTATTAAAGTTGAGCGGGTATCTTCTAGAGTAATGAGCATCGAGCTATGGATGTAATCCCAGGCCTGTGGCAGATGATGGACCAGATTGCCCACAATGTTCTCTTTTAAGTGCATTACTGTGTGATCTTCATGTAACGTCTCCCACTCATCTCCCTTCTCGGTAACTCAGGGTGGCTCAGACCCAAGCGACACTCTTCCTTCTTCCATTTGCCTTATCTCAACATCATTCCATATGCAATTCCTATTTATCGCACCCCCAAATTACATACCAACAACATATACTTCTATTCAAAATCTTTTGAGCTCTTATCAGAGTTACAAAATATTTATTCTAGCAAAGATGTCTTTCTTAAACTCTTCCTGTAATACATTCTCCACGTAGAAGATTATCCTTCCAAAGCATAAAGAGGTGGGATTATAGCTCAGTTGTTGAAGTCTTACCTCTTGTGCATGAGGTCTTGGGTTTGGTCCTAGCATTTCATAAATGTGGTGTGGCATCACCCGCCCATGATCCCAGGACTTAGGAGGCAGAGGCAGGAGGATCACAAGTTTAGTGTTTTCTTTGGCTACAAACATGTTAGGGCTAGCCTGCACCGTAGTCAGTTGCCACTGTGGAGCACGTCCTCATGTCCTCCTCATCACTTTGCTCATTTTGGTCTTACTTTGGACCTTCTACATCTCTGTCTCTTGGTTTTCCTCTCTCTAGAACATTTTCTGCTCCTATCTTCTCCACACACCCTTCATAATCCTTAGCTTCTTGATCATTCACATTCCTTTTTTTTTTCTTTCTTATAAGGACAACATTTAATTGGGACTGGCTTACAGGTTCAGAGGTTCAGTCCATTATTATCAAGGTGGGAGCATGGCAGCATCTAGACAGGCATGGTGCAGGAGGAGTTGAGGGTTTTATATCTTCATCTGAAGGCTGTTGGAGAATACTCGCTGCCAGGCAGCTAGGGTGACAGTCTTAAAGCCCACACCCACAGTGACACACCTACTCCAACAGGGCCACATCTTCAAATATTGCCACTCCCTAGGCTGAGCATATACAAACCATCACATTCCATGCCCTGGCCCCCATAGGCTTGTTCAAACACATGTCTTTGGGGGCTATATCTAGCCATAGCATAATAAAAAAGCACATTTAGTCCAACTTCCAAAGTCCCCATAGTCTCATACAATGTTAAAAGTCCAAATTTCAAAGTCTTTTCTGAAATCCTAAATTAACTGTAATTCACAAATTAAGACAGGAAACCAGCTGAGCAAACTCTAAACTCTGCATCTCCATGTCTGATATCAAAGCGGTCTTCAGATCTTCAACTCCGTCTGTGACAACAGCATCCATTCACTCCCCTTATTTATTACCTTGCTTATTTATTACCTTGTTTATGTATAGCAAGGAGATTGCTATGTATTTGTGTTCATTTATTTACACATATATTTTATTACAAATATTATTACAAAAATTACAAATATTATTACATATTTATACATAAATACATTTATGTATACTTGCAGCTACTTTTCTCTGTCATTTGACATTTGAGGAAACAATGATCTTATCTACATTGTTTATTTCTAGATTAAGTAAAGGGCCTGGCTTATAATAAGTATAAAAACTAAATGTACAGCCAGGCATGGTGATGCATGCTTTTAATTCCAGCACTCAGAGGCAGAGGCTGGTGGATCTCTGTTCAAGGCCATCCTGGCCTATATATTGTAGATCAAGGCCTATATATTGTATACCAGCAAGCATTACATAGTGAGACCCACAGTGAGATTCAATAAGCAAAACAATACATGCATGATATTTATATTTATGACAGATTGTTTAGTAAGCCTGAACTTTCTATATCTAAGGTTTAAGTTATCTGTAGTGATATGTTTTTGAAGCATTCTCTACTGTCTTCCTAAGGATATGTCTTTACCAAATTAAGCTCTGGAAATTTTAGATTCATTTGGGATGAATAAAAGAATGGAGAATGGTAGATACAGAAAATACATATAGCCCCTGTGTTCCACACCTGAGGTATCAGTCTCTCTAAGAATCTCAGATCCACACACTTCCTCATCGGTACTGGTCAGTACTCTTTGATCTGATTAATTTTACCAGGTTTACCCAATTTCTGTCATTGCCACTACTAGCTGCTTTTGGGTACAATGATATCAGCACAGCAGTTGTACAATCTGTTGTCTCCTGTCAAATGTATTATTGTCCCTATTGTAGGCATATAAAAACTTCATTCTCTACTGAGCTACCCAAAGCTTGCTATCTGTTAACATGTCACCCAGGACAAATGACAAAGCCTTCATCCTTCCTTGTCTGACTACGGGAAAGGCTGTTTAATACTGAAAAACAAAAAAAGAGCTATGTCTGAATTCTTTGTTTAGAATTGTATTCTGTCACCTTTTGTGTCAAATAATCTTTTCTCTGTCTCTTAACTATATGGAAATCTTATGATATTCTCCATGGACAGAGAGGCAAGGGAAATGAATGCCAGTCAACTCTTCTCTCCATTTGTTTAAGTACTCCCCCTGGAGATGATCATTTACTAACAATATCCATAATTTTATATAGACAATGCAAATGTAAACTTCAGCTCAATCCCTGTGCAAATAGTTTACCACTGCACTTTATCAGACGTGATGCTTAATCTTGATTGTCATCGTGGCTGGATTGAGGAGAGCACAGGAAAGGCTCAGGGCTGAGGGTGTCTGGTGAGGATGTCTCCAGAAATTATTACCTAAGCATGGGCGACTCGCCCTGAATATGGGCTATGCCATCCTGCAGCCTAAGGGCTTCTTAGATGGGCAGTTCTCAACTTGTGGGTCTGAGCCTTTCACAGGGTTCTCCTAAGACCATTGGAGAAACCAGACGTTTGCCTTAAGATGCATAACAGTAGCAAAATTACAGTTATGAAGTAGCAATGAAAATAATTTTATTGTTGTGGGTCACCACAACCTGAAAACTGTATTAAAGGGCCACAGCACTGGGAACTTAAGAAGCACTGACCGAATAGTACAGAAGCAGAGGAAACCAGCCAGTCAATACTGCATGCTCTCCCTGGTTCCTGACTGCCTGAGGTAAGAGCCCTGCTCTACTACATCTTTGTTATGATGTTGGTCAGCGTTGCTCTCCTGCGTCCTTCTGTCATGATCTTATTTGTTTTTTAATCTGGAAATTTACTATAATAACGACTCTGCTCCATTATGTATTCACAGACGAGCAGTATTGATCCATAGGCCTCTTCAAGGTCACATTTCTTACGACCATAATGATAACAATGGAACTTTCACACACATTTCAGAGGGAATGCTGAAACCATAGAATGAGGGGTGTGTGTGTGTGTGTGTGTGTGTGTGTGTGTGTGTGTGTAGGTGTGTAGGTGTGTATATGTGTGTGCATGTATGTGTGTGTGTGTGTGTGTGTGTTGACCAGGAAAATGACTCAACCTTAATTCTAAAGAAATGAGTGGGGGAATATCCATATAAAGAGAAGGAAGAAGTCTACAGCAATACTGTAATAGACGGGATATTTTGTTACAACTTGTTTTTTATTGACTTTTTATGTCTGAAGTCTACCATAATTTTTCACGTGAATAGAAAATACTTTGCTATTCATTTCATTGCCTTGTTTATAACTTACTTTACCATTAAGCTTCATTTAAAAAAGATTTATTTCATTTATATAAGTACACCGTAGCTGATTTTAGACACACCAGAAAAGGGCATTGGATCCCATTACAGATGGTTGTGAGCCACCATGTGGTTGCAGGGATTTGAACTCAGGACCTCTGGAAGAGAGTCAGTGCTCTTAACCACTGAGTCATCTCTCCAGTCCACCATTAAGCTTTTCATTCCTCGTGTTTTTACTGTTGTCTATGTCATGTCAGTGAAATTTTATTTAGAAAATGCTAGCTACAGACCAACTGCAGAGCTTCTGATGATTTCCTTCACACACACCATTGACAAAGGCCCACTAGCTGCAGATGTGCTCAAACAGATTTTGTTTGAACTAAAAAAGTTTCAGGGTTTACTGGAAGATTCTCAAGTCAATACTCTTACTTGTATCTGCTTTCACAGAAATGCTTTCAGATGTCCAGGGAGCTTCATGGATTCTCTCATTTCTACGTGTCCAGTACTAGGATTGTGTGTGTGTCATGGATACTAGAAATCCAAACTCAGGTTCTCAAGCGTATAAAATGAGCATTTAAATAAGTCGTCATTCAGCATCCTGAAAAAAATAAGAAATG
This sequence comes from Tokudaia tokunoshimensis, assembly GCA_036184795.1. NCBI lineage: Eukaryota > Metazoa > Chordata > Mammalia > Rodentia > Muridae > Tokudaia > Tokudaia tokunoshimensis. The sequence continues at coordinate 7,931,232 of BTHU01000014.1, forward strand.
CTTGTCTTATCTTTGAAATAAAATGTTCTCATTTACCCCTAACACTCTCAATGTGGAAATAGATATCAGGCTTCCTCATTTTACCTTTGATCTTGTATTCAGAACATGAATGCACATCTTCAGTAAATTCCCACTTTGTATATTGGTAGCCCAATGGCATTATCAGTAAAATTAAAGGATCTATGACTTCTCTTTCATATTTCTGTAGAGATGGACAAATGGTTTAAGTCTAAGAACGCCATTCTCTTAAAAAGTATTTATTGTAATTGATAAACTAGTTGAGGATTTATGAAGATATTCACTAGGCCTCTTATGCTTCGTAGCATGAGAACATCATTTGGGTACATGTTAGAATTGTGTGTTTTTTATATGAATTATAGACAGACACAGATATAGAGTAATAATCTCTTTTCTTCCAACTAGACAGTTTCATTACATAGTTAATATAGAAACTACCCATCTTGTAATTCTATTGTCGGAGAACACAAACCATGTTAATAAAGATGTTTGAAGAGAATGTTTTGCTTTTTCTGATTGAAAAGGAGGTGGAGGCATACACTGAGACTTACATTAGTTGTGTGTGACAATAGACGGTCCCATTTAAAGTCACTAAAATGTCATTCATAGAGTCAAAGTTTCCTTAAAAGACACTCCGAGGAAAACGTTAACAAAGTATTTGAATGAGTGGCTTGCTCTGTGGAAGGAAGGGATGGGAAGAAGGTATGGAAGAAAAGAAATAGTCTCACTCCAAAGACTGTGAAGAACTCTTGGAAAGTATCTGGTTCAGCTATAAGTATCAGATCTGCTGTATCAAAAGAAATTGAGTTCTAGTGTCCACAGTGCTAGAGTTAGAAGTACCACCATGTTGCTATTAAGGTTAGAACAGTTGTAAACTCTAGTCATTTGAGTTCATTTGCTTTAATGACCTTTATAGTTCTTGAAAACTATTTAGGAGTATAATTGAGTAGTTAAATACCTGTAATTTTAAGGAATATCACAAAGTCAACATAACTAACAAAGAAATAATTTTTGTATAATAAAGTCTTGCGGGAGTCTATGGAAGTTGTGTGGCAGTGTGGCGGTCCTCATTTTGATACCAATGAACTGAGAGACAGAAAGATCACATTCTGTCATAGAGCCAAACCTTGGTAATCCAGATACTCTTTCTTTCTTCCTGGTCCTCCTCTGCGTCGTCGTCCTCCTCCTTCCCCTTCTTCCTCCCTCTTCCTCCTCTTTTTCTTTTTTTCTGAAGAGAGTAGCTTGAGAGAAGAAAGGTTTGCTTAGTTTTATGCCAAAACACTCATTTTTTGAGGTTTTGTGGTGATTTTGTCTTTGTTTTTGTTTGTTTGCTTGTTTTGTATCATTAATTTCCATTCTTATTCTTATTTGTCACCTTAATTCTCACTGACCCACGTTAGGGAAGCTCATAAAATCTTGGGCTCCCATTCTAGAAGAACATTTATATGATGGCATGTGTGGAATTTCAAATCTGGTTTCCAGGCATTGGCTGAGCACTGAACCCTTAGTGAGTCTCCATGGATTTCAGTTTTCTGAAGTGTGGATTGGAGAATCTCCTTTCGCTCAGCGTTCCAATTGCACAGTTTCTTCCTACAAACACCTGTGAGTGTCATAGGACTTTGCTCACGCATGCACAGTGCCCAACAAGATGCATAACTTGGACCATTTTCTCCATCGTCTTTAGGAATTGCAGCAAGGGTGTCATTTGACCACAGTGGTGACCTGTTGACTAACACAGCTAATAACTTATTGTTTCCCCTTGACCTGCTCCCATAGTGTCCAAAAGGCTTCACGGGATCAACTCTTAAGCTGTCTACTTGCAATCAAATCCTAATCTTAGAGTCTACTTTTATGAGGAAAAGAAAGAAAAATTTTGCAAGACATGACAATAAATCACCTCAAGACTTTGTGGTTTAAACAGGGATTTTATTGTGCACCTGAATTGTGCTGGTTGAGAATGGGGGAAAAATAGAGAATAAAAAAGTTATTTGATAACTTTCAATGTTCTTGTTGTAGCCGTAAATCGATTGAAAACTAACACGTCAAATAAATTTTTGTTAATCGAAAGTATGTTAAGATAATGTGTTATTTAAACTAAAAAATATCCAGCAAATATTTTCAGGAACAGTTCAGTGGATATGCATGTACAAGATTTCCTTGAAGCTGGTTGCACACATAATTGCATTTTTGAGCACCAGTTATAATTTAGTACTTTAATAAACATGAGTCTTGTCTTGAATTCTAAGTTCAAGTTAGGCTATAAATATAGGGTATTATCATTTCATAGATAAGAGATAACATACATATGTTCAGCAGAGAATTGCTTTCTCTTTTTAAAAGAAAGCAAAGACCTGAGTCACAATGACATAGTACTTGAGCTGAAGTCAAACCTGAACGTTATTTTACTCCTAGCTCCTAACCTTTTTGCAAACCCTCTGTTTTATGGGCTGCATATGCATGCATGCATGCAAACACACTCATAAGTATCCCCAAACAAAGGCTAATTCTCTTTCTAGAAGCCACGGGATGCCAAATTAAAAGCCCCGTGCCAGAGGTGAGGTACTTCCCTCTAGTTTTTGGTCAAGAGCATCCTGGAGAAGTCAGAGCATCGCCCTCTGTCACCATGGCTCTTGATTACTCCCCAGAACGTGAGGGCAAGAAGCCATGCTCGGTGAGCTCACAGTCCCGGCGGTGAGCCTGCCACTGTTATTTTGTTAAATGAACATAATATCAAACTTCCCTCTAAGTCTGTATCTCTCTACCCAGAGGTTAGTAGCTTTCAGATCTCATCAGACTTTCCTTGTGCAGTGGATGGTGGTTAACACAGAAATTTGCAACCAGTCAACATGCAGAAAATATGTGTTGGCTGAGGGCTCAGCCGGAAATGTAAGATCCTATTCTCTCCCCATAAGGCTCAGGGTCCATTGAGGAAAGAGCCCAGTTCAGAGAGGATTCAAGAGAAACAGTGCCTTCTGCACGGGACAGGAACACTGCATTTATGAACTCACAGCTGCTGTGGTTGCCTACACAAGACCTGCGCATGATCCGGTCAGTCAACGTTCCAACACGGAGGGCAGGGGGTCTTACAGGCACCCACTCTTAGCTGAGGGGCTGTGGACATTGATGGTTTCTGGGGAAGGGAGAGTTGACTTTTTTTCTCTCTCTCTTTAATTGTGTGACAAGTTGGTCATGTTCTAGGGGATGACCCCACACCCATGAGTATATGGGGAGCACACATTGGACTCAGTAGGTTATTTTAAAAAACAGAAAAGAAAAACAACAACCAGAGACTGTGAGGTTGAAAGGCGTGGGGACATGCGATGGAGCCAGGAGAGGTTAAACTGAGGAGGGAGACTGAACGTGACCAAAATACACAGAACGCACACAAGTGTAACCATCAAGTAATTGATGCATATTGTGTTTAAATATTATATTAAACATATTTTATAAATAAAAGCAATGTTTATAATAGAATATAAATAATAATATATTAAATAAATATATTAAAAATGGTTAAAAGTCTGTGTTTAGTTTTTGGCAGTTTCAGTGGTCACCCAAGGGATTGATATGCTATGTATGTGCTATGTAAGTGCTATACACAGATAAAGTGAGTATACTTCATAGTATATATAATTATGTATGAAAACACTTATAAATATACATATACCTAGAGTGACATAAATACGTATTTGCCTGGGCACATGAGACAATCTAAATGAAATTTCATTCTGGTAGCAACGAATACAACTGACACCCACACCTTGGTGTCTAACTGTAGGAGGAATGAGTCAACATACCCTGACAGGCAACCCATAATAACCCATGCATGCACAACAGCTGCATCCGCATTTTACAACAGTGAGATCTGACTGCTGAGGGGAGACAAATGAGTGCATGACCTGGCCAGCCAAACAGATGGTACCAGCAGCAAGGGGTGAGATGTCATGGACCAATGGGGAGTGGGTGGGCGGTATAAAGGCACTCCCCAGTTCTGCAGTAAACGAGTCTGCTTCCACTTCTCACCTGAGTTCTGGAGTCTGTGTTGTGGCTTCAGCATCTTCTTACTCCGTACCCCAAAAGGGCTATTTCCAGGGGCTGAGGGCTAGTGAAACATCTAACTATTCTCAGTAAACTTAATGTTCCCAGAAGCAGGGACTGAATCTCCAAGGATGATGAGAACTATTCCAAGTAGGTCTGGAGAATTTTGGGACACTGTGTAATGCCAGAAAATAAAGACATTGGATAGAGAGAGAGAATGAGATGGGGGCAGGGTGGGAGAAGAGAAAGAGAGAGACAGAGACAGAGACAGAGACAGACAGAGGGATGAGACAGACATAGAGAGACAGAGACAGAGACAGAGAGATGAGACAGACAGAGAGACAGAGAAAGACAAAGACACACACACACACATACACACACACACACACACACACATAGGTTCTGGTGGTATGCATTAAAGCGCATAGAAGCCAATTGAAAAAGTGTCTGAAATTGTAATAATATGACCATAGAATCTATAATGTAGGAGATCATTACAATTTGAAGTATAAAATATTCATGTGTTCATACTCATATAAATAAATGCTCAAACAAAGTAACACATGGTAAAGAATTCCCAACTCTGACCTGCAGAAGCATTCTAAATACATGTTGTAGATTTCCAGCACCCAAGAAGAGAAACGCGCAGGATGCTGGAAATCTCCTTCCTAAGTGCACAGTGTGAAAGGCAGGGAAGAGTAACATGGCTGTAGGAAAACCTCACGAACTCTCCTGGGCCAGGGGATGACAGCCCTGGTCAGTCAGCAAGTCTAGTAATAGCAAGAAATTCTGCTGTCATGCACACTCATACTCTGTGGTCTTCCTCCCACTGAAGCCTGATTCCAGCCCTACCACGGGGAGAAAACATCAGACAAGCTTTATTTACTGCACATAGTCAACACCTGACGAGAACTACTCAAGTCTCAGCAAGGAAGACTAAAGAGACCTGGCCCAAAAGGAGGCTGGGGAGGCAGGGTACCAGATGCAGTATGGTGCCTGCACTGTATACTGGACTAGAAGAGAAGACAGCACAGGAAAACTAACATCCAGATAAACTATAGACTTTAACTAATGGTCACCTATCAGTATTGGCCCATTAACTATAACACAAGTTTCATCATGTAGTGAGGTAGTGGGTAGACCCAACTTCTACGCTATGTTCTTGGTAGACTTAGTATTATGCTATGATTTTACCAAACTAAGAACCTTTGATGAAAACTGGAATACTTAAATTTCACGTACTTCACAAATGATGTAATGACAAAGATGTCACAAAGGTCTATGTGGATGAGCTTTTGTGTTCTAATTAGTCTTTGGTATTGGAGAATGGCAGGTTGTAGACACTTGAGGAAATTCCCCTCTTCAAGCCTTCCTTGCTTAATATATTCCCTTCTCTCCTCACTTTGGTATATGCAGACTGTCAAAAAAAATCATAGAGGGCTGAAGAAACAAGTCAGAGGTTTTCAGCAGTACTGCTCTTGCAGAGGACTTGAGTTCAGTTCCAGCACCCACAACAATGTCTCACAAGCACTCATAACTCCAGCTCCAAGGACATCAGACTCCTCTTGTGTAGACTCCTTGGACACCAGCAACTGAGAGCACATAACAGCCTCCCCCACATACATAAGTAAATAAAATGAATCATCACAAACTTCATAGAAACGTATATTGTTTACACAGAGGATTTCTCACACAAGATACAGCTCTAACCTCCCTCCACTCTGATGAGTCCTCTTCGTTTCCCTAGACCATTTCATTTCTACTTCCAAGATAAATATGCACACTCTTTATGCATCTAGACAAAATCTAGAGACCACAAATGAGAGTAAGCATGCACATTGTCTGAGACTTGGTTAATTCATTTAATATGATTATCACCAGTTGCATCTATTTTTCCTGTAAATGACTTATACCCACTCTTCTTATGAAAAATATATCTCACTGTGTATTTGTACAATTTCTTTATCTATTCCCCTGTTGGGCACTAGACAGGTTTCATAACTGGGCTACTGTGACTACAGCTGCAGCGACCATGTGTGTGCAATTGTCTCTGGGATATGTTGACTTGGGGTCATCTAGATAAACACCTAGGTGTGGTATACCTGGGTCACATAGGAGATCCACTCTTAGTTCATTCATGTATTCCTTTAAAGATAGGGTACAAAATAACCCATTTCTTGATGACATTCTATACAAACTTAATTTCACTTCATCCCACATGAGGCCCTCCCGCCCCTCTCCCCCATCCTTCTGGCCTCTGCTTGTTCTCCCCTTTTCCAATTCCCTGTCACATGTGTTCGATGACCCTCCTCCCTCTTTTCCTTACAGCTCCCCTCCCCCGCTTAGCCACGAGTCCTCAGCATTTGCTCTGGTGTACCCTCATATGCTCAGAGCTCAGTGGTGGCAAGGCCAGGTCAGGACAGATGCTCTTAGGAAGAATGTGTCAAGGCCAGGCAGCAATCCTGCAGTGCCCCTCTTTTCTATCCGGGCATCATGGTTAGCAAGTGACCTGTCTCAGTTTTCATCTGCAGTGCAGTTAGCATGAGAGCTTGTCATAGAGTTAACATCTTAGACATCGTGTGACCCAAAAGAAGGTAGATTCCATTTGGAAGGAAAAAGTGAAGGGGGTGCTGGTGGTCATTACTGGGTCCTGTTCAGGCAAGGAAGCTTAGACTCTCTGCTCAGCTCTGCCCTTCGGTAAAGCTCAGAGGGCACATTGTGAAGCAAGGGCTCTGCATACATATGATGCGAAGACATGTTTGAGCTGGTATTTATGTGAAATAAAGGAATTTAAGAAGATACTCGTGAAAATCTTTAAGAGATGTCTGAGCGGCTTTTGTCATGAACTCCCTGGCAACTGGACTGAGGCTGGAAGTGGACAAGCCCCATCAGAGATGGACCTCCTGGGTATGATGGTGTTCTGTTAGCTTCCTTGGACAACATCTGACAGTTCTGCCACATTAAAAATATGCTCATTTGCATCTTCCTTGGGAACATCTGGAGAGGAGAAAAAAAGTGCCCGTGGAAAGCTGTTCAGCTCGCAGAAAACTGAGGCTGAGCAAACATGCCAGCTTTCCCTTGCTGGCCATCACTCACACCCAATGTATTTATCCTTTTTCCCGACAAGAGAACAACATTTGGAATAGCTCAAGCTGCTGAGTTAATCATCCAGACGCCATGGGGACATTTTAAGCTGCGGGCCAACCCACCTCGCATGATTTGGAACCAACACAACCACCAGGCTGAATGAGGCTTGCTCTGCAGTCTGTCCAGCTGTGTGTGTGGTGGGTTGGGAGGGCAGCTTGCTGCCCATCCAATTTCCTATCTCTGCTTAGAACATCGGTGCCAAGGGCAGAAATGTGCCAGGATTTCAGTGAGTCAGTGGCTTTGACTCTATTTCAACTCCAAAAATATTGTTCCCTAACACGGGCGCACACCTCCCCTCATTCCCTCAACTAGTCTTGTGATTTTTACCGTGTCCAAGCACAGCAGGACTGCCAAGCTGGCTTGGCCTTTGTCATTCTTGAGTTGGGGCAGAGCCTCTGAATTTAATCTCTAGATCACTGCCTGTTTCTCCATTCCTAATACCTACCCAAGTGCCCAAAAGTCTGTAACTGTTCACTTCATGGACACCACACTTCTGCTTTGTGTGTGGTACCCAGTGAAGCCTGGCTTTGAGCTCTGATGGTCATGGGCTGTCTCTTGTCTTATTTAAGTAGATAAATGTTCATCTTTGCTCTACTCCATAGTAGCGGTGACTTCACACTCATAGTGCATTTATATTCAGATCCAAAGTCAAATCCAAATGGGCAGATAAAATGTTGTCTGGAACATGCCTTCCTAATGTTATAAATTCCCGACTGCCTCGCTGAGGGAAACCAGATACTGATTTGACATGAAATGGAAATTAATGTGCTTTGGAAGTTCTTTGTAGACTCGCCTTGCATAGCATAGTTAAAGCTCGTTCGTTTGGGTAGCCTGGGTTACCCAGTCGCTGCTTCAGACTTCCACCTTGTTTGGTGAAGTTTATTGAGTCAGTTTGTACCATCAGGTTACTGCAGACCAAGGATTCTAAGGCATCACTTGGGCAAAGAGTGACAGGTGCTATGACCGCCTTTCCTTCCAGGGTGACAACAACATGTTTAAAGATGTTCTTGAAGGCATTTCTCATTTCTCTGTTGTCTCAATTCCTCCCATCATCCTTGACTCCACCACTAAGGCATCATCGTTTAATGTATCAGAATTCAACCATTAGAACATATAAGGCTGGTCAGCTCTTTGCTGTTAAAAAACGGTCCCTGTGTTTTGGTTCATCCCAGCTAGCTGCAAAGGTCTTCACCCAACCATGTCCTCTTGTCATGGAAAGGCAGGAAAGGAACTAACGTAGCTGAGAGGACTGTTTTCAAAATCAATCTCTCATGTTTAAAAGGGAACCATCCTTTCCAGGTGGCACAAACACAGTCCTTTGAACCTAGACCTCCATCTTCCTGAGTGCTCCTCCATTTTTTACACACTGAGGAGAGCTTCCAGGTGCCCGCGGAGCTAACGAAAATAGATGGTTTTTTTTCCTTAATGGGGTTCACTTTGATTTTCTGTCATTGTGGTCAATGACACAAGACCTGCTCCAGTGTCTGAATGCTGGCGGAACATCATTTTCCCTCACATCCCTTGAGCTGCATTTGTTTGCGATCACCTGTCAGTCCTGTGTCCCTCAGGGTCCACGCTGACTTTTTTTTTTTGAAACAGGAATTCACAAAGCCCAGGTTGGTTTTAAACTTCCTACTCGGCAGAGTTTAGCTTTGAATTCTTGATATTTTTGCCTCCCTCTCCTAAACGCTGGGATCATAAGCACGTATAAGCATTCAGTTCAGACTGAATTTGAGCTGGTTGTTCATTCTCGAGAGAGAAAAGTTCCCTTGGTTCATGGCTTTCAGGCGGACTGCATCTAGCTGTCTTTAAAACAGATAGCAGTTGTGTATCAGACTCAACTCTTAGCAAACCAGGTAAACTAAGGCAGATGCCCCTATACTCTCAACAGCACACTCACCGAGTCACAGCACCTATTGTCATCGATCTCTAAGGGTCACACGTTTAACATTTAGCACACAGTAGGCCTGGAGTTGAGTGTTTCCTATGCTCTGATTCTGTTTTGCCCCAGTGACCACAGCAGGAACAGATATTTTCAAAGAGGTGTGAGACTCAGTGGGGCACATATTTTCATAAAGTTGCCAGTATCAGGGAACTCCATCTTTGAATTCCAAAGACAAAGCCCTTATTCCTTCCACCACGCTCGTCTCTTCTCTGCCCACCCACACGTATGAATGAACACACAGAGTGGAGTTATATATGAAGTCATCAGGGGAAGATAAAGGTGGGCTGTTTAGACTCTGTTGATTTTCAAACTTGTAGCTGAGTTTTATGAAAAGGGGAAAAAAAAGAGAAAGTAAAGCGTTTGTTCCTTCCTTGGGACTCTTCTGGAAAGCACAGGAAGTTCATTCCCTTGCAAAGGTCACTGAACAAACCTCTGAAATGTTTCTAAAGGTGTTTGACCTTGACTCTCATGAGGGAGACTGTGTTTACTAAGAAAGTCTGTAGTGCACTCAGTATTTTGGACAAAGTGGTCATCTTTGTGCTATGGTGACATCAAAAGAGAGAAGAATATCGTCTGTTCTGTGCCTCTTCCCATCATTTGGAAGGTATGCCTTGCTGGTGGATAGGTGTGGCAGAGATAGCTGCTCTTTAAATGCTTCTGAGAAATGTTGCCAAGAAGCACACTTACATTATTTAAAGACCTTTTAAAAGAGAACCCTCCCCCTTGAGCACACTCTTGGCTGGGAATCTACATTGAACAATCTGCTGCTATATTTCTTGGAGACATTATTTAAAATCCTTTTAAAGTGCAGTTCTTCCTTCTTCCTGATGATGGATACCTGTGAAGGGCTTAATAGTACCAAGGAGGGGCCAGAGGAGGGTGACTGCTACTTAAAAGGATTTAAGAGAATGTTGCAACCATATTTTATGCCCCCATGCCTAAAAGCCCACAGCAATAGGGGAGGGGAAAAGCCATGGCTTTCTTCTCTGGGCATGAATTGCAATATACTTCTAGGTTTTCCTTCTCTTTTTGAAGAACTGTCAAGATCACTGACTGGTCAGTCCATAATGGCTTTACTGCTAGTACAGTGTCCATTCAGAGAGAGTGGAGATGCTTCTTAACAGTTTTGAAGTAGAAGCTGAAAGTGCAAATTCACACAGATGTCCCAAAGAGTGATGCAGTCTGACCAGAAGGCAACAAGGATTTGGGTAGGTCATTACATGTAATGATGTATTTTCACAGACAATATACATGCTATAATTCACACTATAGAGATATACATACAGCTTATGATACATGCATATATTCTCTATGAACATGCATTTCACTGGACTTCTGATAGCTTGATAGAGTGACACACATGGCTAGAGTTGACTGTGCACAGTGTTTAAGGTACTCCTCCTAAACTTCACATGCAGTGAGCCATTTAATGTTCACAACAACTTTACGTGCAGTACATCATTTAATGTTCATAACAACATTGAGAGGTACACATTCTTGCTATCATTCTCTTGAAAATGGAAAAACGGAGGCACAGAAAGACAAGTCGTTCTGCTGCTGAAGGGGACAAGCTTGATTCTCATTCTGCATGTGGTCGCTCATCAAGAGCCTGAGTTTCCAGGCATTCTGTCATTAACTGGACATGACTGTGTGTCCTGCACGGTTTCAAGTGTTGAAATTGAATGCCCATCAGCAAATATGAGGACACTGGACGATTAAGACAGCCATGGTGTCTAAGAGATATGACCTTTGGGGGTGAGGTGTCCGGGATTAAATAATATCATCAGAATACCATTACACGACTGAATATCCTGGTAGCTTTGCAGGAAGATGGAGAGAGACTCCTGGAGATGTATGTACAGATGAAGGTACTCCTTGACTCTCACCATGTGATATCCTGAGATACCTAATCCTTTTTCTAGCAAGAGGATTATCACCAGATGCAGTTCTGTGGTGGTTTGAATGTGAATGGCCCCCATTGGCTCATATTGCAATGTTTGGTTCCAGGTTGGTGGACTATTTAGTAAGAAGGAGGTGCTGGGGGTGAGCTTTGACTTTCAAAAGCCCATGCTAGGCCCAGTCTCTCTCCCTCTCTTTTTCTCTGCCTGATGCGTGTGGCAAACTTGTAAGGCCTTGGTCTGCTCCGTTTCCATGCCTGCCTGCCTGCCTGCTTCCACATTTCCTGCTGACCATGGACTAACCCATGGAAATTTAAGCAAGCCCAATTAAACTCTTCCTTTTCTAAGTAGCCTTGGTCATGTTGTCTCTTCCCAGTGATAGAACAGTGGCTAAGACAAGCCTCTTGCCTTTGAACGGGAACTGTGAACTCAAAACAGAGTTTGGTATTGTGTTATCAATCACAAAACATTAATACAATTATACTCTCCTGATTGTCCATTTAACATGAGTCTACATAGTTGCCAGATGAACTGCGCTCACACAGTGTCTGTTCCTCCTGTGATTTTTATCTGCTGTAACTTCTTTACTGAGCAGCACCAACAAGTCTCTTTTTTACTGATAAACATTTGTAAGAGTTCATCGTGGATTTAGTTCTTTCTATAACAACAACAATAACAAAACCCCTGGGTGTTTATTTGCTCATTTGGTCTGTATATCATCTGCACTTCCCAAATCAAAGAAACATTGAGCATTTAAAGCTTTAAGAAAAAGGAACTAGAGATTATCCAATGAGTGACTTTATCATCCACATGAGATCATTAAGACCCATACAGAACAAAGGCATGCCTTTAAGTGACTTGTCTAGTAAGAAATCCAGCTATGCTGTCTCTCCTCTGGCAGGGGTGTCTACTCACCCCTCATTCAACAACTTGCAGCATATAACGTTCCACTGTGGCCAGAGCACCTATGGTTAGCCAAGTGATATATTCTGGCCAATGACATAGTAACAGATATGCTCTGAGTAGAGTTCTGAAAGCTGCTCATACCATGATATTTGTTTGTTTTTGAATCTCCATCAAGTCCCACAGGAAGAAAGGGGTAAGAGAAATACAGGGTTAAAAACTTAGATAAGACTAACTTGGGTCATTTATTCCTGAGTTTTTTCATGAGAAGTAAAAAAAAATTCCTGTTTCAAGATACCGAAATATGGATTTGCTCATTCCGGTGCAAAAGATGAAACCAGTTTGTCTCTCTGTAAAGTCTTCCAGAATAGTCCCTAAAATAAGCCCAGAAGTTTAAATAATGAAGGTCACCTATTTACTCTAAAATATATTACACTAATGTCTGTAAGAACAAAACAAAATTTATTTTGACCGACATTTAGAAAACAATTCTTTTATTACTTTTTTGGGGAGTATTTCATGTAAAGTATTTTGATCATATTAACTTTCTTCCCCAACTGCTTCCAGATCCATATTGCCTATCCTTTCCCTAGTAACATCTGAGGAATCAGAAATATGCAGGATACTTTCATGTCCGCTTCAGTAGACAAATAATATCTTTCAGAAAGAAACATTTCAGCAGAAATTCTTATTATAAAATAAAACAAAGCTGGAAAACCTGATCAACTTTGAGTTTTCTTCTTTAAGTTTTTTTTAAAAGATCTATTTTATTTAAGAATTTACTTTATTTACAAAATATAAATGTGGGAGTTTACCTGCAATACCCACAGAGGCCAGAAGGAGGCATTGGGTCCCTTACAACTGGGACCCAATTATGAGCCACCATGTGGCTTCTGGGAATTGTACCTAGGTCTGCTGGAAGAGCAGCCATTTGTTTTAATTGTAGAGTCATCTCTCCAGCCTCCTCTTCCTCCTCCCTCCCTCTGTCCCTCCGTCCCTCCATCCCTCCCTTCTTTCCTCCTCTTCCTCCCCTCCCTCCTTCCCTCCCTTTCTCCCTCCTCCTCCTCCCTCCTCCTCCCCTTCCCCCTTCCCCAAACTCCTCCCCCTTCCCTGCCTCCCTCCTCTTCCTCCCCTCCCCTTCCCCTCCCTCATCCCTTCCCCCTCCTCCTCCTTCTCTTTTCCCCTTAAGCTCTCATTGAGTTCAGTTTATGCACTCAGCTTTGGAAATGGGCATATCCTGGAGCATGGTCAACATACCATGGGTCACTTCATAAAAGAAAATGGACTTTTCATCTTCCAGAAACTATCAAACTACAAAAGCGCACCAGCTAGTGATAGAATGTCATGGCCACCTCTCCCCTCTCTGTGTTGGCATTTTGCCTGACTTGAGCTTACACGGGTCTGATGCATGATGTTGTAATCACTGTGAATTCACATGCACAGCTATTCTGTTGTACCCAGAAAGCCATGCTTCCTTGACGATATTTACTACTGCTGGCTTTTACAGCCTGTACTTTCTCTCTCACCCAAAGATCCCAGACCCTATGGGGAGTGGCATATGACAGACGTTTTGTTTTATAATTAGGATTTTAACTTGAATAGTACTTCCTGAGAGATAATATTTACCCATTGACAATGAGCACAAAACAAATGCCCTTCATCTTTCTAATTGTTCACACTCTGGTCGTGTCTTTGAAATAAACTTGTTTTTTTTTTAACCTATTGTTTATCTTCCCCAATAAAATGAGAATTCCATGAAACTAAGCTTATTTGACATTTGGAGTCTAAGGTTCTTCTTAGGGATGCCCAATGAGTCTAAGTATTTAGAGAAAGCTTTGAGAGGTGACGTTAGTTATCTGAGCAAGGAGAAGATACTTACCAAGGAAAACATGGAGAGTGGCGGGAGTCTAGAGACTTGGAAGTGTGCAATTCTCCATATAATCAGAGCAATCCGGGTTAACTGTAGCTTAGGCTCACAGTCATAGTGACAACAGGAAACCATGAGCCTAGCGGTTGTTGTTGTTGTTGTAGGTTCCCAATTGGAAGGTTATAACTATCACACTTTCAACTTCTTTCAGATAGTAGTTTGATAGCAACTGTGCCTTTGGGGAAGGGGATTCTTTGGGTATTATGGAGGGTTAAGGAGACACAAGGGCAGAAGGGAAGCTGAGGATCCTAGAGAAGATGTGTGTCTAACGGTCCAAGAGAGATGTGATGATGGGTACACCAGAGTTAGCAAGGGTCGGAGAAAGAACTCAGCACCGGCAGTGAGAGATGGGAAGGCATGGCTGGTGGGCTGCATTGATCCTGTGAGCATAGCAGGTGAGAAAGGGAGTCAAAGGGAAACATGTGATCTTCAAATCACATGACAGATGACACACAGTGCCAGGTTGGAGATGATAGGAAGAGAAGCAGGCTTAGAAGAAGACAGAGAGTCCTGGACACATTAGTAGTGAGATGTTAGAGGCTCCACTTAAACGTAATTGCAGGAAAAGTTTGTCTTGGACAATCTTCCCAAACACATCCCAGACACTCAATAAACATGACCCTACCTCAGTAGACAGTGATCACTTTTAGTTTTAAACAACCTCCATATCTGTGTACTTAACTGCTAAGTGGAAACCATGGTGATCTAAAATAAGCACCTTTCTCTCCCTCCGCTGACATCGCAAAGACCAAAGTCCTTGGCAGTGAAATAAGGTTGAAGGGAAGAAATCTACTTTCTGATTATTTTGACACTGAGATTTCTGAGCCAAATAATTTATAGATATGAAAATGAATGGATGGATGAGGCACACAAGTTATGAAGATAAACTCAGGTATATAATCCCAAGAGTGCCTTATAATGCCCAAGAGGCAGGAGACTGCTGATGCTTGCTGATACTAAACTACCAGTGAAGCAGGGAATGCAGCCCCTGGGTCCCCTGCAACTCATGGACCAGACCATTCACAAAGGCCAGAGCTCCCTAATTAGCTGTTCTAAGACCCATCTCTGATCATTTGGAGAGAACTCAATATATGTATTTCAAACTGTGTGCAATTCTGAAAATTTACTAGAACAGAAACCACACAAAATTACAAGCTCCCCTTTAATCAACTTAGCTTTATTATAGGTCCTACCACCAAAGAGCTCATTTTTAATCCAGCCTAATTTTTAAATTTTTAACCTCTAATTCCCGTCGGTGTAGACTATGGGCTCCCACAAAGCCTGTGAATAATTTTGTGCTGACTAGACTTATCTTGCTCATTCCTCACTAAACTATTAGCGTGTGTGTGCGCAGGTATGTATGTTTGTATGTGTCTATGCGTATGTGTTTCTATGTGTGTGCATGCACTTGTGTTTGCATGTGTATGGACATGTGTACACACATATATATGCAGATGCTCGAGTGTATCATGTATGTGGACGCTAGTGATGTACATTGGGAGTTCTCCTCGGTTGCTCTCTATCTAATTTTTGAGATAGTATTTCTCACTGACCCTAGAGCTTATTTGCTGGGTTAGACTGACTGGTCAACATTAATCCTTTGTCCTGGCAGCCCCAGTGCTGGAGTTACAAGTGTGCATCAGAACACCTGGTTTCCACGTGGGAGTTGGGGATAGAACCTAGGTCCACACGTTTGTGCAGGAAGCGTTTTACTGAGCACATCACCTCCCCAGCCTTGTTATCACCTTCCTAAGGAAAAGCCTAGTGCCATGGAAACACTTACACGGGGCTATTTTGTGTTGAGCATGCCCTTAATGAATTTAAGATTCAATGGATGTTGGCATCATTTGCTTGCTATCCTGAGTCTTATATGCACAATGGTTGTCGATCAATTGTCCCTCTAGCCCAAGATGCGTGCACTTTAGCATCTCACTCACCTTGGAAGAAATACAAAACCATGCTTGTGATCCTGAAGCAGAGTGAAGAAGGACTACTGAGAAGAGAACTTTGACTGAAATTTATTGTGAAAAAGGCTGTATTCATGGAAACGTGCCATCTATTTTTCTTAAGCTCAAGAAAACACCAAAGTCATCTCATTAGGAACAATTGAGAGGCACTCACAACAGGATAAAGTTTGCATTAGAGTGGACATGTTTGACCTTCTATTGAGCGTAGCTTTCTCAATGAAACTGGAAAGGATTGCTTATGACAGCAGCTTGTCTCCACTCCATACCAACAGTTATTCATCTGTGTCTGCTGTCCACGTAGATATGCCATCCCTGCAGGACAGGACAGGCTTAACTGTGCTGCCAAAGTCTCTCCTAGATGATGGGAAACACAAACTTCAGTCCTAGTTTTATTTTCTGAAACCCAAACCAATACACACTTTTATTAATTATTTAATAATTCCATACAATGCTCTCTGATCACGTTAACCCCCAACTCCAGATCTACCCCAATGCTCCCTCCTCACCCACCTCCATTTTCCTGTCTTCTTTTTCTTGATCCACCAACTTTATCTGTGTTGCCCATATACTCCCAAGTATGAAGATGTCCACTGCAGCATAGCCAACAACCCCCCCCGCAGGAAACACAGCCTTTCAGAGACAGAATCTCCTTCCCCCAAAACCATCAACTGTCCATGAATCCATGGTTAGGGGTGGGTGTTTATGAGCCCCTCTCCTCCCCATGCTAGAGTGTTGACTGACTTCATGGTATGCAGCAGCTACTGCTCCGGTGAGATCATGTTTGTAGAGGTCCGATGATATCCAGAGGACAGTTACACTTCAGTCGTCCTCTGGCTCTTAGGGCATTTCTCCGTCCCTTTCCATGATAGGCCCCTGAGCTGTAGGGGGAAGAAGTGTCACTTATAGACCCCATTTGTGACTGAGCATACCACTGTCACCTGCTCTCTGCACTTTGACCAATTGTGAGTTTCTGTGTTAAGCAACATCTACTCCACAAAGAAATGTGCCTTACGAGGTAGGTCTGAGAGATGCACCAAAAAGAAAGAATGATCAGCATTTACAGGGCAGCCGGATCCTGAGTCCTTTTAGCAGAATCTTAGTCATAGTTTAACCCCTGAGGCCTGTGAGCTTTCAACCCTGGGTTATTTCCTGAAGCATTTACATATCACGTTCTTGTTCCTTGTATGGAACAAGTGTGTATGTCTCACACCCTACCATTTCAGCAACAAGGGCACACAGCAAGGCATACAAAATATTTTCCCTACATTGTAATTATATATCATCTGATATACTAACATTGTCCCAAGTTGTATGATACACACTAACTTCTAAATCAGTGAACTAGGGGCTGGAGAGATAGCTTAGTGGTTAAGAGCACTGTTTCTTCTAGTGGTCCTGAGTTCAATTCCTAGCAACCACTTGGTGGCTCACAACCATCTGTAATGGGGTCTGATTTCCTTTTCTGGTATGTCTGAAGACAGCTACAGTGTACTCATACACATAAAATAAATAAGTAATTCTAAATGAGTGAACTATTCATTATTGCATATGTAGGATTAGTAAGGAAAGTCTTTACTAATTTATAATAATAATTCACACTCTTGAATATATATACTTATATATGCATATACACAAAACACCCATTTATTTAAAATAAGTAGTTTCACAGATTGATATTAATATGTAGTTTTAAACATGGGTATATTTAGACTTGAATATGAAACAGTCATCTTAAAACTAGATTTACTAAAATGATTTGTGAAGTCATCTTAGCTTAATTGTGACATATTCTGCATGATTACAGTTATAGCAACATCTGCAGTTAGATTAACAAAGCTACAGTCTTTCGTTCAGAGAAAATATCACTGGCAAAGGCCAGTCTTCAAGTTTCTCAGAGTGAGACTGAAGATCTGTTAGCCACAGACAAAGGTGGGGAGTCACACTTCAGTGTTTCCAAGGACTCTTAGGATCATTTAATCTGCCCCCCCAACATCATTGATGCCTATATCTATACTCAGCTCTGCTGTTTTACTCTGAGGATAACAGTTTCTGAAGATTGCCTTAAACTGATGATGTCACAATGAGATTCCTTGTCGCCAAGGCCTCTTAGGAGTCGTTAGCATGTTGTAATACTCTGTACAGCGGACTGGTCTGTGGGTGCCGCATCTGGGCAGAAGCTACGCTCTTTGTCCTTCTGCCCCAACCACAGTATTCAGAGTGAGACCAGCATTGCACAGCTGCAGGTGAATCTTTCTGCCTCTCTGCTGGACGGCGGTGCCATTCCATATAAAGTGGGGAGGAGGTGGTGTCAGTCATAGTGTGCTGTGTTGGAGTTACAGTGAAGGGTAAGAGGAACAAGCCAAGGTGATAGTGCATTGACTCCCCTTCTTCTAGAACCTTCTTGGCTCACACCCAGGACCCTTGTGTATTAATTGGCAGGACTCCCCAGTTTCATCGGGGACAAAAGCCTTAACTTCCCATCAGATTTAAGGCCCAGGCTGCAGTATGATGGATTCTGCCCTAATATCATTAGCTGCCCAGGCTGCTAATTGTAGTGGCTGCTAATCCATCTGGACAGTCAGAATGATATTAGCTTTCAATAGGATTTACATACATCCAGGCTTGTTTCTGCATCGGCTAGCAATTAAAGTTTAAACTGTTGAACACGCAGCTTGTGTAGGCTAAGTAATATTTAATAGCATTAACAATGCATTTCCCTATTTGCCTCTAAATCTCTTTACAGGCTCATCAATTCGCCATCACCTTTGTGCGGCACAGACCACATTAGCTCTTAGCCTAACAGCTTCCAGAGGAGGGCACTGCCACAGACGAGAGAGTGGAAATGCCAGCTGCACACGTCAGAGTCAGGGGCACAGTTTATACTAATATTCCCATCTTCCCTCTGGGTACCCTCTGCTCTTTCTCACACATGCACTTTGAAGAGGTGTGACAGTTTATCTTTTCAGGTCAAGTTTTGAAAGACTAGAAGTCATCCTATTTAGATTTAAATGTCTGCAGAAGACAAACATTCACCAAAAGGTTGCTTGAATCATTTCAGATTATATATGGAATTCAACTCTTTCAGGGTTTCAGTGTAAGCTGGGTTAGGCGGTCTCGATTGGCTTGTTCAGGAAAGATATATTTGTATGAGATACTGTGAGGTCAGCCTAGAACACAATATAGTGTCTTTGCAATGATAGTTTCCATGATAATTTCTTTGTCCCATTTATAGCCACATCCTTAAGTATCTAGCTCAATGACTAACAGGAAGGAACAAGTATTTCTAGAAGCCATGATGGGGGGGGAAGGGGCGGGAGTGTTGAGTGTTGACAATTCAAACTTCCTGATCTGAGCCCAGGCCCTTGCTGCTTCCTCCCTTGTTCATCATGGTATCCACACTCTCTCCTCTCCTTGTTTCTAGACCATTCACTCATAGGAGGACAAGCCAGGGACAGGGAGGAATTCCGATAAAGAAGGGATGAAGAACATACTGTAATCACTCTGCAAGACAGTGGTAGCTGTCGGGACAGACCACCGGTGGCTCATTCAAGCATTTCTATTCTTCTGGTTCAGAAATTTTGACATGGTGGTCAAAGTTGGTCAATAGCATTGATGGTTAGTCCGGCAGAACTTATTAGAGGAAGGTGTATTTATTTCCTCTGGCTGTTGAAGCAAAATATTAACAGCTGGGTGGATAAAAAAATAGTTTCATTGTTCCGTGGCTGAGGGCTGAAAGAGAAGGGCTGTGGTCACTGACAACATCAAGGGCCAATTCTAACTTTGTCTGGAGCTAGCCAGTCATCTTTGTCATGTCTTACCTTATTGAACCTTCACTTCAGCCACTCCTGACTTCTCTCTGTCTTTATCCAGTCTTACTTCCGTGTGTGTCTGACTCTGTATTCAAGTGACCCTGTGTTTGAAAGGCACTAGTCATATTCAATTAGGGTACACCTTAATGACCTCATTTTAACATAACTGCCTCTAAAAGCCTTATTTCAAAATAAGGTCCTTTTCTGGGGTACAGGAGGCAGGGGTATAGCATATCTTTTTGGTAGGACGCAATTTAACTCATCAGAGAGAGTCATGTACCATCTGAAAAATGGTAATGGGGTGTTTTCAGACCTGAAAAACCTTTATCCTTGAGAAACAGAATAATCCATATTCTCTGGACAAGGTAGTCAATAATAATTGAATTATTTTTCTCATTTCTTGGGTCCTGCCATCTTGTATTTCCCATATCAATTGACTTTTATTATATAATATTCTCAAACTATTTCTCTGGTCATTCCTTGTGTTTAGTCATTTTTCTTTCTCATTTATCCCTTAAATTTGGCTATTAGAATCCTCTAGAGAAAACGAACCCTCCCCACCCACCCCAATACATACACTTAGAGGCATTCGTTATTTATGTTCAAAGACATTTGTTCAGCAGGATTGGTTCATGCGATTGCAGAGTCTGGGAAATGCCAGGATCTATTCGTTGGCAAGCCGGAGGCTCAGGGAGACTGGTAGCGATCTTTCAGAACACGGCAACAGGCTTGAGAATACAAGGAGCTAATGGTATAGGTTCCATTTTGGACCCAAAAGCCAAACTAAAGAATCAGAAGCACACATAGGGACAGGAGAAGACAGTTGTCCCTATGTAAGCAGGAAAAAGCTAGTCTTCTCCTACTTCTTATCCTGTGGGCCTCCAATGATTTGAATGATGTACACTTCTTTGATGAGCCAATTGGTCTTACTATTCATAACCTTCCGGAATACTCCCTCTCACTAAACACACTCAGCAATACTTTCTGAGTACCCCTTAGCTTAGTGAAGTTGACTCAGTAAAATGAGCCTTCATAGTGGCGTTCCATATGGACTGCCATTGACTCTGCCATGGGGTCTGTCTGGCTAACAGGCGAATACCCTAAAAGACATTACTCATTGCTTCTACGGCACAGGGAACATTGAGTCTACTGGTCTTCTGAGACAGCTGGACGGATTGATTCTAAGATTTAGATATTTTTCCCTGAGCAGGTTACCTAAGGGTCATATTAATTCATTGTTACTTCATTTTGAAGCAATTTGGCATTCACATAGCGTTGCAGGATTTTCCCCGTCCATTCACATTAGGGCAGTGGAAGGCCTGTGATTGGACAGGGAAAAGGAGGCAGAACAAAGAGTTGAGGAGAGAGGAGAATCTCAGGGTAGGAGAAGGAACCAAAATGGCTACTGACGTGTACCCGTGTGGCGTTTTCCAGCCACAAGTAGCTATGATTTCACAAGGTTAGAAATATTGGGATAAAGTTTTATCCCAATATTTATCATTATCAATTGGCTCTGCAATTATTGTATTGGTATCTTGTAAACTGTGATTTTATTGATATATAAATCTGACTGGTTAATCAAGCTTTGAGTCATGATTCTACTGGGTTACTGGGTATTGTGTTATACAACCATGTGGTTGGCGGTTCCATTTAGTTACTGGAATGTGGGATCTCTGACTACATGGGTTTATGACTGAAGAAGAACTAGTGACTCCAGGGACAAGCCAACAAGAGCTGGGAATGCTGTGATCGGGCCCAGAGGGGGCTAGCTGGGGAGCGTAGTCCGGCACCGCAGAAAGTTGGCAGGCTCGTTTTTATAATATTTCCCTCAACAATATAGAATGAGGGATAAATGTAACCTTAGCTCTTCTTTCTATGGATGTTGTATATTTTGCTTCAGAATACAAAATCCTACAGCCATTCTCCAACCTGGTTTATACCAGCTATGCTTGGATGCACTGGATTGAAATGAGTGTGTCAACTTATCTATATAAATCTCTCTCTTTGAAAACTTCTTTACTGAAGGTTTAATAAACTTACCAATCTTGATGACTTATAAAACATTAGAAGTTCATCTTAGAAGAACAAAATGTTCCTTGAAATGATACTTAGCGTGTCCTCACGAGCTACCTTTACTTATAATTCCATGGAACAGAAATCTACAAGCAAGTACTCCTGATGTTTACTAGTTAAACTTTTAAAACATAAAAAAAAATTCTATTTTTCTTGTGTGGTCAACTGCCCCACTTGCACACAGCAGGCAACAGCTCCATGTAGAGGCCCCCACCCACGAGAGACTTGGCCAGGCGAGCGGATTTCTTTCGAGCTTCTCAGTAGATGAATTATCCATGCTCCAGGGTCATGTTAACTTTGCCATTTTTGTACAAAATCACTTAATAAATTGATTGGCACCTTATCTTGGTGTCAGTGTTGCTCCACTTTTAGAGATGTCCAAACTGTTTAAATATGAAAAACAAACCATGGAGGACGACTTAGTGAGGAAAGGCTCGCACAGCCTGCTGGAGATCAAAGGAAGATGGATGACTGCAGTGTCCATTCGACATCATCAACAGAGAAGAAGCCTGGTGTTTCTGTCAGCCTAGTGCCAGACTTTCGAGGCTGACCTCAGCACACAGTGAATGTGGGGGCTGTAGAGACAGGACGAGCACCTACAGAAATGCCCACATTTTGAGCACTAGGAAAGTGCCTGTTAGAAAATGAACCTAGACCTGCGTCACATCAGAAAACAAATTAGCCTCCTTCTGGGCCAGTCACAGCAAAACAGAACACTTGAAGTAGATAAACGTTCAAAGTAGAAAGCAGAACATCACATTCACCATATGACACCTCCAGCTGGCATGGGAGGGCATTTCAAGGGAGCTATCAAAAAATTATCAGTTGATTTTGTGACCAAATTTTAATTTATGCATATTTTATTAACTTAGGTTCAGAGTTGGAGTTCTTCATGCATGGTCAAATAATGAAGGTATTTATTATCTGGTTCTATATTACTATAGAAGATCAGGTAAAAGGTAAAAAGGGACACCCCAAGAAACACTTTTTCTTTTTGCCTTATATGAGTTGTTCCTTGAATGACCTGGTCATAAAATACAGTGTATATGGAGAACGTGTGTAGAATCCAAGTGCTACTTTTCATCTAAGTGAAAAGCAGGCTTAAAATATAATTTCCCATAGTGCCTTGCCTTGTGTTTCAGGCTCTGGGTGCAGCTGTATAATTGCACAGTCTCTCTCCATCTTCTCGTTAAAACTGGTGCCTGGAGTTAGGAAGCTCCTGCAGGGAGCCAGCACACGGTGACAGAAGCAGGGGTGGGCTGGTGACTTGAGGCTACTCCAGCTTTGTTTGTCTGTCCAAGATGCTCTGGGCTTGAGATAGAAAAACTAGAACCCATAGTGTCACAAGGACAGTGTGACACCTGCCCTAAGGTTATAATGTATTTCACTTGCATCTGAATGCCCACAAATTCCTGAGATCATTTGCAAAATGCTAATTCAATTTCATATTTCAAACATGAACACAGCATGTGGGAAACACCTTGCAAAAACATGTGATGTTTTATTATGTTAAATCTCCACAGCAGAACATGAATATCCATTCGCCATCCTGAATACCATCTAGCCCTAAGAATTCTTAAATGATATTGACATTCAAGATGGCATGAGACCCAAGTGTGTGAATTTTACCTTATTTCCTAGAGCATCTAATGAGAGCACCCAACATTCAATAGATGTTTAAAAAGATATGCTGGATACTCATCGTTAAATAATAACTCAGCATGGCCTTAGAGTGTGAGCGAATCGATTTCCTCCCTTTCAAATCTATTTTGATCTTGTGTTAGGAAACAGAAACACTACTTACCAAGACTCTTAACCTGAACTCTGGGCTGCAACCTTGAACCACACTTTCCTTGTGCCTGATACTGAGTGGACCCAGCACCGCCCCGGCCTCTCTCCCATCTCACTTCAGCATGGTGAAGCCCCTTCTAAGCCACATTGCTTGTTCCTTGGACCCTTGAGATGTCCCTCACCACACACACATGTTTCTCTGTCTTTTCTTTAGTCATTTTTCAATTTGTTCTCTTCAGAACACCCTGGATGAACTACAAGGATGGATTGGTTGTATCATTATGTCGATTAAACCCTGGAAGGGCTCTCTACAAACTCTGAAGAAAATGTGCTCCTCTACTAAAGTTTACAAGATCTATAGTCCCTGACTTTCACCCACCTCTGCAGCCAGCTCTGGCTCCCCTAAGGTCGTTCACTCCTTACCACCTACAGGTGTACCATGTTGTCCCCTGCAATCAGCTAATACTCCTGTGAGTTTCCTCTATCTGCCACAAGCCTCCCACTGGCCGTTGGATGGTTGGCCCCCTCTCCTCCTTTCATTTCATGGTTTTGTTTTGTTTTTTTTAACTGGGGGGGAGGGGAGAGGGGAAGGGGAAAGGGAGGGGGAGGGGAACTGTTTTCCCACCCTTTCCCCAGTCAATTTCTTTCACAAAGACCCCTCCTCAATTACTCGACTCATTTTTTTCCAGATATTAAACGTAGCACTGAATTTTGCAAAAGCAATAACTTACTCTTGGTCTCTTTCCCTTAGAACGTTGGGGTGCGTTTTTTAAACTCACTGTACCGGACACAATACAGTACTGGATGCATATTTTGTTTTTGATAAATGTTAAAACTTGGATTTAGTTTACCCAGATGTATTTTATTCTAGTGCACAGGGAAGACAAATGGATCGCTTCGTTTTGGCTTAGTTGAAATCTCTCCTCTATTAATTGACTTGCACATCTACCTAGGAGCATGTGAAAGCCGTGCTAAGGCTGTGGAGCTCCTTGAACCTACCCTTGTGTGTTTGCGCCATGGGAGAGGTGGGTCACAGGTACAACTGTGCCTAAGGTGCTGCCGTTGGTATGGGGGTGCCTTGGAAGGCTTTCTTCACTTACTGTTGACACTTGCCTCGCATTTGATCATGAGTATGGCATTAGGGAAAGAATTATTTGTGACTGGGTTTGCAAATGAGGCAGGGTTGGATGTGGGCTCTCCTGAATAGAGAACGTGGAGATGTGGGTAAGGTAAGGAGAGAGGAGACCCTGTAAACAAGCTGCAGTCCTGGTGAGAATCCGGGATCGGGACACAGTCTGTGCAAAGAATAGGGGGGTTCCTTTGGAAACTTAGTTTAAATCAAAGTGTGTGGGTTTTGTCATTGTCTGCTCAAATGTGGACTATTTGGATCGCAAAAAGGGAAATCCCTAATGGTCTTGGAACTGGGTAGTAACCTGAGGACAGAAGCTTCAGGATGGCTTCTCTGGGAACACCATACCAGACAGAGCAGAGCAGAGGGAGACCATAGCAAGGACGGTTCGGAAACTTCTAGTTCTGAAAACCTTCAATAATAAGCCCTGTGCTATCATGGGAGGCATAGAGAGGAGAGAATTGGGGTGGGCCCTGCAGATGAGTGAGCCTCTTCCTGAGGCTCCCCACAGTGGTAGCCATGGTAGCAAGCAGGAGTGGGGGTGGGGGTTAGGGCGTGGGAGGGGGCGGGGAGCCAGGATGAAAGCGGCACAGCACGGATTACAAGTACAGGTGTGTTTAGTTTTCTAAAGGAGGGAAACTGAGAATAGGGGTTCAGTTGGAATATGTTGAGGCGAGGCAGGGGATTAATTTTGGGGTGAAGATTATGCTGAGGAGGTTATGAACTTTATGCCCTGTTTTCTCCTCTGGACAGAGAGAAGACTAAATGATTCACCCTCCCTTAACGCCATTGTGAGGAGCAGTTTGGGAAAGCCCAGACTTCTGATTTCTGTCTATGTGACCTCCAAGAATCAGATGATCAGTGACTCTGTCAGACAACTGAGGCTGAAGTCCCTATCCAGAGCTTGAGGGATCTTCTCGAAGGGAATCTTGAAATGGCTGTAGCCTCAGTTCCGGCGAGATGGAAACACTTTCATAACTTGTATCTCAAGAACACACGGAGAATTCAGTGGCATAACTTATTTTATTGTGCCTTGTAAACACCTTCGGGAGAATGAAATCAGCATGCGTCGTCTATGGGTGTTGGGTGTTGGAAATTGGATACATCATATGGTATAAAACTGCTTTAAATAAATAATTGCCATTTTTACGGTTTTTATAGTGTTTTTGTCCCCTGCGACACAACCACGCTCTCATCCAAGGTCAGGTAAATTGACACTTTTCCTTAAAAATTCTCAGTTGTATAAAATCTGAACAAGCAACAAGGGACCTCGGAGCTCTGCTGGTGACAAAGTCAGTGGTCACAAGGTCTGTTGCAGCTCCCAGCTAGCCGGAGCCGGCTTTCCCGCACTGCCTCCCAGTGTTGGCGGCGGGAAGCGCGACCAGCCACCTCTGCAAGGCTCCCTTGCTGCAGGCAGGGCCGGCGGGAAAGTTCCCCAACGCCGCCGAGTCTGGATGCCGGTTCTGTTTTTGAAATCCACGCAGAGCCTAACTTCTCTCGACCCCCCTTCAGCACAGGACGCTGAATGTCTCTGAAGTGAGAGCATTCCAGAATGAGGGATGCGAAGTGCCATTGGAACAGCGACCGTGTGGCAGATCCTTTAAAATAAATAAGCTCCGAGTCCGCTCCCAAATAGATGGCTTTTGTGCGAGCATTGGGTGGGTTTGATAAGGGCGGTGTTACAACATTTAATGAGGTGCAAAGGAAAAATGACTCTTCTAAGTTCACATGGCTGTCATTATATTCTCTTCTGTTTTCTTCCCTTCCTCAAATTCTTCTTGACAGAAGAATATACCAGAAAAGGGGGGGGGGAAGGGAAGGAAAAAGAAAGGGAAAAGATGAAGAAGAAGGGGGAGGGGAGAAGAGAGAACCGAGAGGGAGAGGGGAGAGAAGGAAGAGAGGAGAGAGAGAGATAGGGAGAGAAGGAGAGAGGAGAAAGGGGAGGGTGGAGGGTAAAGGAAAATGGGATATAGGGAGAGAGAACACACAGAGAAAACAGAGGGGGAGAGGAGAGATTTCCTAAGACCCCTGCGTTCTCTTTGCTTCCTTCTCCCTTCTTTCTTTTCTTACGTCATGGATTTTGTTTGGTTCTTTCCATTTTTGATCAATAATAATCCTGTTGATCCCTGCTTTGTGAGTCATTCCTTCTGTGGCAACACTAGCCAAACACACTGTGGGTCCCATCTCCCTCATTAGTATTAATGCAGTAATGATCACTCGCTTTCCTGGCTCTTTCGACTGCTTCAATATTTACACACAGGCTGAAGCCGATGGAGCAGGAATAAGGAGCAGAGCCTCTCAGAGCCTCTCAGAGCATGGGCAGCATGGGGGGGGGTGTAGGAGGAGGGGGTGAGGGGGCGGGGCGTTGGGGGCGTGGGGGCGGGGAGTTGGAGGGGTGGGATTTGTCTCCCCGCTGCTCCTCCTCCACTGGGTGGGATTCATGGCAGGCTGACTTCTATGCCTTAGAATTATTAATTAAAGGACAGGACATACTCCCCTTTGCTCCGTGCTTGTAACACTTGCCCTGTGCTGAGGAGGACTGATATCACTCCAGTCCCACTGTGTCTGTACCTCTCAAGTGACTATGAAAAATAGCATTCTCTCCAGCCTCTACAGAAATTCTTCTAAAGGAAAAAGGTCTCTCTTTGGGCAGAGGGCATTTCTACACTCTCATCAGGGTCTTATCCCTTCTTTCGTCTTCCTGAAACATAATTTTATATGTAAAGACTTTACCTCTCCCCCTCCCCTGTTTATGAGCTAGTGAGAAGAGCAAGTCACCATCTACTCTCTTCCTCCTCCCGCCATTTTGAAGTGTTTGCTTCATTGTGGTAGCAGTTAGAGGTTCTTCCAGGAAACTCTCTCCTCTGGGATAAAGCTAAAGTAAAAATGATGTGTTCTGGGGGCTGGAGAGATGGTTCAGTCTTTAGGAACATGTGTTGCTCTTACAGAAGCCAGGGTTGGGTTCTCAGCACCCACACGGTGGCTAATGACCATCTGTAATTCCAGTTCTAGAGGATCTGATGACCCTATCTGGTCTCCATGGTGGCTGAATGTATGTGGTACACAGACATACATGCAGGCAACATGCCCATACACATATAAAATAGTTAAATAAATTTAATATATACTAACAATATATTTTAATATATACATAACATAAATGTAAAATATATTTAAATAAATCTTTAAACATATGTTCTTTTTTTAATTAGATATTTTCTTTATTTACATTTCAAATGCTATCCCCTTTCCTCATTTCCCCTCCAAAAACCCCCATCCCATTCTCCCCTCCCCCTGCTCACTAACCCACCCACTCATGCTTCCCTGTCCTGGCATTCCCCTACTCTGGGGCAATGAGCCTTCACGGGTCCAAGGGCCTCTCCTCTCATTGTTGCCCCACAAGGCCATCCTCTGCTACTCATGTGGCTGGAGCCGTGGGTCCCTCCATGCATACTCTTTGGTTAGTGGTTTAGTCCCTGGGAGCTCTGGGGGTACTGGTTGGTTCATATTGTTGTTCCTCCTATGGGGCTGCAAACCCCCTCAGTTCCTTGGGACCTTTCTCTAGCTTCTCCGTTGGGGACTCTGTGCTCAGTTCAATGGTTGGCTGTGAGCATCCACTTCTGCATTTGTCAGGCACTGGTAGAGCCTCTCAGGAGACAGCTAAGTCAGGCTCCTGCCAGCAAGCACTTGTTGGCATCCACAATAGTGTCTGGGTTTGGTGACTGTATATGGGATGGATCCCCAGGTGGGGCAGTCTCTGGATGGTCTTTCCTTCAGTCTCTGCTCCACACTTTGTCTCCATATTTCCTCCCATGGGTATTTTGTACCCTATCTAAGAAGGACCAAAGTATCCACACTTTGATCTTCCTTCTTAAGCTTCATGGGGTCTGTGAATTATATCTTAGGTATTCCAAGCTTCTGTGATAGTATCCACTTATCAGGGAGTACATTTCATGTGTGTAAAACTCATGTTCTGAAGGCATTTTTTAAACACTAAGAAATCCAAGAACACATGTACTGAAGCATGTGGGTTCCTCTAATTTCAAAGAGAAATTATAGGTGTTTTTCATCTATAATGCTACCTCATTTCTTAACCAGACAGCAAAAGTTTTCCAGTGATACAAATTGGTTTTGGAGACAAGGGGCCACTCCTCTGAGTAACATTTGCGCCCCCAGGGATGGGATGTTTGTGTACTTAGACCTCTGTACATCCTTTCACGGGGCAGCTAAAGATTTTTCTCATTGCTCTGTGGTTTGAAGATTCCTTTTTATCACCGGTGGATTTCCCTTTAGCACCAGGTCTGCAGGGGGACTGTCCCTCATAGTGGTCAGCTTCTAACAACCCTCAAGAATCCCTTTATATTCAGGGCTAGTTATTGTCAATCCTGCGCTTACTCCCCAGCCGTGGCCAGTACCCTTAAGTCTACTTTTGTCTCTTTTGGATCCTCATAGAAGAAAGGAGGATGCAGAGGATGGTCTAAGCGCCGTGGTAAAAGTCGGATGTGCGAGAGAGGAGAGAATCCTTCAGGGCGGGAACGCTGAACTCCGGGAACCAAGGAAATAGCGAGACAGCTGCGGTTTTACTCACAGAACAGAATGTTAGGAGAGAGAAAATGAATGAGACAGGAACAGTATGACACCGAGATGGCCCCTGAAGGGGACAGGGAGAGAGCAAGAGAAAGAGCTCTTGGGTTACAACAAAGCCAGAGCATGGCGACCGGAAGTACAGCAAAGGGCAACCGGAAGTACTGCAAAGGGCGAGCAGCCCTGGTGCTGAATGAGGAATGCCTGTTCCCCAGAGGGTAGAGAAGGACGAGCACTTTATGGCATTCTATCAAATTTTGAATTAAAAGATACATTTATATATATTTTACTATCTCTGAAGGAGTGCAAGCCGTATCACTCCTGGGTACATGCCTGAAAGTAAGTCGGGATATCACCAGGGTACCTTCACATCTAAAATTACTGCTACATGATTGACAATAACCAAATTATGCAATCAACCTGAGAGCAACTGACCATTCAAAAATGGATAAATAAGATATCACATGTATATACCCACAGGAAGAATGGAAAGAGCTGGAAATCACCATAGCAAAATAAGCCAGATTTAGAAAGGCAAGTATTTCATCTTTTTATCCCAAATATAAAAGTATAGATTTTAAAAGTAAGCATAGAAATATAAGGGGACTCTGGGAAGAGGGAGAGAACCAACAAGAAGAGGAAAGAGAGACAGAGAGGACAAGCCGTGTGTGTGTGTGTGTGTGTGTGTGTCCAATGGACATTGTACACATGCATTATTATGGGAAGACCATTATTTTGTGCAATCATTTGTGTGTATGCACATAAATCCTCAGGTTGACGTTGGGAATTATCCTCAATTACTCTTCCACCTCATTCATGGAGGAAAGGTTTCTCAAAAAAAAAAATGCAGAGTAACTTGCCTGGGATTGTCCTGTCCCACCTCCCCCCTTCCCTTCCTTCCCCATCCTGCCCCACCAAGGCTAGATTTACAGGCAGGGTGCCATGTCCCCACCCAGAATTCAAATGGGTTTCTGGGGATCCTAATTCTGGTCTTTACTCTTGCCTAGCAAGAATTTTGACCAGACCCATACCCCCAGCCTGGAAGTCTCAAACATTGGAAACAGCCTAAGCCACAAGAGTCTCTCAATACTTTGATGGGGGAGGTGTTAATTAGGACTCCCCTTCTTAGAAAATCGCTGAGCACAGCAAGTTTGCTCACAGCAGGCCTAGGACTCACTGAACTCTCTCCTAGCTAGCTAGGATGAAGGGTTTAGTATTTCTCTTAATGTCTCTGTCACCCTCTAAAACATCAACCTCATTCCACAGACAAGCAAATTCAAAAAGCTTTGCCGGGGGTCACTATTTTAAAAGAAGGGGTCCGAAATCAGGGGTAGGCACCCCACTTTCCTGCCTGACCTCTGCCAGGTCTTAGGATGCACTGCTTTTCTATTGACTCTGTGGGGTTACTGGAAACAACTGTATCTCCCATGTAACAGACTGGGGATATTCAGAGGAATTAAGGAAGGAAAAAACTTTCACAAAACTAATGTTTCTTTACACTGAAAGTCATTTCGCTTTTCAATATTAGGAACACAAATTATGACGGAACCACACAACAGGCTAATAATTCAACGTCAAGTAAGACATTTCTAAGAAAGCTCCAGGTCTATTGGAAGAAATAGCAGCCCATGTAGTGGCAAAGTACTTTAGCACACTGTTCTGTGGCTAAATGATAAAGCAATATGTACTCGTGGGTAGACCAGGCAGGGAACTGGTCAGTTCTTTGTGAGCACAGATACAAAGGTGACTTTCTTAGAACATGAAACGAGAAGATGTAGTTAGATTTAAGTGTGGTGATACACATTAGTTTTGCTTTGATGACACAAAGGGTTGGGATGGCTACATTACACTTATTTCATTTCCTTCCATAATTTTTATGAGTCCTCTTTCCAGACTCCCTTGCCCTCAGTTTACACTAGTTTGTGTTTGATGTTGTGATCCAGGTCATTTATCGGCAGACTCTGCTCACTTCAGGGGCAGGGGAGAGGAGAGTGGGATCGCGGAAGGTTCTAGAATGGAGTCAGGGTTTAGCAAGGCCCTTTTCTCTACTCCACCTCTGCCATAGTCTCCTCTTTCAACCACATCTACAGAAGACGCCAAGGAAAAGAAAAAAAGAGATTTCCAAAGGCTCAACGAACCAGCATGGCAGCGAGCCTGAAGGATGCGCATGCGCGTGGTTTCCTCCAGTCACTGGGAAAGTTTTTAATGCTCCTAGAAGCTAAACGGGCCTGGAGGGCCCCAGAAAAACCCCAGCTGCTACCAGCTGACACTTGAAAGGCACCGGAGCCATATATCTACCCCAGAAAGAGATGGGGAAAGGAAAGCAGCAGGGGGCTAGCCACACTGAGTATGTTCTGTTGTTCCTTCCCTTTAAAAAGAACATGTCACCGACAGACCCTCATCAATCATCCTCAGAGCACAAACCCACGGCCATGTTTGTAGCCTTTCTCCATGTTTTCTCATGCATTCCTACATACAAGTCCCACCCCTGCTGCCTTTCTCTCATGTTTTTCTCTGTGCACTCAGCCCCAGCCACTGTCTTTGTGAGACTTAGTCTTTCTGAACAATTGGTCAGAGGCACGGCAGGCAGCACACAATGTGATGCCTTATCTTGCATGGCTGCCTCTTCCAATGCAGTTGGCACTAGTCTGCCACTGCCTGAAGATTTGACTTGTTGCCATTTTAAATGTTGAAGTGATTTATCAGAAAATATTTCCTCCAAGGAAATATAAGGGGAGAAGGCAAACATTATTAAAGATAAATGAGTGTGACAGACAGTGACATGGACACAGGCCCAAACACACTTGCACGAGCACACACACACACACACACACACACACACACACACACGTGCGCACGCGCTTGTGCACATGCACACTTTTATTGTCTTTCTTATTTAATGTGTAAAAAAAGTAATAAATTAATCTTATGTTATCCAGAAAGATATTGACTGCCCTCAATTTTTGCCTTCATCTAAAATGTCATCTTGCAGCCTTTCTGAGTTGACTTCAAAATTGCTGTGGAAGAAATTCTAACCCAGATTGGTTGTGATAACTGTCTTGGTCCAGCTGCTGTGGCCAAGGGGTTGGGCATATGGGATTAAGATGTCAAGGCCATGGTCCTTTACACCAAGGGGTGGCAATTTGTAGAGAGACAACTAAAGGATCTCTATTACAGGTGCATCCTGAGAGAGTTCTTAGTTTGTTTTGAACAGCCTGAATGTGTCTGATGATATCCCAACACTGTCAGCATCTGTCTTATTTCTCTGTAGTTTTAGCAAGATTTCAAAAACAGACAGTGTTTAAACTCCATTCAGGTATGCATAGCTATGAACATGCCTTACTTTTTCTTATATAACCATTCTTTTATGTAGTAACTTTCTGATTGTGCTTTCCGATTAAAACTGTCAAAGTCAGAATTTATCTCATCAAACTTTGTAATTGATATAAAATAAAGGATAAAAAGATACAGGCTTACAAGAACTACAAAAATGACTCCTGTGACTGAGCGGGTTGTTACAGCCAGGTACGCAGGGAACACCTGAGTATAAGATCACTTGGGACTCGGTCCATCAGGGCCCCACCTGCACCCAGGAGCTGGGCAGTGCCACAGCACTCTGTGCCAGGGGAGAGCCGGTCACCCAGGGGTGCTGAGACAGACTTGCAGGCAAACAGGAGGGACAAGCACCAGCCAGAGACAGCAGTACCAACTAACACCACAGATAACCAGATGGCAAAAGGCAAACATAGAAAAATTACTAACAGAAATCAAGGCTACATGGCACCATCTGAACCAAATTCACCCACAAAAGCAAGTCCTGGATACCCCAACACATCAGAAAAGCAAGATTTGGATTTAAAATCACAGCTCATGATGCTGATAGAGGGCTTCAAGAAGGACATAAATAACTCTCTTAAAGAAATACAGGAGAACACAAGTAAACAGGGAGAAGCCCTTAAAGAACTACAGGAAAACACAACAAAAGGTGAAAGAATTGAACAAAACCATCCAGGATCTAAAAATGGAGGTAAAAACAATAAAGAAATCACAAAGGGAAACAACTCTGGACATAGCAAACCTAAGAAAGAAGTCAGGAGTCATGGATGCAAGCATCAACATCAGAATACAAGAGATAGAAGAAAGAATTTCAGATGCAGAAGATACCACAGAAAGCATTGACACAATGGTCAAAGAAAATGCAAAAAGCTCCTGACCCCAGACATCCAGGAAATCCAGGACACAATGAGAAGACAAAACATAAGAATTAT
Source organism: Tokudaia tokunoshimensis (assembly GCA_036184795.1). Taxonomy (NCBI): domain Eukaryota; kingdom Metazoa; phylum Chordata; class Mammalia; order Rodentia; family Muridae; genus Tokudaia; species Tokudaia tokunoshimensis. Next base: position 7,964,729 of record BTHU01000014.1, read on the forward strand.
AGGTATAGAAGAGAATGAAGATTTCCAAGTTAAAGGACCAGTAAATGTCTTCAACAAAATTATAGAAGAAAACTTCCCTAACCTAAAGAAAGAGATGCCCATGAACATACAAGAAGCCTACAGAACTCCAAATAGATTTGACCAGAAAAGAAATTCCTCCCATCACATAATAATTAAAATGTTAAATGCACTAAACAAAGAAAGAATATTAAAAGCAATAGGGAAAAAGGTCAAGTAACATATAAAGGTAGATCTATCAGAATTACACAAGACTTCTCACCAGAGACTATGAAAGCCAGAAGAGCCTGGATAGATGCCATACAGACCCTAAGGGAACACAAATGTCATCCCAGGCTGCTATATCCAGCAAATCTCTCAACTACCATAGATGGAGAAACCAAGGTATTCCATGACAAAAACAAATTACACAGTATCTTTCCACAAATCCAGCCCTTCAAAGGATAATGAATGGAAAATACCAACAAAAGGAGGGAAACTACACACTAGAAAAAGCAAGAAATTAATCTTCTTTCAACAAACCCAAAAGAAGATAACCACACAAACATAAAAATTACATCAAAAATAACAGGAAGCAACAATCACTATTCCTTAATATCTCTTAACATCAATGGGCTCAATTCCCCAATAAAAAGACAAAGACTAACAGACTGGATACGTAAATAGGACCCAACATTTTGCTGCATACAAGAAAGGCATCTCAGTGTCAAAGACAAACACTACCTCAGAGGAAAAGGCTGGAAAACAAATTTCCAAGCAAATGGTCCCAGGAAACAAGCTGGAGTAGCCATTCTAATATCCAATAAAATAGACTTCAACCACAAGTCATCAGAAAAGAAGAGGAAGGACACTTTATACTCATCAAAGGAAAAATCTACCAAAAAGAACTCTCAATTTTGAACATCTATTCTCCAAATACAAGGGCACCCTCATTTGTAAAAGAAACCTTACTAAAGCTTAAAGCACACATTGCACCTCACACAATAATTGTGGGTGACTTCAACACCCTACTCTCCTCAATGGACAGATCAGGGAAACACAAACTAAACAGAGACACAGTGAAACTAACAGAAGTTTTGAACCAAATGGATTTAATAGATATCTATAGAACCTTTCATCCTAAATCAAAAGAATATACCTTCTTCTCAGTACCTCATGGTACCTTCTCCAAAACTGACCATATAATTGGTCACATAACAGACCTCAACAGATAGAAGAAGTTCAAATTAATCCCATGCCTCCTATCATGTCACTGTGGAGTAAGGGTGGTCTTCAATAGCAACAAAAACAACAGGAAGCCCACATACACATGGAAGCAGAACAATGCTCTACTCAATGATACCTTGGTCAAGGAAGAAATAAGGAAAGAAATCAAAGACTTTTTAGAATTTAATGAAAATGAAGACACAACATACCCTAATTTATGGGACACAATGAAAGCAGTGCTGAGAGGAAAACTCATAGCTCTGAGTGCCTCTGAAAAGAAGCTGGAGAGAGCATACACTAGCAGCTTAATGGCACACCTGAAAGCTTTAGAACAGAAGGAAGCTAATACACCCAAGAGGAATAGAAGGCAGGAAATCATCAAACTCCGGGCTGAAATCAACCAAGTAGAAACAGAATGAACTATACAAAGAATCAACAAAACCAGGAGCTGGTTCTTTGAGAAAATCAACAAGATAGATAAACCCTTAGTCAGACTAACCAGAGGGCACAAAGACAGTATCCAAATTAACAAAATCAGAAATGAAAAGGGAGCTATAACAACAGAAACTGAGGAAATTAAAAAAAATCATCAGATCCTACTACAAAAGCCTATACTCAACACAACTGGAAAATCTGGATGAAATGGACAATTTCCTAGACAGATACCAAACACCAAAGTTAAATCAGGATCAGATAGACCATGTAAGTGGTATCCCATAAACCCTAAAGAAATAGAAGTGGTCATTGACAGTCTCCCAACCAATAAAAGCACAGAATCAGATGGCTTTAGGGCAGAATTCTATCAGACCTTCAAAGAAGACCTAACACCAGTACTCTTCAAACTATTCCACAAAATAGAAACAGAAAGAACATTACCCAACTCATTCTATGAAGCCACAATTATGTTGATACCAAAACCACAAAAAGATCCAACAAAGAAAGAGAACTTCAGACCAACTTCCCTTATCAACATCGGTGCAAAAATACTCAATAAAATTCTTGCCAACTGAATCCAAGAACACATCAAAATGATCACTCACTACAATCAAGTAGGCTTTATCCCAGGGATGCAGGGATGGTTCAATATATGGAAATCCATTAATGTAATTCACTACATACACAAACACAAAGAAAAATACCACAAGGTCATTTCATTAGATGCTGAAAAAGCATTTGACAAAATTCAGCATCCTTTCATGTTAAAAGGCTTGGAAAGAACAGGAATTCAAGGCCCATACCTAAACATAGTAAAAGCAATATACATCAAACCAGTAGCCAACATCAAACTAAATGGAGAGAAACTTGAAGCAATCCCACTAAAATCAGGGACTAGACAAGGCTGCCCTCTCTCTCCATATTTATTCAATATAGTACTTGAAGTTCTAGCTACAGTAATTAGACAACAAAAGGAGGTCAAAGGGATGCAAATTGGAAAGAAAGAAGTCAAATTATCACTATTTGCAGATGATATGATAGAATATTTAAGCAACCCAAAAAACTCCACCAGAGAACTCCTGCAGTTGATAAACAACTTCAGCAAAGTGGCCAAATATAAAATAGCTCAAACAAATCAGTAGCCTTCCTATACTCAAAGGATAAACAGGCTGAGAGAAATTATGAAAATCACACCCTTCCCAATAGCCACTAAACAATATAAAGTATCTTGGTGTGACCCTAACCAAACAAGTAAAAGATCTGTATGATAAGAACTTGAAGTCTCTGAAGAAAGAAATTGAAGAAGACCTCAGAAGATGGAAAGATCTCCCATGCTCATGGATTGGCAGGATTAATGTATTAAAAATAGACATCTTGCCAAAAGCAATCTATAGATTCAATGCAATCCCCATCAAGATCTCAACTCAATACTTCACAGAGTTAGAAAGAGCAATTCTCAAATTCATCTGGAATAACAAAAAACCCAGGATAGCTAAAACTATTCTCAAGAGTAAAAAAACTTCTGGGGGAATCAGTATCCTGAACCTCAAGCAGTACTACAGAGCAATAGTGTTAAAAACTGCATGGTATTGGTACAGTGACAGGCAGATAGATCAATGGAATAGAACTGAAGACCCAGAAATGAACCCACACACTTATGGTTACTTGATCTTTGACAAAGTAGCTAAAACCATCCAGTGAAAAAAAGATAGCCTTTTCAACAAATGGTGCTGGTTCAACTGGAATCTAGCATGCAGAAGAATGCAAATCGATCCATTCTTATCTCCTTGTACTAAGCTCAAGTCCAAGTGGATCAAGGACCTTCACATAAAACCAGACACACTGAAACTAATAGAAAAGAAACTGGGGAAGAGCCTTGAGCACATGGACACAGGGGAAAATTTGCTGAACAGAATACCAATGCTTTATTCTCTAAGATCAAGAATTGACAAATGGGACCTCATAAAATTACAAAGTTTCTGTAAGGCAAATGACACTGTCAATAGGACAAATTGGCAACCCTATATCTGACAGAGGGCTAATATTCAATATATACAAAGAACTCAAGAAGTTAGACTCCAGAGAGCCAAATAACTCTACTAAAAATGGGTACAGAATTAAAGAATTTTCACCTGAGGTATATCGAATGGCTGAGAAGCACCTAAAGAAATGTTCAACATCCTTAGTAATCAGAGAAATGCAAATCAAAACAACCCTGAGATTCCACCTCACACCAGTCAGAATGGCTAAGATCAAAAACTCAGGAGACAATAAGTGCTGGTGAGGATGTGGAGAAAGAGGAACACTCCTCCACTGCTGGTGGGATTGCAAGGTGTTACAACCACTCTGGAAATCAGTTTAGAGGTTCCTCATAAAACTGGGCATGATACTACCAGAGGACCCTGTTATATCACTCCTGGACATATACCCAGAGGCCTCCCCGTCATGCAATAAAGACACATGCTCCACTATGTTCATAACAGCCCTATTTATAATAACCCGAAGCTGGAAAGAACCCAGATGTCCCTCAATGGCAGAATGGATACAGAAAATGTGGTATATTTACACAATGGAGTACTACTCAGCTATTAAAAACAATGAATTCATGAAATTCTTAGGCAAATGGATGGAACTGGAAAATATCATCCTATGTGAGGTAACCTAATCACAAAAGAACACACATGGTATGTACCACTAGTAAGTGGATATTAGCCCAGGAGCTTGGAATATCCAAGACACAATTCACATATCAAATGATGCCCTAGAAGAAGGAAGAACAAAGTATGTATACTCTGGTCCTTCTTAGAAGGGGGAACAAAATACCTACAGAAGGAGATATAGAGACAAAGTATGGAGCAGAGACTGAGAGGAAGACTATCCAAAGACTACCCCACATAGTGATCCATCCCATATACAGTTACAAAACCCAGACACTGTTATCGATGCCCACAAGTACTTGCTGACTGGAGCCCAATATAGGTGTCACCTGGGAGGCTGTGCTAGTGCATGACAAATACAGAGGGGGACACTCTCTGCCAGCCATTGAACTGAGCACAGGGTCCCCAATGGGGGAGCTAGAGAAAGGACCCAAGGATCTGAAGGGGTTTGCACCACCATAGGAGCCACCCAGTAGTCCCAGAGCTCCCAGGGACAAAAACATCAACCAGATAATACACATGGTGTTATACATGGCTCCAGATGCATAGGCAGCAGAGGACAGACTTGTTGGACATCAACAGGAGGAGAAGCCCCTGGTCCTGGATAGGCTTGATGCAACAGTGTAGGGGAATACCAGGACAGGGCAGCGGGAGGTGGTTGATTGGGGAACGGGGGAGGGGAGATGGCTTATAGGACTTTTGGGGTGGGGAGTAACCAGGAAAGGGGAAATCATTTGAAATGTAAATAAAGAATATATCTAATAAAAAAAAAGAACAAAAAAGAACTACAAAAACAGTAGGGCATGGTAGTATTCACCTTTAATTCTAGAACTTTGGGGCCAAAGATAGGCAAGCTCTGTGAGTTTGAAGCCAGACAGACCTACAATAAGGTTAAAAAAGAAAAAAAAAACAGAAACAAACAAAAAAAACCCAGACAAGTTGGAGATACCAGCACAGCTCCAAACACTGAGAGAGTGATGGAGGAATGATAGTTGACTTTGCAGAATGAGATAAAGACTCATACAGAAGAGACAAAGGCTGAGTGCTGGTTCATCACAGGACATGGGGATTTTGTTCAGAAGCTGAGCTATTGATCTGTTCCAAAGTTACATGAAGAGGTTTTGGATTGAATCTCTTTAGGAGGAGCAATAGCACCTAAAATTTTGTTAGACGCCTTCAACTTCCCATTTCAGGTACCAGGAGACAAAAGATGTAACCCTGGAGAGGCCCTAGACATGGAGCCCGAGAAGGAAGGAAGCCATCTGTGGGAATAATACTGGATGGAAAGTGGGAGAGAGGAGATAAGAAAATCGAAATCCATCCAAGAGATCAGTCAACTAGCCAGTAATGATTAAGTTCAGGAAGTACGAAACCTTATATAAGAGAGTCAAAGTCGTGGAAATCGTGAGGTGACCCTGGAGGGCATGACCTGGAATAGGCGTCATATAACAAAGACCATTTGGTTAAGAAAAGTTATTATTTCTTTTTTTGTAGTCCGAAGAGTTTTTATTTTATTCAGCAAATAATAAAGTTTCTATTTCCTTCTTTTTTATTGAAAATCCTCTTGTGTTTATTAATGTACTTTTTATCAATACAGTTCCCCTTTTGGCAGATATTCTTTATCATTTGGAATGTGGTTACAGTTTACATGCTTGCTCATACTCTCAGAAAATTGTGGTTTTCTTGAAGTTTACAGTGTATGAACAGAAGAATTCTTCTACCATGGTCTGTGTTCTAGCTAAGCATATTTGCTCATAATTTTGCAGTAGTATCTTAGGGCTACCTATAACAAGATAACGCAGACTGGTAGTTTCCACAATGCAAACACGATTTACAGAGGAAAAGATATATCAGGCAAATAATATTAAGGATTTCTTGCTTCATTTTCTGTGATGTGTGTGTCAACTTCATAAAGTCTCAAATACAGTGTTTACAAAGATATTGATGATGTTCAGTAAATTGGAAAAATATGCTGCTGTAATACAGATATGAATATAAATAAAGACATAGATGTATATATACAGATGGAGATATATTCCCCCACAGTAAAAAACAAAACAAAACAAAAGAGGAAACAGACAGAAGCCAGGCTGAAGGAAGTAATCTCCCAGTAGCAGAGCCAGCACCAGGGCAGCCATGTTACTACTTGCATGGTAAGCGCAGGTAATACATTCTGCTGATATTGTCAAGACAGATGTCTCACGCGGAAGCCGTGGTGAGCGATGTGGCGCTGCCTGACCTCCATCTCTGGGGAAATGTGACCACGAGAGAAAGTAATTTAAACAGAAGTAAAGCGGGGCTGCTTTAGTTTGTGAAAGTCCCTGCTTCCCTCCAGTCCTTCTCCCTGTATCGCGGAAACCCCTTTACGGCTATATCCTCCAAATGTGTCATCTGGCAAGCGGATCCTAGGTGGGCGAAGGCAAGCAGAGGCAGGCGGGCGATGGGGCTGTAGCTTCAGCAAATCAGAATAGCGACCCAGAAAAGCAGAAGGCAGAGACTCCTCTGCGGGGAGCAGGCTGACATTTGGGAAGACCAAGTTCCGCTTCTTGTCATCTCATCCAGTGATTAAAAGATTCTATCCAAAGACTAACGGTTAGAAAAACCTATTCTGATTGGTCCTGTGTATGTCTGTGAGGTTCTAGACTATGAGAGTTAACAGTATGAACAGGAAGAGTAGACGTCATGAAGGAGATTCCAAAACAAGTGATGCTCGGACTCTGGGCCTGTAGGGATGTGGAACGGGCAGGGTTGTATTGTATTCCTCTTCCACGCCTCACCATAGCTTGGCTTCACTACCATATGGTAATTTTATTGTGGGACAAATGACTCTAAAGTAAAACTGTGGTTCTTAAATCAGATCGTATCCTATTTTTTCTCTTACTAGCTTATCTCCTTGTCCAGCGTCTTTCATTATCAAAGACAGGTAACAGAGTCAGCAGCCTATGGTGGACACGACCAGCAAGGCATTGGATGTGCCCGGTTCAAATTTTAGTTCTGTCACGAGAAACTTTGGAAGTTTGTTCATCTGTAGGTGGAAACAAGAAAGGGCCCGCCCTCTCTTCAGCTCTTTCCCTGCTGTTTCTGTACTGACTTCTCTGCGGGTTGTGATATATTTCCTTAGACACAAACTAAAACGGAGGGAGGCAGGACATACTACAACAGAAGTTACCTCCTCTCAGATGTGTGGCTCTCCTCTGACATTGGTCATTCCTGTGGCATCTACCTTTATCAAAAGGACCTTTCTGCTTAAAAGCTTTCATAAATTGCAGTTTTGTGACCCAGGGAAATAGAAAGAGAAGAACACCTGATACTGTCGCAGGCAGCTGAGCAGACCAGAAAGACAGAAAACCAAAAAAAAAAAAAAAAAAGCCAACAAGCTCAGTGATGGAGGCCACACAGGCAGAGGGGTGTTCAGGGCAGGACAGAATGCCACTGTGCCCGCCCACTCACGTCTGCCTGGGGCTGAGAGTACGCACTGGTCTGTCCGGTCCTCCTCAGCCTTTTGGGGAACCCCACCTCTCCAGTAAGAGTATGGAGGATGACGAGAGAAAGAAAACTATGGTTTGTTCTGTTGCTTTAACTCAAAATTCCAGCAGATTACACAAAAGCCTTCCGGGATCTCGTCATGTATGCCAACCTTAGTGCAGGAAGGAGGCTAGAGGAAGGTTCCACCAGTTTCCCTCAGGATCATTAATCGCTAACCATTGCATTCTGGAAACAACCATTTTCTTCAGTAAAGACTAAAATATGGGCAGTTCCTGGAGGTGATGGCGTATTGATTGATATTTGTAGTAAATTGTGAGTGGGTCATGGTGGAGAATGGGGCGTGGTGAGCACCAGAAGGTGCTCTGTGCCTAAAATTAGGAAGGCTCCTTCCTACACTCATAGACCATAGAGAGCACGGGTAGCAGGAAGTCTGGAGCCGATTGACTCGCCTGCTCTACGGTTGGCAAAGCCTGACCCTGTTCTCAAATGAGTCCTTCTGTGCCACCCGGGGAGGCCATTTTGTGCTGATGCGCTGTGATAGCGAATCAAGATTTCTACATCCACCCCGATTCCTTGAACTCTTCTACCTGAAGCATCCGTCTTGGTGATTTTCTGTTGGTAGAATCAGAAGGAATGAAACTACTGCGAAACACAGGAGGAGACCCAGGTGTGCCTCCAACAGAAGGGATGCTTGCACTCGGTTCTGGTTCCCAGCTCCCTATCTTCCCGGGTCTTTCCTCTCGGAACAAGTACCCCCGTGTGAGAGGGGTCAGTGGTCAGCATCAGTGTGAAATAAACACACAAACAAATGTGAACTTCTGGAGACACGAACACGGGCCTTGGATGGGCACCGGAAGCAACCTGGTGGTTGGCCTTGGTGGTTCCCTTTGAAGGCAGCAGCGAGCACTGCACGCGGCCCTTTGGGTTCACTGCTAATCAGAAATCTATAATGTGAACTAAACACCTTTTTAGAGAATGGGGGGAAAATGAGTTCAGCTACTGTGTCTTGAAATGCAACCCAGCAGCTGCTTTATAATGATGACTTAATGTAAAATTATCAATAGAAGAGACCAAATATATGTCTCGTGCATTTAAGGAAATGATGATTCAGGGCCCCGGGCTTGAGTGAGTGGGTCCTCGGTCCTAAGCCTTTGCGGGCTTATTGATATTTTTAGCTGCCTTTAGTTTCGGGAGAATGAATGCAGCATGTGAAAGAAATTAGGTCAAAGTTTTAAGGGAAACAGGATGAGGGAAAATTTGTTTACATGGAAACCATGAGCAACGGCTCAAGTTTCCTGGCCTTTTCTTGCTTGCTAGTCACAGCTATGAGCAGAGACTCTGGGCAGGAGCTGAGATGATGCCCTAGGCCATCTGCAAACTGTCCATCCTCAGATGTGGCTGAATGACTTCACCAGGAGAGAGGGGTTCAGTTTCCAAATATCCATCGTTCGTGTGTGTGTGTGTGTGTGTGTGTGTGTGTGTGTGTGTGTGTGTGTTGGGAGCCATTTTGTCTGCTTCTATGAAAGCCTGTCAGGCATAGTCAAGTCAGGCCGGGGTCTGATGCAGATTTCCTGGCCTGCTGATGCATGGAAGGATGAGAGGGGATACACTTGAAGCTTGTGTGTGTGTGCACGCGTGTATGTTTTAATTTTTTATCTTTTTTGTTTTTTGTTTTTTTTTGGTTTTTCGAGACAGGGTTTCTCTGTGTAGCCCTGGCTGTCCTGGAACTCACTTTGTAGACCAGGCTGGCCTCGAACTCAGAAATCCTCCTGCCTCTGCCTCCCAAGTGCTGGGATTAAAGGCGTGCGCCACCACTGCCCGGCTTTTTTATCTTTTATTAAATTTATCCTTTGACAATTTTACACATACATGGTAAGTTCTGATTCCTTCACCCCTACCCTCTCATAACTCTCTCTTACCCCTTTGAAGCCTCTCCTCCCCACAAGCCCTTCTCTCAACTTCATGGCTTTTATGTTGCTTTGTGATCCGGTCAGATTAGCTACCTGACTATGGCTTCATCCTATGAAGAGCACAGGGTCAGTGGGCATCCATCTGAACATAATGCTTGTACCTCCTTAGTGTACATAAGTAGCCCATAGCACAGCAGTGGGGGGCGGGACCACACGGACCCTCCCCTGACCTAGGATTGACAGCCAGCAGGCCCAGTCTTGTGCAGACTCATCTCAGGCAGCCATTGCTGCTGTGATACCATCAAAGCACTGGTGTTTCATACCCTGAAGATGGCGTTGAGCACGCCTTCTCCCTATCTCCCGACTCTCACATTCCTTCCCTCACCTCTTCTATATTGTCCCCTGAGCTTTTGAGGGGCTACATGAGTGTCCTATTCAGAGACAGGTGCTTACCTGATGTACTTACTAGTGTATTGAGTAGTCATGCACCTCCACAGTTACCAACGTTCATTGCAAAGAGTTCTTTCTTGGAATTAACACCAAGAGTGGTATTTGCCTCTGGTATAAATACAAGTATTTAGAAGAAAACTTGGTGCTGGGTTAAACATTAGGTAAACAGTAGTAGGAAGTTCTCTCTAATTTATAAGACCTTCCTAGCCTGTGCATCATTTTAGCCATATTTATAGACCAGGTATGATTTTCTTCTTAGAGGAATTCTCAAGATCAATCGATGAACATTGGGTTGCACCCATACACTTGTACCACTATAGCTCCAGTGGGCATGTGCATGTTTTACCTGGAAAGCTGCTATTAGGTGGACTCTCAGGGGGTAAGACTAATGATGACATTTCCCCCCTGCCAACCCACATGGCCCGTAGTGAACAAATTCCAACATGGCGCCTGTTTGATTTCTCTGCATTTTATGACTAAACTGTGATATTATCTTTGGAAGTCGGGTCTTATCAACTAGTTCTGGTGAGCAGTGAGTCTTCTGGGACCTTCCCGACCAACAGCTTGTTAGGAGGTAACTCACACCAGACAATAAGATTTTGTTTAATAACCATGACTATTAGGTGTAGCATTATTCATCCATGCAAACTGTCGTTCTTCTGACTTGCATTGTTTTTTACTTGTCTTATCTAGGGTTAGGTTTCCATATAACCGTCCATGCGTCCTGTTATGATCAACCATTCTTCCCTTCCCCTATGCCTCACTTATCTTCCTGCATCTGTCCCTATTTAAACCACTCCCTCCTGTGTTGTTCTTCTGTTTTGTATCACCTATAGATAGATTCTATGATCCTCAGCAGGTTTGGGTGCCTGTTACCAAGGCCAATAACCTGAATTTCACCCTTGGAATATAGATGGTAGAAGGAGAAAATCAACATCCGTAGGTTGTCCTCTGTGTTGTACACACACAATGGAGTGAGCACTCAAGAGCATGTGCATGCATGTGCGCGGGCACACACACTAACACACATGAAACCGTAATGAATTAGAAAAATAATAAAGGTATTCAAAGGTAATACATGACAAGCTTATAGCCAGCATCATCTTAACTCAAAGTACTCCTCCTAAAATCAGGAGCTAGGCAAGGGTGTCTATTCTCTGCCTTCCTCTTCAACACACCACTTGAAGTCCTAACCAGAGCAATAAGACAAGAGAAAGAAATCAAGGAGATACAAGTAGGGAAGGGTAATGTCGACTTTTCTGCTGCTGTGAGAAATACCATGACAAAAAGTGAGTTCTAGGAAAAGAACTCATTTGGGCTTGTGGTTGTAAAGGGATTCCATAATAGCCAGGGAGACAGGCAACAGGTGATCAGAGCCAAGAAGCTGAGACATCACGTCTTCACCCTCCAACATGAAAAAAGGGGAGCAAACTAAAAGCAAGGTATGCTATGTTAGTGTTCTTTAAATAATAGGAGCGATAACATGAATATATAAAGTGGAGGTATGCAATAGATATTTATAGAGGTATAAAATCCTCTCCCTAAATCCCTTCATTTTATCTTCTTGGAGAGACAGATATACCTTGTAAGCATTAAAGTTGGATGGATTGAGCCATCTAAGTTCTTTGAAACTAAAGTTTCAGACACAGGATGTGGTGCCACAGGATTTGGTACTTGTCCTTTTGAATTTTTGTCTTACTTTGGTCCAGTGTTTCCTCCCAATGTCCATTCATTCTGTTTTAGAATGGTAGTGTATATTCTGTGCCATTGTACACTGGAGATATATAATTTCCTTTTTTGATCTTACAGGGAGCTAGAGTTAAGGTATTGCCTTGAATCAAAATTACCAACCCATTTCTCAAGCAGTAATGCTTGAGAAAGCATAACCATTCAACTCTTCAGAGAACGATATTTATGTTGAGATCTGCAGATAGGTTCTCTATAGAAGTTAAAACACAGTATTCAGCATCTTCAAAAGACTTGCAGATTTTAAAGGAAGGAGAGGAACAAGACCCTTGATAGCAGTATGATAGGAAAAGCAGGCATACTTGATGCTGGGAATGACAATTTCTAGCCAAGCGGGGGTGGCACACACCTTTAATCCCAGCTTTTGGGAGGCAGAGGCAGGCAGATCTCTGAGTGCAAGGCCAGCCTGGTCTACAGAGCAAGTTCCAGGACAGAGAAACCTTGTATTGAGAGAGAAAGAGAGAGAGAGAGAGAGAGAGAGAGAGAGAGAGAGAGAGAGAGAGAGAGAGAGAGAGGAAGGAAGGAAAAAAGAAAGTGGTGGGAACATTAGGAAAGAGATGAAGCATTGAAGCATTAAGTTATCTTTTCAGAGTTTATCTTTAAAGAATTCAGGAGTCTGAGGCGTGTGACAGTGACTCAAATTGGGGAGCTTCTTGGAATAAAGATCCAGATAAAGACTGAGAACCAGAAAAGTTTGGATATCCTGGCCTTATAAACTTCATTCTTGGTATTTCTTAGAAAGCATTGTGGTGTGAGGTTCCAGAATTCAGGTCTCACTGAGGATACAGAAACCACTGTGGGTCACTACATCAGCTACTCTATGGTTGTGTCCAATCTTACATGGGTAGGGCTGTAAGAAGGCATTAGTCAATTTTGCAAAAGGTAAAAAATGAAATTCAAATAATTTAGATGTCTGACAAAGAACGTGGTATATAGAGAGAGCTGGGTTCAGGCTCAAGTTTGTGTCATCTGGAAGCTCTGTTGGTCACTTCCCCTAACCTAAGCGTTTGTTCTCCCTGTGTGATGACTTTCTGCAGTGTGGGGTTGGTGGCGATTATTCCGTTATTAGTCCATTGACAGGGTGACTGCAGTGTTTGGTAGTGTTTGTATTGTAGACAATACAAACAATGTGATAATTGCAACTTTTGATCTGTCATCTCAATATCCTTATTGTAAACAAAGGGCACTATTATCCTGTAGAGTTCTTAGACCTTCTAACAAAAGTTGAAGTACTCTGGACACCTCTAATGAAGCAGTCAGGGGACTGAGCTCAAGGACTTTTTAATTTATTTGGTCTGGGAAGAGGAATATGGACTTGACCTATGGAAAAGTCAGGAGGTAAACAGTTTAACATTTGCAGGGTTTTTGACTCTCTAATCCAGGACTATGAACTCAAGAGGGCAGAGGTTTTGTCTCCATTTCCTTGTCTCCAGCAGAGGAGTTGGCGTCCAGACTGCCCATCCTTGTTTTAGATGCCCTTTGAACTGTGTGTGCTTGTTTTATGTATTTTTAGCACAGTTGTAAATTTGTTTTTGTAAGTGCTGTAGACTCTCTGCTTATGTCCAAAAACATATTTATTTATCCTCTCTTCTAACTTAGACATTAAGCCCTGGGAAACAATATTCCTGTGGCCTTTAACTCCTATAGAGGCTAGAATAAAGTTTGTTATTTTTTGTAACATAATCTGTCTTTTGTCTCTCATCAATTTTATGATTTTTATGTAAATTCAATGTCTTTCTATTTCTTTGCTTTAAAAAAACAGTCATCGAACTTCTATGGCCCAGTAGTTCTGGATTCCCATCAGTTATGTCAATGCATAAAAACATGGTAGTAGTCAAGTTGTATCTACAGAAGGATACATCTTTCTCCTTGGCCTTCAAGAGTGTGATTGATTACATTTAATAATATACCAACCATATCAGTTTGGAGACGAGGGACAAGAGGAAGCTTTGACTGTGTCAAGCTCAACAATGAGATGTTTTAGTAAATCGAGGCAGAATCACACATGAACATTTGCCATCCGGCACTCCAGGTGAGGACAAAGAAGGTTAGATGTGCAGTAGAGTTTTTGAGATCTTATTCTTTCATTTAGCAAAGGTTGGTGAAGTGATTTCTGAGTAACCAGGCAATAAAATAGTCTTTTGAAATTTGGATATGGCTAATACTTGCATCTCAATTTTCGACAGAATCTGAATCAAGTTACTTTGCCTTTGTCAGCTACTAAAAAACGACATGAGTTTTAAATGCTAAGTTCCATCCAGTACATTCAAAGGTATCTCTGCATCAAACATACATCTTGGTATGCTACTCACCATTGATGATGGTATCAAGAGATTGGCTGTCAAGGACTCACTCACGAGGCTGCCTTATTTATGGAAGTGAAACGACACATGGGCTAGTGAAAATACCACAGGAAGAACACTCCTTCATGCCATCCCAAGGGATGGCTTCCTTAATGAGGTGCTCACTGGCCCCCTACAGCTTCTCTATGGATCAGCTTTGAGGAAAGTTTGAAATTTTAGATGTTTTCGCTAATGAATGTGAAAACTAATGAGGTTTTCATTGTTTTAATTTTGTGTCTAGGGAATAAGCTAGATGGCCATCAGGAGAACAGTATCAAGTTTGAATTTTAAGACTGTATTCTTTTGCAGAATAATGGAAATTTTCAACTTTGAACATGTTTACAGTGACGGGGGAGAGTGTTGGGAAATTTCATAAAGCAAATACGCATTAGCCCCAGCCCTGTGTTTTTCTAATCTAATAAAAATACATGGTAAATGACTTTTTCCTTAGAAGCACGCCGGTGTGAATGCAAACCACAGTTCAAGCCAAGAAAGCTAGTACATCAGAATTTTGCTTTGAGATCTGTCAATAATGATTACTGCAGCTTCTGAGTCAGGCAGCCAACTAGAATCTGTTCCCATGTGATAGAGCTAATGAGGAGAGTTAGAATTAAAAAGAAGGGAGTATTCCAGAGGGAGGACAAGTGGAAGAGCATCATAAATCACAATGTGGCGGAAAGACAGCTGGAAGTGCAGAGGAACAGCAAGGTGACCCAGCACAAGGAGCTTGTGGTGTGAGGATCCTGCTGCATGGCTCTCCAGTGAAGGAAGGAAAGTGTATGCCTCCTTTCAAGGGAATCCAGGCAGCTTTGGTGAAGAGATTGATGGTCCTCTGCACAGAAAAAAGTCCACAGATCACATAGGCCTTAACTCCAGTTAGTGGTTGTTTGGTGAGCTAGAGACTCCTCTGGCCTATTGTGCTAACAATGGAGGTGGTCCATTCTGTCCAACTCTTGAATCTCTGTAGCAGAGAACCAGACTTTTCTTCGGGTGGCATAAACAAACCAGATACCACCAATGGCAATCAGATTCTACCCAAATGTAACTTAGTGAATCAGTGAATTTTGGGGGTTACATACAGGAGTCAGAATAAAAGGTTGCTTATAGAAACATAGATGACTCAAAGACATCTGCATCACTGAAAAGTTCACGCCAACATGAATAAGGACACACAAAATCTACAGCCTTGGTGCTTCTCCCACAACTTGCTTGCAGCTAGGCTGGCCAGACAGTCTCCCTCCCCATTAATTGCTACTATTCATATAACCTTGAGGCCTTGTGAATTTTGTAAATTTCAGGAATTTCTTGAGTCTTGTGAGTTTCACTTTCTTTCTGAATCCTATTAATCTCCCTTCTCCCTCCAGGAGAGAATGTTTCTATTTACAATGAATAGCTTTACAATGGAGGGAACCCGTAGCTGATCTACTTTGGATCTCCAGAAGAAAGAACTTGATGAGCTTGAAGTTAATCTGCTTCAGCCTCAGGGAACAGTATTGAACAAAGAAGGGCTAGAATCCAATGCCAAAGAACTCAATAGTCTCAGTTCAAGCAATGAAATGTATGCCTCTGATGATTCATCTCGCCTCATGTTCTGAAAATATTTGTTTCATAGTCCAGTTCTGAGGTCAGCATATAGATGCATTTCTGGAGTTACTCATCTTCAGTGAGGTTCATTGCTGTAAAGACTGACAAATCTCATGTCCCAGTGACTACTTGATATCCATCGTCTTATCTGCCCTTCAAGAAGCATTTAGTGCTTAGTGGGTTTTACAATTATGGACACAGGTCTACATACACAGATCTCAGTTCCATGTTTGTTTCCTTAACTCCCAACACACTGTCAGACAAACCCTGGATAGTTCCAGAATATATAAATGAGAGAGATGTGGTTCCAAAGAGTGAGAGAACATGCTTTGCCCACAGGTTACCAGACTGCAATGCTACGTGCAGCCAGCAGAGGCTCCTGGTATGTAGAGAAGGAAGGTACAGGAGTGAAGACAGCTCTGGTGGACGTCCAGCCCTGGTAAACCCAGACTCAGAATCAGCCCAGCTGTAGAAAGATGGTAGCCTCTAAGCTCAATTGACTTTCCTGCCCCACAGCCTCACGGAAGATTATAGCTTTAAAGTGTGTCAGAGCAGTTCTTGAGTTTTTCCTTCCTTTTTACAATACCTTTAGAAGTACTTTTGACTTTGTCTTGATGTGATAATTTCTGGGAAACTGAGTCACCAAGCCTTTTCAGTTGGAGAAAGGAAAGTTTATTACACTTGTGGGGTTGTGCCCTGGATCACATGATGCCAGCCTTTTAGTATGTGGGAGAGTGGACAAAGAAAACAAGAAGTAAAAGTGTATGTGTGGTAATAAAGGTGGTGGCTGGGCAGTGTTAAATTCCATTACTCACCTACTCAGTACCTCGCATTCCTGGAGATTCCACAGTGCAGCTCAGCTGAACAGACTCAGTGCTGGGGAGTTTCCTTAACATGAGGCAGTTTGGGGAATTTCTGCAGTCTCAAAAGGAAAAAAAAATGTTTTAGTTTATATTTACCTTCTTAGATTTAATATTATTTATAAATTTTTCAATAATGGCTGATCAATTATTTATATTTATTGCCCTTTCCCTGTATTCAGCCAAAAGAAAAATGAAACTAATGCCATTTGAAGCAAAATAGATAGTTTTAAGTGATATAATCCAGACTCAGAAAAACAAATTCTTAATGACTCTTCTCATATATGTAATAATTTAGATTTAGGTGTGAGTGTGAGGGGGTGACAGGGTACACATGTGTGTACAATTTGTGTGTGCATGTGTGTGTGTGTGTGTGTGTGTGTGTGTGTGAGTGAGTGAAGCTCAAGGGTATGATGAAGAAAGACATGCTCTAAAGAGAGAAAGGAAAGGAACAAAGAGGAAAAAGTATCACATTTGCTGTCCTGGGCCAAATCTGGATTCAGTAATATCCATAAAAGATGATGGAGATTGTCTAGGAAAGGGAACCAGCAAGAAGGAGGAATGTGGCAGGTGTGGGTGCCGGGGCCAGCTCAGCAACAGGCAGTGGCTCACCAGGAAGATGCACGATGAGGCCCAGCATTTTCTATGCTAGTATTTTTAATTGCTAGGAGTTAAATATGCCATTAGTTGTATGCTTGTGTTATATGCATCTGTATGTGTTCATGAATGTGTATGCATGTGTGTGTGCATGTGGGTGTATGTATAGGTTTACATGGAGTCCATGTGTATATATGCAGGTGTACACATTGGATAACAGGTATATGGGAAGACCAGGTATGTGTACATGTGCATGCAGAGTCTGTGTATGTGTAAAAGTACACATGTGTGTGCAGATACACGTGCAGATTATGCATGTGTGCATGTGTGTGTGTGTGTGTGTGTGTGTGTAGGTTCATGTGGAGTCCATGTATGTGTACAGTTGCACACATGGATAACAGGTGCATGAGAAAACCATGTATGTACACAGGTGCATGCATGTGTAGGTGCATGTGGAAGCTGTGTGTGTAAAGGTGAACATGTGTATGCAGATACGTGTGCAGACTGTGTGTGTGCATGTGTGCGTGCGCACGTGCTTGAGCGTGTGTGTGCAGGTGTATGTAGAGGACAGCGGTCTGTCAGGTGTCCTCTTTACTTCTGATACTCCCCACTATCTTCTTATTTTAACCACGTTTAAAAATTTCTTAAAGAATTTTCACCCACTTTCTTTTTTGACACAGGTTCTCTCATCAAACCTGGAGCTCACTGATTCAACTAGACCAGCAGGCAAGCGGTTCATAGGATCGTCCCATCCCCACCTTCTCGGCGCTAGGGTTACAGGCATATCCTCTGAATGCTCACTTCTTCAACCCGGTGCTGGAGATATAAACTTAGCTCCTCATGCTTACACAGTGAACACCTCGCTGACGGAGCCAAGCCTTTCCACCTGCTGTGGTCATTTTTTTCTGATGCACTGTCCCAGCCCTAACAAAGCATTATATCTCGTCCACTCTATCCCATAATTCTGTTAAGAAACACATGCTACTTCCTGTTTATCTACTTGACATAAACCTAGACGCACCTGAGGCTATCTTGACTGAGGAATTTCCTCCATCAGAATGGCCTTGAGATGTTTTCTTAAGTAATGATCGGTTTGGGAATGTCTAGCCATGTATAGGTAGTGCCATTGGGTAGGTGGTCCTGAGTTGTATAAGAAAGCAGCCAGAGCAAACCCAGAGAGAAGCTGTTGTGGATTGCCCTGGTGGTGTTCTTATTTTGATGCAAATTCCGTTTCCCCAAGATGGGCTGCCTGGGAAGAGGAGTGAATCATGTACTCAGGTGACTTCCTGTAACCCTTCCCCTAAAGGATTTCTAGGAACCAATCACTGGGCGAGGAGTAGGTGGGACTTCTGGGTCAGAGAGAGGAAGAGGGGAGACAGGAGAAAAGATACTTGCTTTTGGACGGGGAAGGGTGATGGAATCCAGATGTAGGTGGTGGAGACCCCCGGTTTAGGTGTCGGATCTGTTGGGATCTGTTGCCGGAGGATTTAACTTAGAATGGCTTACACATTAGGATGCTAGTTGCTGTGCCCAGTGATTAGTTACTTGTTGCTTTTGAACTAAGTTTGTGTGGTGTTTTCCTTCACGCAGCGACTCAACTGGGTTCCAGGGAGAAAAAGTACAGTGGCTGGGCCCCCCAGCCAGACACAGGAATTTGGAAGTGTGGGGCTAGCAATCCGCCATGGGAACTTAGCGAGCTGGGTGGAGAGATTTCGGAGCTCTGGGTCAGAGAGTCTGCCCAGATGAGAACAAGGCCCACATTAGCATGAATTGAATTTTTCCATTTCTTGCTACAGATGATGTCCAACGTGGCAGGCAAGAATCCACTAGAAGTTTAAAATTCTTAGCCTATGGAGTTAGAAATTTAGTTTGAAATTTGGAGGTTTGGTGAGCAGAGCAGAGTCAAGTCACGTGACTCAACCACAGGAACCTTGAAACAGAGAGAAGGGCTCTGAGGTCCCCTGCTGTGCAAAGAGACAAGATGGCCGCTCTGAGTCAGAGAGCTGGAGAATGGAAGCTGCCTACTTCTTGGGGGCAGATATTGATTTAACTGAGAATGTATAAAATTGGGATTGTTTGTGTTAGCATTCTGTCTAAGTTCCACCCCACAATTACCTGACAACCGCCAGGTATGTTCCACCCTACAGTTACCTGACAACAGCCAAGTAGACCTGACTCACTATAAAGGGACGGTTTGGCCCCTCCTCAATCTCTTGTTCTCTTTCTTTCTCTTGCTCTTCCCTTCCCCCCCACTCTCCCCATCCCCTTTCCCTCACTCTCCCCATCCCCTTCCCCCCTCTCTCCCCATCCCCTTCCCCCCACTCTCCCCATCCCCTTCGCCCCACTCTCCCCATCCCCTTCGCCCCACTCTCCCCATCCCCTTCCCCCCTCTCTCCCCATCCCCTTTCCCCTCTCTCCCCATCCCCTTCCCCCCTCTCTCCCCATCCCCTTCCCCCCCTCTCTCCATGAGCTCATGGCCAGCCTCTTCTCTACTTCTCTACTATCTCCCTCTCCTCTCCCTCACCACCTCTCTCTCTCTCTCTCTGTCTTTCTCTGCCTCTACTACCCTCTCAACTCCCCTCCCCATGCCCTGAATAAACTCTATTCTATACTATACCATCATGTGACTGGTCCCTCAAGGGGAAGGGATGCCTCAGCGTGGCCCTGCCAAGGCACCCCCTTCCACCATTCCTGACTATACCTCTATAGAACACCCCCCCCTTTGTCTTTTTATAAATACATCAATTTACTTTTAGGATAGATTTATATACAGATTTTGTCTGAATCACGTGGGGAATTTCTCCCCCAGTTCAGAACTAGAATAGGGAAAATTAGTCACTGACTCCAAGTAGAGAACAGTGATAATTGCCTGCAGTGGATGGATACTGATGGAAGTCTGTGGCTCCAGGTAGAGAGCATAACACATAGATGGTATAGTAACGTCTACAAGAAACTCTTATTCTTTGTTCATGGGCTCCATGGGAATTTTGGGTTAAAATCCTGGTTTGACAAGCCTCCTGCTTCTTATTAACAGGCATTAATAGAAGTGTGATTAAATTGTTTTTATAGTTAGAGAGAGAAAATATAGATTTTTCAAACAGAATAGTTTTTTTTTTGGGTTGTTTTATTATTCCTCTGGAAGAGAGGGCAGGAGACAAGCTTTCCTGGTTGCTGACAGAAGGATATGCTATTTTGGGAGAAAGATTTTGTCTTTGCATTTTCAGAAAAGATGATTAGTGTCTATACACCTTCCAGAGTTATACAGATCAGATATGACGAAGGGAGATCCTCCAGAGGACTAGAATCCAGAGAATCAAACCAAAAAAGTTATCTTGATGATACTAAAAATTTGTTTTGAGATTTGTATAGTACAGACTATATGGCCTTGGTGAGTCTCATCATCAGATGCTGAACTGACCTGTTTGAACTCCTGATCTCTTAAACTTTCAGCCATATCCAGTCAGGACACAGACATCAGAGACTAACAATTGTTGGTGTGGCCTTCTTAAGGTCAACCAACTCCTTCATTTTTCCTATCCTCCCCTTCAAGATATCTCAATGCTCATATTCAGCATGAAGAAGTTATGAAGAGTTATTGTCCTAGTTCCCTGGACTTGGCCATCTGGACGTGGTCATTCTAAGTTGTCTTTCTGGGAAATTTAGAAGTGGTCCTAATTTAAACAGAGAGGAAATAGCTAGAATTGATTGTGTAGCTATAATCTCATTTGGTAGAAATCTTTACAATAGTTACTAATTTGAAGTCATAATTCCTTATTTTGGTACAGAATTTATCTTGATGCAGAATCAAGGTTTGCATTGGTATAGATTTCTTCTATTGATACAAAAAATTTTTAAAAGTACAAGGCTTATACCCAGTCCTTCTATAAATGCCATTACAAACTGATCTGAGATGATTAAGCCTGTGAGTTAAGGACCAGATAGCAAAGTCTTGGCTCTGAGTTAATTGCTAGGGCATTTGCAAGTTAGTATTAGAAATAGATGAGAGTAGTTAACAGACAAACGTCCAGATTACTTTACATAGATAGATGATTTTCAAAAATGTCAGATATCCACAGAATGGGACATTTAATGTTATTTATTCTTTTGTTGTTGAGACATATCTGCTCCTAGCAGCTCCCCCTTTGTGGATTCAAAGAAGAAATTGAGCGTCTCTACCTTCAGGTGAGGTAGTACATTGTGGATAGGTAGCCATTGGGCAGAAATTGCCTATTCATCTACAGATGAAATACTGTCCAGAAAAAGGACATACTATGTGGAATAGTCAACTGATAATCTCTGCCAAGTCAGGGTAATCAGTCCTTCAAAATTCTGCATATAAAGGTCTGTCAGATGATCCAAATTCCTGACATAAAGGGGCCGTATACCTATACAGCTGTCTCTACAACTTGTCTTAGTTATAGAAGCTGTGCTAGGCTTCCTATATTTTCAGATAATATTGTTTTTGAATTTCTGATGGGATTGAAGACTAGTTATAGTCTCATAGCTAACCCAGGCTATTCAGCATTAAGAGAATATATTTGAGAAGATAGTTTTCAGATAGTATACAGGCAAAACCAGAACATAAGTCAGATGTAGAGTTATAAATCTTTTAAGTTATGATAGATAACAGGAGTCAGATATAGAAAGGCGGTTAGCTTTATAGCCTTCTTCGTATCTCCCTTCCATTACCTTCATTCACTTATCTCTGCTCTTTTTCCACATATTTTATCAAAATGCTTAAAATTCTCCTTTAAAATCAAGTAACAAATCCCCTTCCTCAAGTAATCTGCTCTGCCTCTGTGACAGTTAATGGTCAAGACGACATCGGGAGAGCGATGCTTCAGGTACAGTTCTTGCTTATACTATATCACCCAGACAGGCAGGTGACATGCAAGCTTTTGTTCTGAGGGACCAAGAGATATAAGACGTCTAGCTCCCTTACAAGAGAAAACATATGAAGAAGAGAGGCCGTGAGGCATCTGGAAAAGAATATAGAGTGAAACAGCAAACAGTAGGACAGGAGATGCTTGTAACATCTTTGATAGGTGATTCTCCTGTAAGATGTATTAGGAATTCTAAGGTGCCAATGTGAATGACAGGAACACAGCAATTGGAAAGATGATATTCCTAAATAGGAACTTGACAAAGAAGATACTGAATGGCCTATGAGAATGAAGAGATTATATTTTATATTTTATTATAGTTTATAATAAATATATTTATTATACATTATTATATTTATATATTATATATCATATATAATACATAAATATATTATATAATAAATACAATAGAAACACAATAGTATTCATATATTATATAATATATTTATCACATATATACTATATAAAATCTTCTAACACTAAGTGTTGATGGGAGTCAGATTTGCTGTTACTTATAACTGGTAGCTCCCTTTTGGACAACCCTGCAAGTGTCTGCAGAAGCTTAACATATCTACAGTGTGTGAACTGACAATTTTGCTCCACTTGTAAAATTTATTGAAAGCCAAAGCACATGCAAGAATGTATTATCAGACTTCAGTATTCCTTCACAAAACCCCCAAACCGAAAAAAATGTCAAAGAAGAACTGGATGGGTAATTTGTGGCATATTGTTACTCAAAAAGTCTTGTAACTGGATCAGCGATTAGAACACTTGATCTTGCATAGGACCACAGTTTACTTTCAAGCATTCATGACAATTTACAACTTTTTCTAGCATTGACTCCAGAGGATCCAAAGCTGACTGCTGGACTCTGGAGCACGGAGCATTGCACACGGGCAGGCAGTGCACATATGAACAGAAGTAAAACACTCATACATATAAAGTAAAAATAAATATTACTCAAATTTCTTCTTAGAACAGCAAGCACAAGAAGAGGTGACTTTCTCAACCCACGTGATTTTGTTCTAACCATGTATTCCTGACAACAAAGAACGGCATCTGCAAGAAACACCATGAAGAATCCAGTCAACCACAGAGGGCTCCCTACGCGAATCCATTTACACAACAGTCATATGTAGCAATCCTAACCTATGCTGAGATACATAGATCCTTTTCAGCCAAACCATCAAAGTCAGGATACTATGGGGTAAATATTATATCCATAAGGAACCTTATATCTATAAGGTACATCTAGTATCACACCTCAGAAAAGATGGGCTTCCTCAATGACCGTTTTCTATCCTACCCCTTTATCTTTTATAATGCTTTGGAATGACTCCATTTCACATAAATCAAGCTATGAATCTCCATCATTCTCAAATGTTACTGGCAAGGATGTGAATAGAAGACAGAGAGCTGTGTGCAGCAGCTCTAAAAGATGAGTTCCGTCACCCTCTAGAAGTATCAGAGACCTGGAAGGCAAGAGACTCTCAGGACTCAAAGGGATGAGCCTTAGATGAAATGCCCAACAGTGGGGAGAGGGAACCAGAAGAGTCCACCTCCAATAGAAAGACAGGGCACAGTCAAAGACTCTGACCCAAAATTGTTCCTGTCTAATAGAACTGTAAGGACAAAACTGGAGAAGAGACTGGGGGGAAGGCTATCCAGTGACCAGCCCAACTTTGGATCCATCTCAAGGGAAGGCTCTAAGGCCTGACACTATTACTGATGCTATGGTGTGCTTATAGAAAGGAGCGTGGCTGCCCTCTGAGAGGCCCAACAAGCAGCTGAAAGAGTCAGATGCAGATACTTACACCCAACCAGTGGATTGAAGTCGGGGACCCCTGTGGTTGAATTGGGGAAAGGCTGGAAGAAGCTGAGGAGGTGGGTGACCCCATAGGAAGACCAGCAGTCTCAACTCACCCAGACTCCTGAGAGCTCTCAGACACTGAGCCACTAAACAGACAGCATACACGAGCTGATCCAAGGCCCCTGACACATACATAGCAGAGGACTGCCTAGACTGGCCTCAGTGGGAGAAGAGACACCTAACCCTCCAGAGTGGGGAGTTCTGGCAGGGGGATGGGGAGGACATCCTCATGAAGACGGAGTAGGGGAGAGGAAGAATGGGATGAGGAACTATGGGAGGGCAGACTGGGAGGGGGGTATCTACTGGACTGTAAAAAAAATAAAAGTAATTAAAAAAAGGGACAAGTTCCCTCAACCATAAAGACACCAAGACCTCAGTTGTTCTGGGCCAAGGGGAGTGTAAGAGGCTGCGAACTGCAGTGTTTCACAGTCTTCTCTTGCCAGCTGCCTCTCTGGGAAGCCTTGTGCTGCTCACTCTTCTGAACTTCCTTCCTTTGTGCATCCACAGCAAAGCCAATCGGATTGCACGGCAAACAGCTCAGTGTTTTACACTCAGTAGCCGTATTTAAGTGGAAAATGTCTCCCTCAAAATTATGCTACAATGAATTGTGCGTGTATGTGTGTGTGTGTGTGTGTGTGTGTTCTCACACAAAAATCCAAGAAAGGAAAAACAAATCAACAAAGCAAGTATCCAAGTATCTGTAAAAAATATTCAAAACCCCAACTCCACAAAAGAGCATTTTCCTACAATTTTTCATTGTTTTTTATTTTAAAATACATATATTCACCATGTGTATTCAAACTCTGGCCTAGCTGAACAGTTTTCAAATTAAGAAATGATCTATTATTTAAAAACAAACTTCTGCCTATAATGTTTCAGCCCTATTAGAATTTTAATTTTCATGAAAATTCAAGTAAATACTTCACATTTAAATCTTCCACAGGCACAACTCTGGTTAGATAGAAAGTTCACACTTCTTGGCTTGGAATTTAAATATAATCACTTATCGCCTGGGTTTCCTTGTATATTATGGGCTTGATAGAACTGTCTCATAACCCACCCCTCATCTTTTAGAAAATCTGGCACCTTTGTCAACTTTGGGGTGTGAGGGGATCAGGGGAGGAGCATGGAAAGCTTGCTTCTCATGGTCTCTCTGGCTTTGAAATTGTGCTTCCAAATTAGACAAGTTTTCTTATCATCCTTGATAGGTTACACAGGGTACCATCCTAAAAAAAAAAAAAGATCTAGTTTTTTGAGACAGGGTTTCTCTATATTGCCCAGGCTGTCCT
The DNA here is from genome assembly GCA_036184795.1 of Tokudaia tokunoshimensis. Lineage (NCBI taxonomy): Eukaryota > Metazoa > Chordata > Mammalia > Rodentia > Muridae > Tokudaia > Tokudaia tokunoshimensis. The sequence goes on from BTHU01000014.1 coordinate 7,990,062, forward strand.
GGAACTCACTCTATAGACCAGGCTGGTCTCAAACTCAGAAATCCACCTGCCTCTGCCTCCCAAGTTCTGGGATTAAAGGTATGTGCCACCACTGCCCGTCTAAAAAAAATGAAATATAATATTTCAATGTGTCTTTTTTTCTCTTAGTAGGTGGGTAGATAGACAGACATAGAGAAAGGGGTAAATAGGAGTCAAACAGGTTTTTTAATTCTTATGTTAATTGTCCTATTCTGAGCAGTGCAGCATAACGGAAGTAACTACCAATAGGAGGACAATTCTCCTGCAGGATTTGCCAGAGTTGTCCGTCAGACTTGTCTGTCAGAGTTGTCCGTCACTCGACAACGGCCCTCTGTAGACTTCAGTTGCCTTTCTGATGCCTTTCTGCTCTGCTCGACTTTGTATGTTTGGATTCCCTTCAGTGGTTATGACTAGGAATGAGTCTCGTGATTCCTAAGGTTGCAGACTCAGCGGGTCACCTACTTGTAGGTAATCGCTTGGTGTCAGTCTCCATGATGGTGGCTTCCAGCCTTGGTCATCCTCTGGATTACATGACATTGGCTGCACTGCTCTGCCTGAAAAGATTTTCTATTCTGAGGACCTACGGTAACAGACACTATTCTACAAACGAAGCCACAGACTGTAGAGTCTCTGGGTCCATGATATTTTCTCCTTCCTGCTGCTGTCTGTCTTAGTTAGGGCACCATGACCAAAGCAAGTCTTATAAAGGACAACATTTAATTGGGAGCTGGCTTACAGGTTCAGAGGTTCAGTCTATTATCATCAACACAGGAACATGGGCAGCATCCAGGCAGGCATGGTGCAGGAGGAGCTGAGAGTTCTACATCTTCATCTGAAGGCTGCTAGTAGAATACTGACTTCCAGACATCTAGGATGAGTCTTAAAGCTCACACCCACAGTGACACACCTACTCCAACAAGGCCACACCTAATAGTGCTACTCCCTGGGCCAAGCATATACAAACCATGACACTATCTTCTAGACATGCATGCCAATCTCCAAGAAGCATAGATTCTCTGCATGCTAATCATTGCCGCTCTACAGACACTAGTGCTATATTAGGCTTAAAACTCAGTAAGATAGGCAGAGTAACTCAAATAGCAAACAGGTTGGAGACCTTACTTACATCAGTACTTTCTCTCAGAACCAGCCACTGTCTCGTCGCTGCCAAAGCATTTTGAAGCATCACTTTGTGACCCCCTCCCATCCTGCCTTCCTTCTTAGATTTTAGATGCATTCTTCCAACTCTCTAGGGCTAGCCCTTCCCCTTCCCCTCTCCTGTGTGTCCTGTACAGGTTAGGGGCAGCCTGAACTTGTACACTGCATCCTCTGGGGCTTTTGCTAACAACTGTTTGACAAGGGATGTGGCAGCACCAAGGTTTCTGAGCACAAGAACTAAAATTAAGTCAAGTTAAACAGAGCAGAGATGTCAAGTAAAAGTCGAAGTTATGACAGGAAATGAAGGTGCATTAGTTTCTGTGGTGCTAAGAGCAGCTGAATAGGGGCTAAGGTTTTCTTGGTCTTTTATAGTATATCATCATTCCAAGAGGATATATTAAATGCATAGTTTTTATGATCATGTTTTTTTGTAGATGGGAAAGATTAGGGCAATGTAGTCTAGCAACCTTCTGCTGAAACCACCACTCCATTATTGAGAGGATTTTTCACGTTGCGTGCCCGAAGGTGCCCTTGGGATTGCCATGGCTCTGGTTTCTCTCCCCGGGTACTATTTTTAAACATGTTGAAATTTGAAGTACCATCAACACAAAATTATATTTTAAATAATTTATTGAAGCTTAGTTTGGAGAAAAAAAATGTAGCATTCACACAGATAGTTAATGTATGGGCTGTACATATTCACCGATAACAGAGGTGATATAGTTGTTTAAAATCAGATCATAGAAGCAGAGATACCCCGTGTGATACCCTAAACCTTAGACTCTTTAAGGAGACAAGCACCACAGACCACACCTATGCAGGTTCATCGTGTGAATAACAACAGACTGTAGAAACCCAGTGGAGAGCACGTAGTTGAGACGTGCCCATCAAAACAAGTAAATAAATGTCACCACTTTGACAACAAGAAGGATGAAAGAATAATTGTAACAAGTGGCTTGTAACATAAAGGACAAAAAAATAATAGAAAAATGAAACATTTTCTCATGTTTCTTAGTAGGTCACACCAAATGTGATTTCAGTGGAACTATTAAGAAAGTTTTAGTTGCAATAAGATGTTATATATAAAAAAATAAAAACAAATCAATTCATGACTCCTCCAGGAATTAATTAGAAAATGAGAACCAGGGCCTAGAGCACTTGCCCAGAAAGCATGAAACCCAGAATTGGATCCCAGCACAAAAAAAAAAAAAAAAAAACCGAAACCAAACCAATAATCATACTATCAATAAAATGAAATTACCTCTTATAGATCCTACATCAATTTATCACGGAGCAGTTCCAGTGTGCTCTAATCTATATTCGCATATATAAATAACTTCCAGGGATGGGGTTGATGCTTGCCTTCTTTATGGGCACACATATGTGCACACACCAACTCACATTGCGTCACCTCAATTCTGAAGTTTCTAAGCAAGGGAAAACTGCACAGCAGATCATTTATTTCATGAAGCCACTGCCGCTGGGGTCATTTCCATGGGAGAGAGGAGAGCCACGATTTTTGGAGGCACATTGAAAAACAACACAATTGGAAAAGGTAATTTCAAAGTTACAGATTTTTTGCAAGCCGCCGTTCCAGTTCACTACTAGAATAATTCTGTGTTTCCAACCCAGAGCACACTTTTGAGTGCTGACTCCAGACGCAAACTCACTTGTGTATTCTAGAAAGTAGCATTACGAAATAATATAAACATTCCCAGTAAATATTCATCCTGTGTCACATAAAGTAGTTTCCATTTTTATTGAGCTTGTTGCATTTGGGTTCGTTGTCAATCTTGGTGACAGGCTGGGGTGTGCAGAGAGCTGGCTCCATGTAACTGTGCCCCTGAGTGGGTTGATATAATGAGACATTGAGTAGAAAAATCCCCATACAAATTATATTTGCCAACCCAGTCAGCAGGAGAATTTTGGAAGCGTGTTTTGAGTAATTTGGGAGAGTTTTACGAAAAAAAATCTAAAATGCACGCGCATTGCGAATAGAATCCAATCTTCTCCCAGTGTGAGGACAGATGACTCCTCGTGCTTCCTTCCGTAAAAATAAATTGGGAAATGGCTCTCTGTGTTATTCTCAACAACTGCAGTCCTTCAAATGGAAACTGACAAAAAAAACCCAACAACAACAACAAAAAAAGAACCAAGCAAATGAATAAAAACATTTCCCTAACATGGAAAGACACAGACCATGATAGAAACAGGAAATAATATCCGTTTTACTTCCAGTCCATGGAGCGACATTTCTGCCTTTTGGCTCCACCGCTAGAGAGAGCATCCAGAACTTTCTGCTGCGAAGCTGACTGTCATCTTCCCACTGTGGCAGTCTCTACATGGGCACATTGTTTTTGCATTTAAATATATATTGCTTTTAAATTTTAAATGGTGATATGAGCGAGAAGCCTTGGCAGCAACGAAATTAGATTGGGAAGTCAAGTGCGGAAACAAGACCAGGCAAATATATTAAAATAGTGCTTTCATTTGCTGTGCCTCAAGCACCCACCTGGAATCCAGAAGGGTCTACCGACGGCCGATACGCCATTTGATGTTTTCTTGAATGCTAATGCTTTTTGAGAGCTTGAGCTGGGGGGGGGGCTTTCAAAACAGACAATTGGAGGCAAAGAGAAAACCACGATGGATCCATCAAAAGACAAACTGAAACTCTCTGTCTCTAGTTCATGCCCCACCCAGCATGAAAGCCAGAGAAGGAAAATGAAGAAAACTCAGTTCCTTACTGTACCGCCTCTTTCCCACACAGCAGCAAAGCTCAATCTATTTTATTTCTGTAAAGGGGAGTAGAAAGGTAAAGTCATACCTCCCACGCAGAGCAGACTGGTATAGGATGAAGAGTGCAGGCTTTGTCTAGAGGAAGACATATGCACTGGTTCTTTGACTGATGTGCCGTGCACACACAAGCATTGTCTTTGGAAAATGATATCGGGACGAGGAAAGATGAAAAGAAAGTGAACTGACTGACGGACTTGGGAATAGAACAGACTGGGAAAATATGAGCAAAGTGACTATATTTTGCCAAAAAAAGAAGTGATACTGAGCAGGTCAGGAAATGAAAACATTACCTAAATAATTATGCGCTGAGCCCAAACACAGGGGGAAGCCAGGCCCCCAGGGACCCAGCTCTCTGCTCAAGTCAAATGTCTGCACTGAGAGCCCTATGTTGATGGGAAGACACACTTGGCCTTAAAGTGCTAGTAGGTGAGAAAACATATTTATTTTGGGCAGAAACAGCCAAACAAATGAGCTTGAAAGAAGGAAAACTCACTTTTGAAGTAAAAGAACCTTTTTCACCGTGAGGAAAAACAGACTCTGAAACAGCTTTTCTGGTGAGGTAATGGGGGTAAATGGAAGGTATTGCCTAATTTTAGAATACTTAGGTCAGTGGAAACCCTGTTGATTTAGTCACGACACAGTGCAAAATAGGCAATGATGCTGTTCCATTAAACTATCCCCAGGGTGACAATATTAACCAGTAGACGATCACCTCAACCAGACATTTGCATGATTGTCTTTAGAAAGTGCAGCCATCAAGAAAAATCGCAAATGTCCACCTTTGTTGAATGAATCCTCAGATCCTGTGTAAATGGGTCTCTCCAGCACAAGTGTTTAACAATTGGAGAACATCCTCTGAGTTGAAGAGAAAACTTCCGAAAACCAAAGGTGGACTGAGCAGAATGATGACGGTCTGTTCGGATTATTGTTCTTGGTGCTGGGCCCTTGGGAGGGGGGACAAGTTCCAGATCAACACCCACCCCGAAGCTCATTTCCACTTGAGCACCTCGAGGATAGCCCATCGCAATCTTCATCTTCACCTCCTGGAGATTATGAGATAAGAAAATCCCCAGTGGCTCTTAGCAGACCTGCTGACTAAAGACCCCAAGTTCGCCCTACTGATCAGAGGAGAAACATATTGTTGAATTCATTGGCATTTTCATTCTTTTCATTTAGCTTGCAATATCCTCTCCAAATTGGTATAATAGAATCCATTGCCTCTACAATGTATAATAGCAGGTGATATGTTTCTTTTTCCTTCCTAAAGGAGGGAATGTGAACAATGACTATACCAAGAATGAATTATATGACTTTAATGCACAAGCCGTTGCTGGTCACTAAAACCCATTTGTGACTTGTCAAGGATATGTGTGAAATCACAGAATCATTCTCCCTGTTGTAGCTGCCTGTTGGTGTGCACATAAATTGAACATTTCTGATTGGATTTATGAAAGAGAAAGAGCTCTCTGAGAAACTCCTTTTAGCAGTTGGGGGAAAAAAAACCCAAAATAACAAATTTGAAAGTGATAGCTCTCGACTTTCTGCTTCGCTTCGCGTCCATACTTTGAACAGCATCTGTAACTTTCAGACTCTTTGAGGCACTATAAATATGACTTAACAGGTGGGGAGAGTGGAGGTATAGGAACCTTCCTCAAGCTTGTCCAGAGAGTTTAATCCAGGCTAGGCAATGGAGATTCAAACACCCCCCGGCTCTCCTCAACCACAGGGAGCTCAACGTTTATAGACACATATATTTTGAAATCTATATTAGAGGTCCACCTACCTCACATGGACCTCATGGCTGATCAGCTTCTCAGTAGCCACTTTGCCAGACTCTTAGCCAGTCTCCGTTCCTTCCCAGCCACACTTGCTCTTAGACTCTGGGACTGACGACTGACACGTCACTGGGATCCCATGTTGTATGACTCAGCAATACTTCGCTCACCTCTTGTGGACTGCTAACAGTACCACCACTGAGTCAGGATCTTCAAAGGTCGATGCAGAGGCACATGGGAAGGAGTCTTAAGCAATGTCCCTAGAGGACCACCCCAACTCCATCTCTGCTCATATTTCTAGGTCCACCCAGTGCTTCCAACAACATCTATGATTGTCCTCCAAAGGAAACCCAATAACTCGTTGCAAGACTAAATGGAATGAAGGAGGGACAAACTAATAAGTTAAATATTACTAGTTAGCACATTGGAGGCTCGGTTATGAATGATTTAATAAGCCACTATTACTTAAAAAACTTACATGGGGTGATTTGTCTTATTCCCAAACCATTGTTATTTATTTATTTTTAAATCAATTAGTTATTCAGTTTTATATACTGGGAGATTTCACATATAATTTACGCTTCCTCCTTTTCTTGAAGGTAAAGTATAGAGAAGTGGTAATGTCCAATTTTCAGCTGGTGCTTCGACGCCCCAAACTGAAGTCAAACTGAATTTAACAGAATTGTTTTGGGCCAAACCAACCAACCAACCAACCAACCAACCAACCAAATAACAGCAACAGCAACAACACAGGGATGGAGATATCAGTCCTTTCCGAGAGATGCTGAGGAAGTGGACGCCATTGCTCTTGGTAAAGAGCAGTGGAATCACTCAGAGTGGTAACTGCTACCCTGGCTTAGATAAGTATCCCTCCCTCACAGGCTCGTGTGTGAAAGAACCAGGTCTCATCCCATGGTGTTGGAAGGTGATACACTCTTTAAGGAGTGGGGTCTGGGTTGGGGTCTTCTGGATGGTAGTGACATTAACTTAAGGTCTGAGTGCAGATAAAGAAATGAGTGGGGTTGGAGCGATGGCTGGATAGTTAAGAACTCTAGCCGCTCTTCCGGAGGATACGGGTTCACTTCCGATCACTCACGATTGCCTGTGACCCTCGGTTTGAGGGGAATCTGAGGCCCTCTTCTGGCCTGTGTGGCCACAGTATAGAAGTACACAGGCACACTCTTAACACATAAACAATTAAAAAAAATAAAAAAAGAAATGAGTGATACTAATTTGGAGAGAAATATTTATTTATATTTTACAAGAAAGTGGGGAAGTCATCATTTGTCTAGGATATGCTGTAGGGAGTAAGTCAAGGTAAGTAAGCATATATTAATTATTGCCATGAGCACAACCGTGTCCAGGCACCCTGTGCCTCCGACCTATGAGGATGGCAATGTACAGATGTTGACAGTATGTCTGAGGAATCTACCTAAGCTTCCTCCTCCCTCTCCCAAATATTTATTTAGAGAGACTGCTCCAATGCGGAGACCTCTTGAAGACTGGCTAGACCTGCCTCCTCAGCCAGCTATATACACCAAACCTGCCTCACTGATTCTCATGTAGAAAATAACTGTGCTGAGTTCCTGGCTGCTGGTAGCTCCTGGTCCACTGGATCTCAGCTTTTCTGTGTGGTTGTGTGTCTGTCCATTCTTTATTCCCTAATCACCCTGGACAGGTTTCCAGGATCCAATCCTGCAGGCTATAGCAATCCAGAAGTAAGGTTAACTGCACCCTGGAACTGTACAAAGGAATACATCATTGGAAAGGGTTTACCTGCTAACCACAAAAATTCTAGGCACCCATAGTTAAATATCCATATGAGGCGCTCCCAGGTCAGACTGTTTACCATTTTGGGCATGCATACGGCATTGAGTTTTCCTCTAAGTGGAGAGTTTGCAAGATCCTGCCAGGAAGAAGGTGGCACCCTCAGATGGGGTCATTTAATGAGTTTAACAAAAGACAAATGTATAAAGATGTGATGCACTTATCTACCAAGGACCAAAAGGCATGCAGGGAGCGGGGAGTACTTAGTAAAAGTGAAGGGTGCAGGGAGTGAGGAGAGAGAGAGTGAGAAAGAGCTAGATTCCAGAGACAGTGGGATTTGAACCAGGCCCATTTGCAGCAGTCCCCAAGCAGTGCGAATCAGAATGACTCTCTGACCCTCGTGGTCTTTTCTTCTGGTTTTCTGACTAACTCCCCAGAGGAAGAAAGAAGGCAAGGGCGATGTCCACACAGCCAGCCTCCCGGTGTGTGCAGCAAAAAGAACATCAACGAACCAAAGGAGAAAAAGGAGGGATGAAGGAAAACTGCCCATCGACTAGAGTTTTAATGAGGCCAGTATTTTAGATGATAACTTTTCTTCCACATTCCACTACTCATAACAGCCAAGATACAGAATCAAACCACGTAAGCAAGCAAAGAAAATATGATATATATACACATATGTATATATATAATCTAATATATTAATATGTATATATTATTTAAATATATTATTTAAGCATCAAAAGGACAAAATCATGTCATTTGGGGTCAACGGGGATACGCCATGGGGGCACGACATTAAGCAAAATAAGCCAGGCACAGAAGACAATACCAAACTCTCTCACTTTTTAAGAACAAAGGTATGGAGGGTGGGAATGGTCTGAAGTGAGTAGGAAGCTACAGTAGGAAAGTGCACTCATGTTCTACTCAATGACATAGTTAGAGAGTTACATATTTTGAAGTCACCCAAAGAGAGGACTCTGAATGTTTTCACCAAAAAAGAAATGGAAAGGGCTAAGAGAAGATGTGTAACTTCAGGAGCCTTGGTGAAAATATAAGTAGCAGCTGGGAGGTGGGGGAAGTGACATCATGGCCATTGTCACTGTCATGCAGTCTAAAGTTAACGATCCTTTGCGTTGTCCAACAGCAGTAGAACCAAAGCAGGCGTTAGCTTTTTGACATTGGAGCATGGCTGGCTAGCGAAGACTCGATTCACATGCAGAACATGGCTGCTGAGAAGGTAAGGTCAAGTGGCTTCAGCCCCCAGTGCTGCCTACTTCCCGTGGCCCATGTGCCCCTTGCCATGGTACTAGGGCTGGTAAGCTGGAATGCTGGAGTGGATAATGGATTCCCACTCTCTGCATCTTGTCCTTGAGCTACAGTCAATGGTTGAGTTCAGGTCTTGGCAATGAAAGCTCTATGGGAGGGGTGGGTAGGTTTGCAGCATCCACTGCCCTTTCTCCAGCGTGAAGGAAACACTCAGTAAACCCTTGTTGGGTAGCAGTTGATTCAGTTGATAAAATGCAAATGTATATGCCATATTTAATATGTGTTACACAAATATGTATCTACATAAACACAAATATATGCACATCGTATGTTATATACTATATTGTAGAAAGTATATTGTACATACATATACCACTGCAATTACCATCACTAGAATCTAACTCAAAATTTTTCGACTATATTTTAAAAATAGTTAACCAATAATAAAGTGACGATTAACCAACAGGCATTGAGGGTAGCTGGCTGTTAATATTAGCTTCCATTGTTAGTATATTTTATCCCCTCTGATGTTAGTATTAATGTTACCTCATCCTCATAGCTAGGCCACAGCAATTTTTGTGGTAAAACTTGGATGTGGAGATTGCTTGGTCCAAGGAACAGGAAGTTCAGAAGGAAGAGCCCCCCGCCCCTGTGCCCGTCATCTGCGTGTGTGCAGCGTGCTCTACATGGGTGCTGTCTCTCAGCAGAGTACACCCTGCACCAAGCTGCTCACATCAGGAGACAGTCCCACTAGACACCCTGATCTTGAGGCCCCATGTTCATACAGTTTCCAGAACGTGGCACCTCCACAGTGGCTTTGTATTGTGCCTACTGGGGTGGGTAAGAGGAGGTGAGGTGGGGGGAGACCCTTCAACCTAGCAGCTCTGCCACAAGTCTGTGCAAGACTGAGAGATGTGCAAGGGGGTGTCCGGGTGTTACAGCCCTTCAAAGCTCTGTGCCCCTTACTGTTTCTCTATCCTGCTGGCTTTGCATCACTACATGAGGTTAGGCAGGCTTCCCTCTGTGTGTCTGGGCCCTGACAGAGGCTAGCCCATCAGTGCACAGCCTGTCCTTTTCTTTCTTGTCCAGGCCCATGCACATATGGGCATCACTGACTGAACTCAGTGAATTAAAGAGAAAAAGAACATGGATTTGGGAAGGCGATGTGCTAGAGACTTGAGGGAGTTGGATTTGAAGGAAGGGAGTTGGGAGTAGATATGATCAAGATACATAATATAAGAAGAATACCTTTAAAAGAGAAATATGAGAATAAACACAATCAAGCCAATTCTCGTTTTAAATATACTGCAATTAAAAAGTACTATTATTTAAACAAATAACTCCTACATAATTCATGCATTGCCATTTGTTAAACTGAAGCTAGATATAAATGAATATAATACACATATCTCTTTCTCTCCTCTCTCTCTCTCTCTCTCCTCTTCTCTTTCTCTTTCTGTGTGATATACACACATATATACATATGCATATGTATTCATATACACACATATATACATACATATGTATATGTATATACATTTTATGAATATGTACATTATACACACACACATAATCACCAGTTTCTCTTTTTTAAGTCAGGTAAAAACTTTTTACTAAATTATTTTATTTATTTACATTCCAAATATTGTCCCCCCCTTCCCGTCCCCCTCCCCGCGTGTCTCAACTGGACCTTTCTTTACAGCTTACTGGGTCTCCCTTCTAGGTGAAGGGCTCTCCTGATGCTTGTCTGGATCCAGAAAGCTCTTGCATTCTCTGCCCTGGCTCCCATGATGACACTCCCACAGTGCCCGTTTCTCCTGCTGTGTGTCTGTCCATACTGGGCCTGCTCCATGTACTCGGAGGTTCTGTGTTCTGCCTGTGTCCTCTGGGCTTGAGTCTGTCCTGTGCTCTGCTACCTAGCTGACTGTCCCCTTCCTCCCCTCTCATCTCAGATGCCTTCTCTAGAAGGACCTGGCTTTCTCTCTGGTTTCTATTTCCTATGCCACTCAGCGCTTAAAACTCCAAGGAAAATGAAAAACAAACAAACAAAAACCAACAAGAAGCCTTTTTTAGGAAGGCAACACCACTCAAATCCTTTACCTCTTTGGGTGATGCACCTTTTGGAGCTGAGTCAAGATAGTTAAGGTAAATGTGCTAGACAACATGCACTCTTGCTAGGTCCATGCTAAGGAATGGTGCCTCATAAGGGAAAGCGGCCTTTGTATTTTGAATTGCCATCGCCCCCAACTTATTTTGGTGCACATGTTAATCTGAAAATAGTGTTGAGCATCTATGGTAGGAATGGTGAGATACAACATGGTGAGGGGCTTTTGCTTGCCTTTTTTTTTTAAAGATTTACTTATTATATGTATGTGAGTACACTTCAGACACACCAGAAGAGAGAGAGCATTGTGTTCCATTACGCATGGTTGTGAGCCACCATGTGGTTGCTGGGAATTGAACTCAGGACTTTGGGAAGAGCATTCAGTGCTTTTAACCACTGAGCCATCACTCCAGGCCCTTGCTTGCTTTTCTTAATACTATCACTTCTCATACTCCAGGAGCAGAGAGCAATGTCTCACTTGGTATGCATGACTCCTGACAACTTACCTTTGTAGTCTAAGTGGAATGCTATCTCAGCTCCAAGGATGGCCCAGGCGATCCCTTCCTAAGCAAATCAATGTACCCATTGTTTTGGTGAGGACTGGGGCTTTGGCCTAAGAAGATGAAGTGAGTCTCAGCTCTGCCCTATGATTTCAACTTAGACCCCAAAATGTATGTATTGGAGCAGATGTAGCCCTCTGTCATGGTGAAGTGAATCATAATAGAGGAGAGCAGAGGTTCTGAACTGAGCTCTAACTCAACTTGTGGTCTTTTACTACACATCCCTGTGACAAAAGCTAACGCCTTCATTCTCAAGCATTTATTTAAACCAAGTCAAGTTTTCTGTCATTTAATCAGGAGATCTGTCAGACCCTGTGTGGAGTCCAACCAGCTTGCCTCTGTCAGAGCTTTGAGACTATGAAAAGCTATCCTCACTCCACCAAGGTCTTCTGGGAAGCTGCTTATAAAGGACTCTGGTCACCCTGCTCGCTTACCTGCCGATCAACCTTCCCTCCCTCTCTCCACACAACTGTCATTATTTCTCCCCTTGAACAATCTGAGCTTGTCAGAAGATTGTCTCTACTCTCCCAAAGTCTGGTGAGCTATTTGTGTTTGTTCTTTTGTCAACGCACGTTCCAACTTCCGTGTAATTAATGATGTCACTTAACCTAAAATTATTCCTTTCCATGTATGGCCAGCGAGTGAACGTCACCCTCCACTGTGTGAGAGGCTCTCAGCTTGCCGCGTGGGAAAGAGTCCAGTTACCAGAAGCACTAATTGATCCTTAATGGATGTAAAGATTATTGAGCCATACCACCATGGAACCAGACCTGTTTTAAAATAGATTAGCCCTTGCTCCTCCTCTGTTCCCCTTACAAAACACCCAGCCAAGCCAGGTGTGGCAGTTCGGTGTCTGTGACCTAGTTTCAACTTTATTATAGGGCAATTAGCTTAAAAAGGTGTATTTTTAAATGAATGTCATTTACTAAAAAGACTCTCTACCTTGATAGTTCATTTCTTCCCTCAGCGTTAAGGAATGAAGAATAATCCTTTTTTTTTTAGCTTTATTTTTTGACTTACCACACTTACTACAACATTTCCCTGCATATATGACATTAAACTGATTTCTTATTCACACATACACACCCACACTGTCCCCTTACTGGTCTCTTCTCTCCCTTCAAAAAGTCCCTCTCTTCTGTTAGAATGAAGAATATTTTATTTTTAGTTTATATTTTTTTTAAAAAGAAGTACAATGCAAAACTGAAACATCTGCTTACCTGCCTTTCCTGCGAATTTCCATCGATTTTTTTTTAAAAAAAATAAGAACAATGGAATTTTAAGGTGGTAATTATAGCTTTCTACTTTTTTCCATGAAAAATAAATAAAGTACTACTAATAGAGACTGCTTTCTTCCCAAGGAGGAGGTATTTGGGTATACATAGGCAAGCATTTTAGACTGTCTTTAAAGTCTAAAATAAACAAAACAATCCTCTTCCTCGGGAGGAGGAGTTACTCGGGAGGCCCCGGCACTCTTTCTTTGCACATCCTCTTTAATGAGGCGATGCTGTCTGGTGACTTCCTGTCAGGGGACTTTTTGCAGAGACGCACATACTGCAAGCATATTTATTTACCAGCTCCCATTCCTTTCTTCAATTCCCGGCGGGGGTTCTTTCTGCCCACGGATTATAATGAGGAGAAAAGTTCCTGAAAACACAACTGTGCTTTTTATAGTTAGAAGAGAACTATTTGCTCATAAGCTTGTTTGGGATGGTCTTTAAAAAAAATTATCAATTTACTCTTCTGAAAAATGTCTTCTTTTAGATATGAGAAAGCAGAATTTAAGTTCTGCATCCAGAGATTCCCAAAAAATCCGACAGTCATTGACACCAAAGTCCACAGGATGGACCGTTGTCGGGTTTTGATGTCACTCCTCTCAGCCATGAATTCTTTTCCCTCCCCCCACCTCCCTGCATCCTTCCCCCCCCCCCCCTTCTTTCTTCTTTTTCTTCCAATTGCCACACAACACAGAAATCCCAGGGAGCCTTTTGTTCGCTGTCAGGTCAACAAGAAGTCAAATTAAAAACTAACAACTTTTGGATCTCTACAGACCGGACAAAGTGAGAGTAGACTAAGAAGCAAAAGAGAAAAAAAGAAGAAAGAGGGGGACGGAGGGGGTAAAGATCCTAAAGAAAGAAAAGCCCTGCCTGAGGGATTTGGAGGGCAGCGGCTCTGGAGGGGCCGAGCTGCCTCGTTTGATGTGGGAGGTCTGCCCACAACCTGCTGGGACACTCTCTGGGACATCTCATTAACCGTGTCATCAAAGCCCCCTCAGGTCCAGCGAATCATAACATTATCTCTGACATTACCACACAGATACAAGGTCCCCGAGGCAGTCTATAAACATGCCTGTACTAACCAATTCATCGTGGCTTGACACCCCGGCAAGGGCTGTATGCCCTTTAGTGAGCTCCGTGAATTGCCCCAGTCATTCATCAAAGTTTCTTGGAGTGCATTTCACACAGCATTAAATTTAATTAAAGCAACATTGACTGCATTGTAATCCTCGGGAGGCTCTTTGTCAGAGGGACCTGGAACACTTCGGCTTAAAATGTCTATTGTTTTGTTGGAGGTTTTCTTGGTTGTTGGGTTTGAGGTTTGAACTTTTTTTTTTTTTTGAAGGATGGATATCCGGATTGAAGTGGTACAGACTGCCCCTCTTGGACTCTTTTCTTCCCTCGTGTCTCTTCTCCTTATTTTCCTCCCTTTCCTTTAAAAGTCTTTTCTAGATCAAAAGATACAGCACACATATTATAAAACCTGCTTCCAAGAAAGTGGGTTGCAATAAGCTAAGTAGCTCTGTGAGCTTTACTAATGCAATCAGTGCATGGTTCAAGAAAATGGAGTGCACGCTGGTACACAAAGACTTACCAGTGTAGAAATGTTCTTACCTCCACCCCTCAGGAAGCAGAGAAGCACATCCCAGCCTGCAGGGCTCCAAGTGCGCCCTGCTTTTCAGTCACAAAGTGCCGCAGAGGTATCTTAAAGCCCTGGTACTTTGCTACAGGAGGTTATAGGCCATTCTCCCAGACACTTGGAGACCTTAGTGATGTTTTCAGATGAATCAATAAGGTGGGCTGAGCTAAAAATAAATGTCCTTCCTTTTTGTCAGCAAAGGAAACTGGATGGCAAGGGAAAGATCGAATGCTGGATAGGTCCATGAGTTATTTGTACATCTTTTAGTGTTTGCATCCTATATGGAATTTGTGTGTGTGTGTGTGTGTGTGTGTGTGCGCGCGCACACACACACACACACACACACACGAGTGATGGGTGGGCAGACAGAGAGACAGAGAGATGGAGATAAAGGTAGACAGACACAGACAGACAGAAACAGAGAGTCAGACAGACAGACAGACAGACAGACAGACAGTGTCAGAGAGACAGAGGCAGAGATAGAATGTGTATGACTTGGTCAGGCAGAAAAGAAAAGGAAAAAAAGAATAAGCTAAAACTTGCAGGGAATTTGAAGTATGTGTATAACTCATAATTTTTAGTTACTTTTTGAAAGCAAAAACTATGCATATTAATTCTAGCTGTCTTCCTACATTATTCCCACAAAACACTGCAAAATCATCAGAAAAAAAAACAGTTCTAAATGACATAATGTAAATAGGGGAAATTTGACAAAGTGTAATTTGGCTATAAACCAAGCTAAGACTGGTCTCACTGGAGAGAGAGTAAGTTCCTTTCAGGGATTATTCACCCTGCTTTTAATTGTGACCATCTTTGTGTGGTTGCATTAAATGACCTGATCTCTCCATCAAACTCCAGCGTGTTCAGTTTCATGAGTTCAGCAGCTAAGCTGCAGTGAACATATTACCATATAAATCTATGCACATCGAATCTGCTTTTCCAGAAAATGATAAGTCATTCAAATTTTTGTATTTCAATTTCTTGGTCTGCAAAATGGGAATAAAGAAAAAAAAAGAGCTACATTCCCAAGCTCACAAGATATTGCAGGATCACATAGAGAAATGTATACGGAGCATGTAAAAGTTCTGGAATCAATGTGCTTTGCAATGGTAATGTGATTTTAATGTAAAACATCAAATATGAAAAATAATGACAAAATGTGGTTTTTTTTCCTCTTAAATTAAAACATTTATCATTTTGATGGATGCTTGAAACTCCAAGAATGTACTATCTTTTAAATGTGTGACCCAGTAAACAAAGAAGAGGCTGAGAGAGGAGCTGAGTAAACACTAAGAAGTGATTGGAGCAAACAAAGGAAAACAATAAATTTCACATTATGCAGTGGTGGAAAAAGGCAGAAATGGAAAAAAGATGGTTTAACATGTTTGATATCATGAACACAGCAGGTTAGAAGAGACTCCTGGAGGAAATCTATCTTGAGATTAAAATACATTTTTTTTATTCTGTTCTCTCTCACCGTAGGCATGCATAGTCCTTGGAGAGACTGGTCTGGTACAAGGCACATAGTGGGTATGCCCAGACCTGGCACCATATCTTACTAGGCTTGGAGACAATCAAGGACAACAGCGAGAGGCTGCATGTTTTGGGAGTCTCTTGGATATTCCCTCACCAACAACTCAAAAGAGGACTGGCACTGGGGTTTTTGTTACATTGCCCTGGGCTCATGGAGACAGCACCATCATCCTGCATGAAAAAAGTTTATTCAAAATATGTTTGTATAATTATACACAGAATTGTATTATTGGGGTTTTAAGATAGTTTACAATATGATTTCTATGGCTCTTCAGTTATCATCATTATTATCTTTCTGCATTCCCTCTTTCCGTCCTTCTAACACCCCCAGCTCCATGGTCAGATCATTTATACTCTGCTATGCCTTTCTCCATTGTTCCCTAAATCTCCTACCCTGGCAACAGTCCCACCTTACTGTCCTGTAGTTGCTGTGTCGGTAGTTACTAAGACTATGTACTGAAGTTTTGGAGGCAGGAGTCTTGAGTGAGAGAGAACATGCTGCGTTTGTCTTTCTAGATCTGGGTTACCTCACTTAGTAAGATCTTTTTGAGCTCCGTTCATTTACCTGAAGTTTTCATGATTTTATCTTCCTTTGTGGCTAAATAGTATTTTGAAGCAGAAGCTTTTGGTTTATTTGGAAAGTCAGTCATGTTAAAAGATGCTTTATTGGGGCATTTAGGTGGAAGGATGTTTTATTGGAGTGATGTGAAAAAAATTTTTTCACAGTATACATAGGTGAAAGGATGTTTTGATATAACAAACATGTAAAATGACACATAATTTTATATATATGTACCCAAAGACAGTGGAAGATCAAACATTAAACATTGGTTTGGTTCACTCTGTCCTGCTATTCTTCACTAACAACATACATGTATTGGCTCACTTTACATAGCATAGTTGAGCTCAACTTATGATAATGCCAACATTAAAAAAGAAAACCAACAAAAGACTACTCATAAAGTTCCTGTGACAGCTCTCTGCCACTTTTCTCTCTCTGACTTTCTTCTCTCCCTGATCCCTTTCTCCCTCTCTCCCCTCTCCCCTCTCCATCTTTCTCTCTCTTGCCTTCCCCCTCTCCATCTCTCTCCATGTGTTCCTGGTCAGCCTTTCCTCTTCTCTCTCTCTTCTCTCTTCTCTCTCTCTCTCTCTCTCTCTCTCTCTCTCTCTCTCTCTCTCTCTCTCTCTCTCTCTCTCTCCCCCCTCCCTTCTCAATTTCACCTCACAATCTCTAAATAAACTCTATTCTACACTAAAAAAAAAGTTCCTATGATGTCTGCTCACAGTTTTGCCAATGTATTTTAGCTGTTCTCTGACATCATGGTAGAAGTGTCCCTTGCCTGTGGTATGTGTGTGCATGCCTGCACACATGCATGTGTGTGTATGTGTTTATGTGTTTGTGTTGGAGAATGCACACAAAGGCCGGAGGTCAACACTGTATATCTTCCTCTGTCTTGATCCACCCCCATCCTCTTTTTGAGACAAGGTCTCTCACTGGACCACCCGGTGCTTACCAACTTGGCTGGGCTAGCTGGCCAGCAAAGTCTATGGATCCACTTCCCACATCTGGAACTGCAGGCCTGTCCACCATGTATGGCTTTTTCTGTGGGCGATGGGAGTATAAATTCAGGTTTCATGCTTATATAGCCAATGTTTTACCAACTATGATATTTCCCCAGCTCCCAACCTAGTATTTTAAAAACTAAGATCATAGTGACTAATCTTTAGGGCCATGACTTTTCTTTACTCTTAAGTGATTCTCAGTAAGATCCATAAGACTCTACATGACCTGAGTGCTCAAAATGTCTCCAGCATTGTCTCCTGCTTTTTTTCAATGCCTGGGTTCCTCCTACTGCCCTCTTGAAATATATCCTATTCCCTTACACCTTAGGAATTGCCTGATTGTTTTCTAAAGTTCTACAACTATCCTCTCAGTGAGTTGATTCTTGCTCACCTTCAGACATCATCTCAAATATTCCTCTCTAGAGAAGATATTCCTGATCCCTAGACCACGTTGCATCCTCTGATTCAAACCACTCACAGATTATTTTCTTTTGTGACTTGTGTCACAGTTTATAATTAGGAATTTATTTGCTTGACTATTTAATCAACACCACCTTCTTCCATCACAATCCAAGCCCCTGGAGAGGAAGAGTCATCATGTTTGTCTTTCTCATTATTTCACCCCCAGTGTCTTCATCGGGCACAGTGCTAGTCACACACTAATAACCAGAATGCATGTGTTGAATAAATATTGACATAGAATCATGTTGACACATTGGCAAATTTTAATCAAGCAAACAAATCAAAACGAAGGTATTGATTTCTTATCATGTGTCCAGAAGTGTTAAAAGTCCAAATAAAGGGAGAGCTAGTAAATTTAAGGATGTGCGCGCCAGTGTTCTGGGGGGTAGTAGGCTGTGTCTAAGATGACCTCTGATTCTTGACTCAGGCCAACTTTTAAGTTCTCTAGACTGTAAAACATGGGGATATTTAGATCTAAACACTGTACCTGTAATCCCAGTCATGTGAGTAGCTGAGGCAGGGGAATTAGAAAACTAGTCTGGGTAATCTAGTGAAAACCATCTCAAAAAAAGAAAGGAGGAAGCAAGGAAGGAGAGAGAGAGAGAGAGAGAGAGAGAGAGAGAGAGAGAGAGAGAGAGAGAGGTGCACACACACAAAGAGAGAGACAGAGAGAGTGCACACACAGAGAGAGAGACAGAGAAAGAGAGAGATAGACAGAGAGACACAGAAAGAGATACTTGTCTCCCCCCTCAGCCTTTCCACTTTCTTTACCTTGGTCTTTGTTTTAATCAGATCATCTCTGGCATCATGAATGTCAGATGGGCTTCTGAAAGAAATTTTGTGGGCACAAAATGTCACAGGTTTGACATGAAGAACAAGCATACAAGAGGAGCTCGTGCTGGCTTGGACAGTTCCTACTCATCCCGTGACCCCCAAATCTCCTGTGTCCCTTGAAGGCTTTAACCTGATCCCCAGATTGATGCTAGATAAGGCACAAGACAGTCTCTTGGGTCTTGTGGCTTCCTTTGGATGCACCCAAGATAATACTGAAGACTGGAAGCAGACAGGAAGCCCATGTACATGTTTCCTGTTTCTTCCTCAGCATTCAGGGAGGCTGTATTATAGCAGAGCATTCCAGGGTTTGGTGCTCTGCACCACCGGCAGTCAGGGAAAACTACTGGGAATGAGGAATGAGATCTGCTCCCAGCAGCACACGTGCTCCTTGTGTTAGGTGTGCAGTGTGCTATGGAAAATGGAATCCTTCCCAACCTTTAGTATCTGAAATGCATGTGTGGTTCCTGGAGACTGACTCCAGGAGAATAGTAAAGTGGTCCTAATAGCGATTACTGCTTCCTGGGTCCCAGGTCATGGTCTGGCAGGGGTTTGGTGAAGCTGTGAAATCAATACTTTTATAGAGTTCTGAAAGTCTACATATCTACATCCTGTTTTTCCAAGTTACTGGTTCTTTGTATTGTATCCTCTTGAGACTTTTTATCCATTCACTTATTTTTGTGTTTGTTTCTGTAGCCATGCTTATGTACATAAGTGTATATACATGTGTGTGCGTGTGCATGTGGAGTCCAAGGTTGACAGCATGTGTCTTCTTCTATCAATCCACCAAGTGCAGGGATTATGAGCAGTGTCCACAGTTGCCCAGCATGTTAAATGGATTCTGTTGAACAATCTCATCAACACTAGGAAAGACTCTTAAGGAGTCTATCTTTACGAGTGTGGGCTTTTAAAATATGATATCCTTATTTTCATATTGTCAGTCTCTTCCCATTGTTTCCTTAACAGTTCCACTAACATGATTTTATTCCAAACTTTCCAAGTCATGACAGTGCCTATACTACCATATATACAACAAAAGCAAGACACAAAGCTCACATTCAAGTATTTGTGTAAACTATAAACTTGTACTTAGTTATGTACTATGTGTATGAGATTCATGATAGATATTCATACAGAGAGATATGATAGATACATACATATATATGTAGATGATAGATACATAGGTACTTAAATATATACATAGATATATACATACAGGATAGATTAGATAGATAAATAGATGATAGATAATGATAGATAGATAGATAGATAGATAGATAGATAGATAGATAGATAGATAGACAGACAGACAGACAGAGTAGATGGATAGATAGAAGGATGGATGGATGGATAGGTAGATACATAGATAAATAAATACATAGATACATAGAGCTGAAGACACATTGATTCTTATCAAATTTGTTCCTTGACATTTTCTTCTAGACCCTCCCCCAGTCTCTCTCTTCCTTGTGTCTGTTGCTATCTAATTCTCCAGCATTTCAGTTTTGTCTGATCTTTATTCTCAATATCATTTTAACCTCTGGACCGTGTCAGCACATTTTTCCTCTTCAATTTATTTCTTTTTATTTTTAGAGAAAACAATCCAACACTGCATTCCAGTATTCCTAAATCTTTCATTTTCTGCCAAAGACAACTTTCCAAACAAAAGAAGTGCTACTGTTGCCCACACTGTCCAGAACTTCTTAGTCAGTTTTTAAAGCTGCATCGTTCATTTTTATATGAAGCATCAAAATTATAGCTGAACAACCTCACTGAGCTTTCCTCATGAAATAATGTATCCAGTTAGCTCACTCTTTTAATTAACTAGTTGCTAAGTCTCACCTTGCTTCTCAAGCTACTCAATTGTTTCTATAAACCACTAAGCTCCCCCAAGTCCCAGTTGTGGGACAGTGCTGAATCCTGGGAATACTTCCTTTGGGATTGGTGTTCTCTCAGGAATCCCTGTAGCCTTCTAATCTAGTCAATCATGACCATTGTCTACCAAAGTTCGGTTTCATATTTTGAGCCAATAGCCACCCAAATGGATCAAAGTACCCAAGTTGGCAGGTGCATTTCTTCTTGGGTATAGTCATGTAAGTTATGTGGTCAGTTCCACTTTGAAGATGGGGCATGCCTTTCTTTCTTCTTCCTCATCTCCTGTCTGACTTGGATGGATGTGCAGCTGCTTAGATTGTAGAATTGATGGCAAACAGTCTACCTTGGAACTGAGGGTTGGGGAGCACGGGCACTGGTTGGGAATGAAGGAGAGCACCGGGTGTTTAAGGAACAGAAGCATGGTGCTACCTACCCTGCTTATTCTCAATATTGTGGACACACGAGAAAGTACACACTGTGGTTTATTATTGGGAGTAGTATGTCACTTTCAACTGGACCTAATCTCCTATCTGGGGTGGTGTGCTGCAAGCCAACACAGCTACAATTAGCCATTGTATCTTTTGTAGGGGAACATCTAAGCTTAACAAAATACCGAAGGGGGGGGTTGTTACATCACTTCCGTTAGCTCTGTGTTCTGTGTTACATCACTTCCGGCAGCACTTCGAAGGCCGCCATATTCTAGGTGAGACTGAGAAAGTTCAGGATGCTGGGATATGATGAGTACTTCATGACACATTTAGAACATTCTTAAAAGAGAGAGGTAAATTCAGGCCAGAGCTAGTTCATCTACAAAAAGACCCAGAAAGAAAAAGTTTTGGTTTGTAACCAATAGGTTACTGAAAACCATTCATCTGTGTTCTTTGTGTTCATGGAAATCCTAATTGCGTTTGTGTCCTAAGTGGATCCGTGAGAAGCAACAGTCACTAACCATGGCTAAGATGGGGCTCCAACATAGTTTATAACAGTTGTCCTCTACACGCCAGAGCCACCAGCTCAAAGGAGACCATCTTCAGGTGGGCTGCAAGGGAGCATTGCCACTGCATAGGTGAGAGAGAAGGAGATGGACGCAGGAGAAGATGCAAGCTTTCATTCTTGTATACTTTATCAAGACCAGTGGGTCCCACAGAGGACCTGCCCTGGACGAATAGATGAGAGACCTGCCAAGTTTCTAAGGGGATCACATGGCCAACAAAACCACAGACTTAGTCTATAAAACCCTGGCCAGCCCCTGAAGTAATCCCTAGGCTCCAAACCAGTGCCAGCAGGAAACAGGATATAAAAACTGTGAAACCCATAAGAAAGGTACTGCTCCAAGCCCCCCTTAGATGTGCTTATGAAGGAAAGTAGAGAGGAAAGAATCCCAGGGTGCACATCGAGGGCCTTTCAAGGACAAGGGTCCAAGGACAACTTTCCAGGCACTAGGAAGCAGACATCCAGGAGGACCAACCAAAGCACTTTCTTTGCAGTTCCTACCCAGAAAGATTTCATTGCTGCTATAAGCCAATAATACCCAGGAGTATCCCACTCTCTCCTTTGTAAATCAAGATTTTCAGTGCAGTGATTCACTTATATTTTGTAACTAGATATGATGTGGTGGAAGGGGAATGACTAGAAAAATTCAATATATGGAATCCTTTTGTTTTAACTTCTTACACCTTTTCAGATAACAAAATTATTTTGTCCCAAGTGCCTTTTCCATCATAAACATCACAGATTTTTTTTTTAAAAAAGCCGCTCTTATAGATGGCAAGTTAATTGTGTGCAACAGGGCAACCTTACTACTAGAAATGCAAAGCAAAGTGGAGAAAAAGCAGAAAGATCTGTAGAGCTGGAAGCGGCGCACTCCATTATGTCTTAGATGCCCTCCCTCTGGTTTTAAAGGAAAACATGTAACTTTATTCTAGTCTCCCTTGGTATTAGCTTCAGTTTCCTTTCCAAGCCTCACAAACACACAATAAGCTTTTGATTATCAAGATTCCAAGTGTTCTCCTAGACAGCCCGCGTGTATTTATGAAGGAAATCACTACAGATGCGATTTCACTCCATCCCGGGAGTACTTTCGGGAGCCCTAAGCGACCCTCGGCGGCTACGGAGGAGACTGAAAACAGTCTGGCCTTATTTTTGCAATTGCTTTGGTATCTCCAGGGAAATGCCCAAAGGTGTTATTATTTGTTTATTGGTACCCACCTTCTCTCAAAAAGGCTTGAAGATAGATTAGGAAGATGTGTATGATAACACAGATGTAAAGACAGGAAAAAAACGATTTCAAATAAAAAGTATAAGGATTATATCAACCCAATTTTAGGGTACAAAGGTATAGCATGAATATTTACCCAAACTGGGCCACTCTCTGAGCCCTTAAGGAGGATTCTGTTTAAATTTGCTTTTTTATGGTGTCCACAAGATCAAAACTCTCCAAATGTTCTAAATAAGCATGGCTGTTCCTGGGAGAATTTTCTCATGGGACCTCATAGAATGAATGGGTAACATCTTGATTTGTTTTATGACAAAAGAACACTTTTATAAGGTGTCATATCTTATAATAATCCTTATTAGAGGCCAATTGAGTCATTCAAATCCACATTTAAGTCCCACTTTCACAGCGAATAAAAATGGTACAAAGAAATGTTTAGTGATATGACTGGAAATATCTTATTGACTTTATCCAAGAACAAGGTTCAGCAATACTTAGAAGGATGGGGGAATCCCACATCCTTGATGACCATTTTCTTTCTTTCTTCTACCCAACAATCACTTGTGATATGTGGAGCCCACAGTGACCTTAGGTGGTGGGATTCTCACACAGTTTTGGAATCTTTATTTGAGGGGAAGAATGGCAGATAGAGTTGATAATCTCAACAACAACGGATAAGTATCAGCAACCACGAGTAGGCCGATGGAAACATCCAGAGGTCAGTGACGATTAAAGTGAGACAATAAGGGTAGGCATTATCTTATGGGTAAAGATCGTGGGATCTAGAGGAATGGAGAAGCACAGTGGAGATTGGGTGAGGGGGATGGATGGGAGAGCAGGCAACTGCAAAGAGCAAGCATGTGTGCCCTGGGGTAGATGTGAGCTCCTGAGGGCGGGGGGGGGGGGGACGGGCAGGGGGAGGGGAGATGGAGGGGGAGAGGGAGAAAGAAGAGAATGGTTGATATGTGGTTGGGGGGAGGGGACAAGAAGATGAGAGAGAGAGAGAGAGGAGAAAGAGAGAGAGAGAGAGAGAGAGAGAGAGAGAGAGAGGTATGCCAGACCTTGAAGGACAGGTTTAGGATTTCATACTTTAACTAAAGAACCCTCAGAAGACATCAAAGGCTCTTAAACAAGGATGATGTCCTGGATTGTATTTGTAGACAGGGCCCCTATATCTCAGGATGGCCTTAAACTGGCAAAGTAGCTGAGGATGACTTTGAATTCCTAACCCCTTGCCTCTTACTTCCTTTGCACCAGGCAAAATAATGCCTAGTTTATGTGGCGAGGCATCAAGCTCAGGGCCTTGTGTACTCCAGGCAAGCGGATTGCTGGCTCAGCCACATTTCGTGTTCTTGCTGTTGTTAAATTATAAAAGTTTGCAGCCTGGTGTGATGACATACTCCTATAACCCCAAACTCAGGGGACTGAAGCAGAAGGATCAGGAGCACAAGGCAGGCCTGGACTTTACAACAAAATCCTATCTCCCCCTCACCCGCAGAATATTGTTTTTATTATTGTCTGGAAATCACTTATTGTGTGAAGACTAGAAAAGTTAAGAGGAGAGTAAGCATGGAAAGACGTTTTAGACGCCTCTTCTGTTGGAGAAGGTTCCAGAAGACTCAGGTGACTAAGGCTGGAGGAGGAATGAAGAGATGGAGATAGACTCTGAGATATTCTGGAGTTCACATTCGGGGACATAGATAGCCATTGGTTGGTAGTAATTCTGAGAATATGTTTCCCAACAAGTCCTCAGAGGGCAGTTATTTTATGCAGCAAGCTAAGCACAGAGCTATGTGCTTTAAAACCTGAGCTGAGGGCAGAATGAACAAAAGCTAGGAAGCCTCGGATCCACGACAGCTCCAAAGGCTGTAGCAGCTTCCCTTGATCAAGGCCATGCCCTCTTCCCTTGAAAAGAGTACAGGGTCCCAGGCAGGGCTGGGATACTCTTCAGGAAGGAATTCTGTAAATCTATCTGAATGCGCAGAACCAGTGATGAAGACGCCAGTGTCCTCTGCTATAGAGTGTAGGTGGAAAAGAATTTAATTAGTCAACTTAAATAGTTTTGTTGCTGCCACCATTACAAACCTCTGTAAATCGCACATGCCAACTCCAATATCTACTGTGCTCTTGCATAACTTTCCTGGGTCCTTCTAAGAATAACCTGACTGATTTGCACCTCACTTTTCCAAATGAAGTGAGGGTCTGAAAAAGACTGGCTGACTGAAGATGGAAGAGAGAGAGAGAGAGAGAGAGAGAGAGAGAGAGAGAGAGAGAGAGAGACAGAGGCAGAGACAGAGACAGAGACAGAGACAGAGAGAGGGAGAGCGCTAGCTCAGCGCTTAAGAGCGCATGCTCTTCCGAAGGACCAGAGTTCACCTCCCCAGCATGAACGTCTAGCAGTTCACACTGGCCCCTAACTCTAGCTCTAGAGTCTAGTGCCACTTCTGGTCCCCACAGAGGTTTCTTTATGAAGACCACACATTAGAGTAGTTTTCTTGATCCTATAATCGTGTCATCTGCACATGAAAAATTGTTCTTCAGTTCTACCAGTAGTGACTTAAAAGGGGTATGGGAGAGCCTAACCCCGTTTGCGCCCACTAAGAAGGTTTCCCATTCTCAGAGTACCATGCAACAACACAGGGATGAGAATCACCTCTTGGGAGTCTTTCTGGCGGAAGCAAAGGCTGTAGCATGGTCCAAGCATCTAGCCCAACCTCGCCACAGAGAACAGCCGATAACCTTCACGCAGTGTTCGCCCTTGGGCGCCTGCCCAGGAGTTGAGCTTCTTCAACACCAACTTTCGAGTGAGGAAGCAAAGACAGGAAAGCTGAGCTTGCTCAGAGCACTTTCCCAGGTACACTGACAAGGATGGGGCGGGGTCTGGTTCTTTTACCTCCTTGACTCTCTGGGACTGGAATGAAGCCATAGGAAGCCTTGTACATAACCCAACTGTCTGAGACGTGGGACTGCAAGGGTGTGGCTTTCCAGAACAGTGCTACAATATTCCATATATTTAAAAAATAATTTAGATTATAGGAAGCCCAAATATAATACCAAGTGGTTAAATGTTCCACGTTGAAAATTATAAACAGAGGGTGGGGTTCCCTGAGTCTCACCCCTCCATGATGATCTCTATGTTTGATAGGGGAGGGAGAGAGAGAGCTTTAAAGTGCTGTGGCCTCTAGTGAGGTTCACCCGCTCCTGTAAACAACTTTAATGAATGAAACTCATTGACTTAAAAAGAAAAAAAAAAGACATGAAAATAGATGGTGGGCTAGTTAGGAAAAGGAAGGAGTGTGTGTGTGTGTGGGGGGGGGCGGTGCTGCGTCCCAGAGGAACCTAGAACAAAAGGCTGAGGTCCCTATTATCAAAGCGGAGGCCAGCTAGCACTCCCAGCATCCCTCAGTACTTGTGCCTCCTTTCTCTCCCAAGCTCTGGGTTTCCTTTCCCCATCTTCAGATGCCCCGATAACTCCGCCATTTTGGCTACATGCTCTCCCAGCCTCTAGTCTCCAGTCTTGGTTCCCATGTGTTCTCTTGGTCTTCCTGGTTCTCCCTTTTGCACTCTCTTCCCCTTTTCTCTTTCTCTTCCCCTTTCTCTCTCCTCTCAAGGCTCCATTCAGTCTGTCCCCTTCCAGGTGCCTCTGGCCATTCTCTCACTCATATCTACAATAAAACCCTCACCTCCCTGGGGCGGTGGTGACTCACGCCTTTAATCCCAGCACTCTGGAGACAGAGGCAGGTGGATCTCTGAGTTCCAGGCCAGCATGAGTTCCCCAACAGTCAAAGAAACCCTGTCTTGAGAAGCAAAGGGAGTGGTCATACCCTCCTTTTTTCATTCAAGGACTAGTGGTGCTTGTGACTGAAATACATCATGTACACATAGGAAAATGAAAGCCGTTATTACATATAATAAATATATGCTAATCAAAACATTTCAAAATCAAAAGAAAATAGGTTTTTTCATGATGAAGTTTAACATGATGAAGTGCTTTAGAACAGAAAATACTTTAAACGCAGGACAGGTTTAAATTTTTTGTGCAAAGAAAAGTTCTCTAATGATAAGTTAAATGAAAAAAATATTGTTTGCCATCAAAAAAAATTGTTGGTAATCTAAAGAAGGAGAGACCCTTGGTCCTGAGAAGACTGGATGCCCCAGTATAGGGGAATGCCAGGACAGGGACCAGGGAGTGGATGGGTTGGTGAGTAGTGGGAGGGGGTATGGGATAGAGTGTTTTTGGAGGGGAAACCAGGAAAGGGGATAACATTTGATATGTAAACTAAGAAAATATCTGATTAAAATAAGACAAAAAATAGTAATGTGTAATAAGAGCATCATAAAAAATTGTCAAGAAAAAAAAATGCTGTTGGGTTGTGGGGAAAGGACAGATGCCTGCTTTAAGGGGAAGAAAAGAGAAGGCCAGGAGAAAAGCCTGGCTTCCCTGGAGCTCCACTCACTCTGAGGGACGGAGACTTGCAGAACCTGACTGTCCCACACATCCACCTCCTGCGCAAGGTGCATGGGGATCTAAATAATGGACAAAGGCAGAAAAGTCACCTCTAGGAGGGGAGACACCGGAAGTGACAGAGTGGGCAGCTGGTGGAGACATACACAAAGGCTAATATACAGTCAAAGGCCGACTGCACGACCAAGCCGAGTTAAGGTATTTTCCGTGCCATCCAGCAAATAGGACTGTGATCCGATTCTGTTACAGCTCCAGCACAAACCATCACAACTCACACAATTGACCTTCATTTCCTTCTGAGCCACCCATCCATCCAGCGATGATATTGTCACATGGGCAGGTCCCAGAGAACCCCAGAGGTGGTGTGGGGCGGGGTTATGATTTACTGAGCCTGCCTCCTTAGGATCCCTGCTACTGCCCTGCCAGCCCCACACTTGGCTCAATCCCTTTCCCCTAAGAAAGGACAGTAGAAACAAAGAAACTCCTCCCTGGGCAGAAGCACTTGCATAGAGATGCTAAGCCCATTCTTTGGATAGCAGCCCCCTCCTCCCGGTCCTCCCTCACCAGGCCTCTCCCCTTCTTCCTCACCATCCCCAGCTGCAGAATCACCACTACATCTCTATTCATTGTTAAGTGACCAGACTAGGCAAACAGGAAGACGAATGGTTAGCTGGCGAAATTTGGGCCACCGTGATTGGAAAGGTACAGAGGAAAACACTATGGCCCGAGTCCCTTTGAAACACACTGACAGTTGACAGATGAGTGCCCATAAAATGACAAAGACCTCCCTGTGTAAAGCCCTTTGCCACCAGCGCTTCTCCCTGGGAAACTGTCAGTGAAGATATTATAATTTTTTTTTCTGGTAAGTATTCTCATCGCTGTTTCTCTAACCACAGAAGAGCCCGCATTTTGCAGGAGTGACCGCTGCTCTCTCATCCTGGATATCTTGGTAAGAAACAACAGGTTAGCCTGTTAGCCAAGTGATTATAATCAGGAGAGTGGTCTGGAATGTGGTACCATATGAAACCTGTTTGTGCTCGGGTGTGAAGCCAGCAACAGATACTGGGAGAAACCCATGACATTTAAAACATGCCTTAGTGACCCCACAGAACTGTGAAGTCGGAGTGTATTTCCTCACTATACCCTTGAGTCTGTGACAAATAATGTCCTACAGAAAGCCCTGTTGGTGATGTGGTTCCTTATTCTTCATTTGTTTGTCTGACTCGTTGCTTTCTTTACTAGAGACTGTTAAAGGGGGGCTGTTGCCTCTGGTGACAAGAGCTGTTGACTCTACAATGGTGGGTCCTCCCTTCCAATGGGGACATCCTCCCTTGAGTCGCTCAGAAGGAAGGTATTTTCCTTCTAGGTGAAGTCCAGACTCTCTTAGGTCAGTTTCTCACCAGAGAGCAGTGCTGTCTGGGAGAATTTCCTGCGAAGGTAGAAATATTCTAAATGTGTGCCATCCAATAGGAGTCGCACACAGGAGTGGCTCTTGAGCATCTGACATGTGACTCCTGATCAAGAACTTTAAATCTTAGTTCATTTTAATTCAATATGTTAGAATTTCTTTTCTCCCTCCTTCCCTCTCCCCCACCTTCCTCCTTTCATTTCCCCTTCTTCTGTATGTATTTGGTACTGGAGATCGAACCCAGGGCCTTGCCCATGCTAGGCAAGGGCTGTCTCATTGAGCTATATCCATGGTCCTACATCTGAATTTAAGAGGATGCACTTAGTCAGTTGTATCAGACAGCACACTGCAGACCATTGTGATTGTAAGCCTAGGAAGGACTAAAGCTCAGACACCTCGAGTATGGAATTTTTTGAGCTTTGAGCTGTTTAGCATAGGGACAAGGAGTGATGGGCCCCTGTGCATTTCCCTAGCCGCTCCCTCTTCCTGTCCACAGATCTTCCCTGGAGAAGATCTGGGGTCACCTATTTCAGTTCCTCGCTTCAGCTGCTCTCTATTTCAGCCTTTGAATGAGTAAATCCTTGGCTCTTTTGTACCTCAAGCCTGTTTCCATTGGCATCAGATGAGAATTTCCTCCCTTTTAGCCACCTGACCCACTAGCTGCGCGCGGCAGTGTTTGCTGGGCGTAGAGCCCAGGAAATGTCTGAGCAGGTTTTTCTCAGCTTCCTGGCTGGGCTCCTGCCCTCCTCAGTGACACCTGCTGGCTTACTGTCCCCTCAGCACCCAGGATCTGCCAACCCTTCCCATGTTTACTCTTTGACTTTGAGCTTTGACTCTTCTATTGTCGTCTTCACGGTGGCCCTTTCTGCGTCTTGGGATCCCCACGTCATGCACTCAGACCCCTTTCTGGAAGCTGCAGAGTTCAGGAGTGTTTACCTTAGGCAAGAGAGCTGCCTGATGCGTTCAAATTCTTGGCACTGTCTACCCTCCAATCTTAAATGCTTCAAGCTCGGTGGATGGGCTCAAATTTCTTCTGGGTAGCCTTCCGGCCTCCCGTCTCTTTTGGGAGAAGATGTTTGCTATATTTTCCTTCTTTGTCCTGCTTCCCTCCCACCCCACCCCCATTATTTGTATTTGCTGTTATGTCTATTTCCTTATTTCATCCTGACCACCTCCCAAAATTAGGCTGCCACATACTATCATTGTTAGTTTACAGGTGATTCCGCTAGGCTCCTCCCAGGGACTTAGCAATGGCTGACATCATCATCTGTTTTGGTTACCTTCTGCAGCCAGGTCAGGTGGTGTATAAAAGAACTGCTCACCCCCACCCCTGGCCCTGGCCCTGGCCCCGCCCCTGGCCCTCAGTTCTTTCTCTCCTCCTCTCCTCTCTCTGTTCCCACGGGTTCCCCTTTTCTGTCCTTGGCCCCTGCTTCTCCGCCCCCTTGGCTCTGCTCCTGTCTGCCTTCTTCTGCCCCTTCTCCAGGTCCTCGCTCCCCTTCCTTTCCCCGGAGAAACCTCCCTTATAACAGGTCTGTTGCATGGTTGGATTTCTCAGGGGGCACCTTGGCATGAGCCAGTCGGGTATTCCTGCCTCTCTACACCTCACCCTCCCGCATTATGTCTTATAACAGTCTTGCTTATTGAACCATAAGGTAAGTCCAGTATGGAGGAGTTCTTTTGATATGTGTGGAATATTTAGAGTTACTTAAAACTGTACGGCTATTGTATCGGGTTGGCCCAGTGTTGCTTGTATTCTAATGCTAACATTGGGCCCCCAAGACCGGGTTGTCCCAGAGACAAGAGAATCTGCACATAGAACCAAGTGACACTGTGTGACTTTGCCCTTAAGTTCTTTCTGGTTGGTAAATGAAGATGCCAACAGCTAAAGAGACATAGGTGGGGCTTAGGATTCCCAGGCTTGGGGGTTGGAGGAGAACCACAAGAAGAAGGTAGAGGAGGATGGAGAAGCCATCATGGGTCAGGTGAACCATAAAGAAAAAACCCTTAGGTGGTCCTGAGGGCTGGCTGATTGGAGATAGAACAGAGTAAATATTAAATAATAGTTCAAGGTTATCAATAGGGAAGTAGATACTAATAGCATAGAGGGTAGATATCGTCCCAACTCTTGTCCTGTTTAAGGCTTATTATAAATATAAATGTTGTGTGTGTCTTTTATTTGGGAATTAAATGATCAAAGGAGGGGTAGAAACCAACATGTTATCTTCCTCTCCCTACAACTCTATCCTTTTGTCTTGTACACATGTGAATTTTGACATAACTTTAGCAGCTCCTTTGGGGAAAAAAATTACCCTTGGGGTAATTCAGAGTCGAATAACTTCCTTCCTTGGAAGTTACCTGCTGGCAAAGGTGTTGTGTCTTCAACTGTCATTTTCTGTACCTAACTCAGTCTCCTTCACACCAACTGAACCAGGGGACATGGTGACATGTACAGGACAAATCAGTCTTCCCAAGGATCTGGGATTGACAGACAGGCAGGCAGACTGTGTGGGCTCATTCCATTGAAGGAATATAAGTGAAAGAGATTTACAAAGTGAATAGTTTAACTCTCAAAAAGACTGAAAATATGCGAGAGTCACTAAAATGTCCAGACTAAAGCAACCACAGTAAGGAGAAAGTGAAAACAGTCTAGCTACCCCACTCTGCTCTGTGATCACCATCCCTTTAACCAGGGTGATGCTCTTGGTCTGGCCAGTGTGGCCATCATAAGGCAGAGTGATGGGGGAGTCATCAGAATTCATCACTATCCCTGCGCAGGTGGCAGGTCACAGGTAGAGCACGGACTGTGAGAGCCATAGTCATAGCCTTTGAAGGAACCTATGAAGACCTCTCAGCTAAGTAACACCGGGTCTAGGGCTCCCTGGAGACACTACCCCCATGAAACCCATTAGCAAGTTCTCCATTGCCAGATGCTATAACCCTCAGACATAATCAACAACTGCTTGAATTCCAAGTCAACTTCAACAGACCTCCCACAGGACTTGCATCCGTTTCTCATCAAATGTGTAGGCAGCCCCCTGCACTTATACATCCTGCCCATGTTCCCAGCATTGTGTCTATGTTGTCTAACAGGGTGAGTGGGTCCCTGAAGCCTACAAGGTAGAATGTTTGTAACAACAAGCAACATGGCTGTGTGTCTGATGTCTCCAGCTTGAATGGATATCTAATAGTATCCATAAGAATAATCTCATTACTACTTCACTTTTAAGCTGGAAAACATATCCTCTAATTCATATTTTACCATAGTCTAACAAAGGCAAGTTTCTGTTTTGTGATCTAAGTTGGGCTATTGCGATGTGCCGGGTGTCATGATGCACAGAGAACCTATTTCATTGTCGATGGCTGCTTCTCATGAGCTGAAGTGAAAGAGCAGCAAGAGCTCTCAATCTCCTTTTCCAAATTCAGATCACACTGCAGAGCCTTGAGAGTGTTCACTGTTGCTTTAAGAAGAGGAGCTGAGATGCCTGTCTGTCCTGGGAATAATTATCACTTATACAGTCTGGACTTGTAGGCGGAGCTACAGCGAGGGAATTAGAGAATCTGGGCCTGGGCCTGACTCA
The DNA here is from genome assembly GCA_036184795.1 of Tokudaia tokunoshimensis. Classification (NCBI taxonomy): domain Eukaryota; kingdom Metazoa; phylum Chordata; class Mammalia; order Rodentia; family Muridae; genus Tokudaia; species Tokudaia tokunoshimensis. Next base: position 8,022,355 of record BTHU01000014.1, read on the forward strand.
AATACTCACAAAACCCCTCTACTCACTTCTCGTACATTCTTCTTAACTGACCCATGAGACCACCCCTCATCCATTAAATAGCGGACCTAGTATTCGCCATTCCACGTTCTCACAGAATTGGTACAAAGATCTAATGAAGTAATGACATATGACAATGACATAAGACATGTGTACCATGACAGCATGGCATTGTACATGTCAAGCCAGACCAATGGAAGGGATGTATCATTCATTTATGGGTGTGTGTATCACCCTCCCGCCATGAGTCCATTCATTGTTTTCTCTTAACCTTACATTTAAATGTTGACCTCATATATCCTTCATAAAATCCATTTTCAGTCATTTTTATCTCTACTAAAACAGAATATTTTACCTCAAACTCTAGATAAAAAAGAAATTTGCAGCTAAAGGTCTCTAGAGGGGAATGTCTAAATGAGTCCATTAACGATAACTTAAAAAGTCAACCCGTCGCAAATGGAAGAGGCAGGTAAACATCCACGCGTAATGAAATCAGTGAAGAAAATAAATTACTCTCTATTCCTCTTCTCCCCGGGGCCGAGGCTTCATGACAAGGTTTTTGAAACTGAGTATTTGGAGATAAAGTTAATTTTAAATGTGGTTTCTTGACTATTTAAATAGCAAGTCATTCCACATGTTTACTTAAATGCACACCCAGTGCCACATGAAGTCCAAACACTGGGCCTTTTATATACTGAGACTACACGGTATCAGAACAGGCTACGTGATAAGAAGCATGTGTTTGGACCCCCTCTTTTATGCTCCAAATGGAATTTTTTGAGATAAAATCCTTGAAGTGGATGATTTTAAAAAGTTAATTTTTTTTCACAGTGAAAAGTAATGCAGACAAGTATTCTCCCACACAACATTCCCTGACAGATCCCCCTTTAGATCAGAAGGTAGACAATTAAAACATTTGACAGATTTTTTCTATGAGCGGAAATGATTAATATATATTACTTGATAGTCTAGGAACTTGAATTTTTAGGAAAAATTAAAAGGTAACATTAGAAGGTAATAAATTATTTTTAAATTAAATCCATACTAAAAGTATTTTTGGCTCAGTTAATATTTAAAATAGATAACGATAATTTCTCTGTTCTCTAATACATAGAAGCAATGGTTATTAAATAGTTCATCCATTGTCCCATTTCAATATAACAAAACAGATTTGTTTCGGAATTGCATTGACCTTGCAAAGGATACACAGTAACAATGTTGTGTGAGTGAGGACTTTAAGACTTCAATAAGACTTTGCTCTCATTCCTTGCATCTTATGAGGTATAGTATTAACAGTGAAACATTAATAGGCACAAGTTTATTATGTTCTGTTTTCCCTTTCACAAAACTTGAGATATAAATAAAGTTGAGGGCCATGCTGTTAATGTCACCAATGTATTTTGTGGGTATTTCACTCCTTGTCCCAGAAACACAGTAGTGTGCAAAAACACTGGCTAAAATGAAGAACTGTGCCCTTGGCTTCTTGTCCTGATGCAAATTTACACTGAACTCATCTGAATGTTTTCAACTTTCTAGATTTAAGTTTCTGCATATGCAAAGTACACTTGGGTTGGATGAACCAAAAAGTCCCTGTTAAATACAAAATTCTCTACTACTTACTAGAAGAAATGTGACATAGATCAAAATCTATGGACATGAAGAGAAAATTGTTAAAAACAAATATATAATTAAATCCTAGTATGAAAATTTAACAAATCGAATGGCAAATGTTTGAACACAGATTAAAGTTGTAAAGTTGATACTACTTTAATTCTCAAGATCAAAGACAGCAGCATTGGGAAGGGATAAAGCACGAATACTAATGCATAGTTAACCAAATGACAACCTTTACATCTTCTGTCACTAGGACTATTGAAATTGGTTACCCTCCAGTTTTTCCCTCCTCTGAAGTGGTCTGGTGCATATTTAAGTTCCTCTGCCTTTTGAGGTAGCCCAGGACCAGTGTCAATTGGATGTGGTACTTGCGTTTGCAATGTCACATACAGCCCTAGCTCAGCAACAGGCACACTCAATGAGTGCTTAGCCCCAGTCCACCAACATCAACTTCATCCCATGGTGAGAGTGTCTCTACTCAAAGGCATTGATCCTGCACCTTTCTTCCCTCAACTCCTTGGGGCTATCTCTCAATTACTCTTTCAATAAGATTTTATTAATATTATAGCAAACACTATGCTAGAAACTAGAGCTGAGGATCTAGAATAGTGCTTCTCAACCTCCCTAAAGCTGTGATCCTTTAACACAGTTCCTTGTGTTGTGGTGACCCCTAACCACACAGTTATTTTCCTTACTGCTTCTTTTTTTTTTTTTTTTTTTTTTTTTTTTTTTTTTTTTTTTTTTTTTTTTAATTTAATTTTATTTTATTTTTTTAATTTACATTCCAAATCACTTCCCCTTTCCCGTTTCCTCCCTCCCCGAAAGTCCCATAAGCCCCCTTCCCTCCCTCTTTTCTCCGTTCAACCCCCTCTCATTACTCTGTCCTGGCGTTCCCCTACATCCAGTCTTTCCAGGACCAGGGGTCTCTCCTTCCATCTTTTTAGAAATCTATTGATATGCTGATTGTGTCTAGGGTATTCTGAGATTCTGGGTCAATATCCCCTTATCAGTGACTTCATACCATGTGTGATCTTTTGTGATTGGGTTACCTCACTAAGGATGATATTTTCAAGTTCTGACCATTTGCCTAGGAATTTCGTGAATTCATTGTTTTTAATTGCAGAGTAGTATTCCATTGTGTAAATATACCACATCTTCTGAATCCATTCCTCCGTTGAGGGACATCTGGGTTCTTTCCAGCTTCTGGCTATTATAAATAAGGCTGCTATGAATATAGTGGAGCATGTGTCCTTATTGCATGCAGGTAAAGTCTCTGGGTATATGCCCAGGAGTGGTATAGCCGGATCCTCCGGAAGTGTCATGCCCAGTTTTCTGAGGAGCCGCCAGACTGCTTTCCAGAGTGGTTGTACCAGCCTGCAATTCCACCAGCAGTGGAGGAGTGTTCCTCTTTCTCCACATCCTCGCCAACAACTGCTGTCTCCTGTGTTTTTGATCTTAGCCATCCTGACTGGTGTGAGATGGAATCTCAGGGTTGTTTTGATTTGCATTTCCCTAATGACTAAGGATGATGAACATCTCTTTAGGTGCTTCTCAGCCATTAGATATTCTTCAGGTGAGAACTCTTTGTGTAGCTCTGTACCCCATTTTTTAATAGGGTTACTTGCCTCTCTGGAGTTTAACTTCTTGAGTTCTTTGTATATCTTGGATATTAGCCCTCTGTCGGATGTAAGGTTGGTAAAGATCATTTCCCAGTTAGTTGGTTGCCGCTTTGTCTTTTTGACGGTGTCTTTTGCCTTGCAAAAACTTTGTAATTTAATGAGGTCCCATTTGTCTATTCTTGATCTTAGAGCATAAGCTATTGGAGTTCTGTTCAGGAAATTCTCCCCTGTGCCCATATGTTCAAGGTTCTTCCCTAGTTTCCCTTCTATTAGTTTCAGTGTGTCTGGTTTTATGTGGAGATCTTTGATCCACTTAGAATTGAGCTTAGTGCAAGGAGATAAGGATGGGTCAATTTGCATTCTTCTGCATGTTGACCTCCAGCTGAGCCAGCACCATTTGTTGAAAAGGCTATCTTTTTTCCACTGGATGGTTTTAGCTCCTTTGTCAAAGATCAAGTGACCATAGGAGTGTGGATTCATTTCTGGGTCTTCAATTCTGTTCCATTGATCTACATGTCTGTTACTGTACCAATACCATGCAGTTTTTAACACTATTGCTCTGTAGTACAGCTTGAGGTCCGGGATACTGATTCCCCCAGAGGTTCTTTTACTCTTGAGAATAGTTTTAGCTATTCTGGGTTTTCTGTTATTCCAGATGAATTTTTGAATTGCTCTTTCTAACTCTATGAAGAATTGAGTTGGGATTTTGATGGGGATTGCATTGAATCTGTGTATTACTTTTGGTAAGATGCTCATTTTTACTATATTAATCCTGCCAATCCATGAGCATGGCAGATTTTTCCATCTTCCGAGGTCTTCTTCAATTTCTTTCTTCAGAGACTTGAAGTTCTTGTCATACAGATCTTTCACTTGTTTGGTTAGCGTCACGCCAAGATACTTAATATGGTTTGTGGCTATCGTAAAGGGTATTATTTCTCTTACTTCTTTCTCAGCCTGCTTATCCTTTGAGTATAGGAAGGCTTCTGACTTGCTTGAGTTGATTTTATATCCGGCCACTTTGCTGAAGTCGTTTATCAGCTGTAGGAGTTCTCTGGTGGAGTTCTTTGGGTCGCTTATGTATACTATCATATCGTCTGCAAATAGTGATAGTTTGACTTCTTCCTTTCCAATTTGTATCCCTTTGACCTCTTTTTCTTGTCTAATTGCTCTAGCTAGAACTTCAAGTACTATATTGAAAAGATATGGAGAGAGAGGGCAGCCTTGTCTAGTCCCTGATTTTAGTGGGATTGCTTCAAGTTTCTCTCCGTTTAGATTGATGCTGGCTACTGGTTTGCTGTAAATTGCTTTTACTATGTTTAGATATGGGCCTTGAATTCCTGATCTTTCCAAGACCTTTAGCATGAAAGGATGCTGAATTTTGTCAAATGCTTTCTCAGCATCTAATGAGATGACCATGTGGTTTTTTTCTTTGAGATTGTTTATGTAGTGGATTACATTGATGGATTTCCTTATATTGAACCATCCCTGCATCCCTGGGATGAAGCCTACTTGATCGTGGTGAATGATCGTTTTGATGTGTTCTTGGATTCGGTTGGCAAGAATTTTATTGAGTATTTTTGCATCGATATTCATAAGAGAGATTGGCCTGAGATTCTCTTTCTTTGTCGGATCTTTGTGTGCTTTTGGTATTAGTGTAATTGTGGCTTCATAGAACGAGTTGGGTAGTGTTCCTTCTGTTTCTATTTTGTGGAACAGTTTGAAGAGTATTGGTGTTAGGTCTTCTTTGAAGGTCTGATAGAATTCTGCACTAAAACCATCTGGACCTGTGCTTTTTTTGGTTGGAAGACTTCCAATGACAACTTCTATTTCTTCAGGGGTTATAGGACGGTTTAGATGGTCTATTTGATCCTGATTTAATTTTGGTACTTGGTATCTGTCAAGGAAATTGTCCATTTCCTCAAGATTTTCTAGTTGTGTTGAATACAGGTTTTTGTAGTAGGATCTGATGATTTTTTGAATTTCCTCAGTTTCTGTTGTTATCTCTCCCTTTTCGTTTCTGATTTTATTAATTTGGATACTATCTCTGTGCCCTCTGGTTAGTCTGGCTAAGGGCTTATCTATCTTGTTGATTTTCTCAAAGAACCAACTCCTCGTTTTGTTGATTCTTTGTATGGTTTTATTTGTTTCTACTTGATTGATTTCAGCCCTGAGTTTGATGATTTCCTGCCTTCTACTCCTCTTTGGTGTATTTGCTTCTTTTTGTTCCAGGGCTTTCAGGTGTGCCATTAAGCTGTTAGTGTATGCTGTCTCCCGTTTCTTTTTGGCGGCACTCAGGGCTATGAATTTTCCTCTTAGCACTGCTTTCATTGTGTCCCATAAGTTAGGGTATGTTGTGCCTTCATTTTCATTAACTTTCAAAAAGTCTTTGATTTCTTTCTTTATTTCCACCTTGACCAAGTTATCATTGAGTAGAGCATTGTTCAGCCTCCATGTGTACGTGGGTTTTCTTTTGTTTTTGTTGCCATTGAAGACCACCCTTATTCCATAGTGATCTGATAAGAGGCATGGGATTATTTCTATCTTCTTGTATCTGTTGAGGTCTGATTTGTGACCAATTATATGGTCAATTTTGGAGAAGGTACCATGAGGAGCTGAGAAGAAGGTGTATTCTTTAGCTCTAGGATGAAATGTTCTATATATATCAGTTAGTTCCATTTGGTCCAAGGCTTCAATTAGATTCACTGTGTCCCTGTTTAGTTTCTGCTTTCCTGAACGATCCATTTCAGAGAGCGGGGTGTTGAAGTCACCCACTATTATTGTGTGCGGTGCGATGTGTGCTTTGAGTTTTAGTAAAGTTTCTTTTACGAATGAGGGTGCCCTTGCATTTGGAGCATAGATATTCAGGATTGAGAGTTCTTGATGGTGGATTTTTCCCTTGATCAGTATGTAGTGTCCTTCTGTGTCTTTTTTGATGACTTTGGGTTGAAAATCAATTTTATCCGATATTAGGATGGCTACTCCACCTCGTTTCTTGGGGCCATTTGCTTGTAAAATTGTTTTCCAGCCTTTTACTCTGAGGTAGTGTTTGTCTTTGACACTGAGGTGCGTTTCCTGCATGCAGCAAAATGCTGGGTCCTGTTTACGTATCCAGTCTGCTAGTCTATGTCTTTTAATTGGGGAATTGAGACCATTGATATTAAGAGAGATTAAGGCATAGTGATTATTGCCATCTGCCATTCTTGACGCTATCTTTATGTTTGAGTGGTTATCTACTTTTGGGTTTGATTCAAGAAGGTTATTATCTCATTTTTTCCAGGGTGTTGTTTCTCTCCCTGTATTGGAGGTTTCCACCTATTATCCGTTGCAGGGCTGGATTTGTGGAAAGATATTGTGAAAATTTGGTTTTATCATGGAATATCTTGGTCTCTCCATCTATGGTGATTGAGAGTTTTGCTGGGTATAGTAGTCTAGGCTGGCATTTGTGCTGTCTTAGTGTCTGCATGAGATCTGCCCAGGATCTTCTGGCTTTCATAGTCTCTGGTGAGAAGTCTGATGTGATTCGGATAGGTCTTCCTTTGTATGTTACTTGGCCCTTTTCTCTTACTGCATTTAGTATTCTTTCTTTGTTTAGAACATTCGGTGTTTTGATTATTATGTGACGGGAGGTATTTCTGTTCTGGTCGAGTCTGTTTGGAGTTCTGTAGGCTTCTTGTATGTTCATCGGCATCTCTCTCTTTAAGTTAGGGAAGTTTTCCTCCATAATTTTGTTGAAGATGTTTACTGGCCCTTTAAGTTGCAAATCTTCACTCTCATCTATACCTATAATCCTTAGGTTTGGTCTTCTCATTGTGTCCTGGATTTCCTGGATGTTTTGGGTTACGCGTTTTTTGCATTTTGCATTTTCTTTGACTGTTGAGTCGATGCTTTCTATGGAATCTTCAGCACCTGAGATTCTTTCTTCCATCTCTTGTATTCTATTGTTGATGTTTGCATCTATGACTCCTGATTTCTTCCCAAGGTTTTCTATCTCCAAAGTTGTCTCCCTTTGTGATTTCTTAGTTGTTTCTACTTCCTTTTTTAGTTCCTGGATGGATTTGCTGAGATCCTTCACTTGTTTGTTTGTATTTTCCTGTGTTTCTTTAAGGTATTTTTGCATTACCTCTTTCAGGATTTCTTCCTGATGACCCACGTTCTCCTGCATTTCTCTGAGCGATTTTTGTGTTTCCTCCTCATGGGATTCCATCTGTTGATCCATCGTCTCCTGCATTTCTTTAAGCAGTTCTCGTGTTTCCTTTGTAAGGGCATCTAACCGTTGATTCATTTCTTTAAGCAATTTTTGTGTTGCCTCCTTATGGGCATCCGTCTGTTGACCCATATTCTTCTGCATTTCATTATGCAAATTTTGTGATTCCTTTGTGAGTGCATCTACCCGTTGATTCATCTCGTTAAGCGATTTTTGTGTTGTCTCCTTGTGCGCCTCCATCTTTTGATCCATGTTCTCCCGCATTTCTCTAAGCGATTTTTGTGTTTCCTTTGTAAGGGCTTCTAACCGTTGATTCATGGTCTCCTGTAACTCTTTATGAGATTTATTTGTGTCCTTCTTGTGATCCTCTAATAGCATCATGAGAAGTGATTTTAAATCCAGATCTTGTCTTTCGGGTGTGGTGGGGTATCCAGGACTTGCTGCTGTTGGAGAGTTGGGTTCGGATGGTCCCACATTACTTTGATTACTGTTAGTAACATTCCTACGTTTGCCTTTTGCCATCTGGATACCTCTGGTGTTAGTTGGTCCTGCTGCCACTGGCTGTTGGTTGGACCTCCTGTGAGCCTGCAAAGCTATTTCTGCCCCCCCTGGATTACCAGGATTCCCCTGGCACCGATTTCTGGGGCCTGCCTGCTCCTGAGTGACTTTGGAGCCCTAATGTGCTTTGCCCCAAGTGATCTTATATTGGGGAGGCCTTGCACATCTAAAGGCTCAGCCTAGTGGATTCCTGGAGCAGAGGTCGCCAAAGGGAGGCTGGCAGGCTCCTGCCCTGTGCAGGGGTGTGTGATCTCTCCTGGGGGGGGGAGGGGGCGTCCCTCTGCCAGGCAGAAGTCCCACAGCAGATCTGGCGCGCTGGTCACTGCAGATCAGCCCAGCACCTGGGAGCAGGTTACACACAAGCTGCCTGAACCTGAAGCGATATTATGCCTGTCTGTCTCTGAGCCTGGTGGTCCCAACTACCTGGTCACTGGAGCAAAGATGGCGGAGGGCACTCTCCGTGGCGCTGCTCACCCTGTGGTCACGATGGCCCGCCGATCTGGCACCCAGACGACCACAGCGCCAACCCGCCCTCGGGCACAGAAGGAAGCCCCAACAGGCCGTGTCCCAAGTGATGTTATATCGGGGGGGAGAGCCTGGGTACCGGTCTCTCCAGCGCAGTCCGCGGGAACAGAGGTCGCGGAAGGGAAGCTGGCAGGCTCCCTCCCTGCGCGGGGTCCCTCCACCAGGCAGAAGGTCCCACCGCGGCACTGGCGCGCTGGTTACTGCAGATCAGCCCAGCACCTGGGAGCAGGTTACACACAAGCTGCCTGAAACCGAAGCGATATTATGCCTGTCTGTCTCTGAGCCTGGCGGTCCCAACTACCTGGTCACTGGAGCAAAGATGGCGGAGGGCAGTCTCCGTGGCGCCGCACACCCTGTGGTCACGATGGCCCGCCGATCTGGCACCCAGACGACCACAGCGCCGACCCGCCCTCGGGCACAGACGGAAGCCCCAACCGGCCGTGTCCCAAGTGATGTTATATCGGGGGGAGAGCCTGGGTACCGGTCTCTCCAGCGCAGTCCGCGGGAACAGAGGTCGCGGAAGGGAAGCTGGCAGGCTCCCTCCCTGCGCGGGGTCCCTCCACCAGGCAGAAGGTCCCGCCGCGGAACTGGCGCGCTGGTTACTGCAGATCAGCCCAGCACCTGGGAGCAGGTTACACACAAGCTGCCTGAAACCGAAGCGATATTATGCCTGTCTGTCTCTGAGCCTGGCGGTCCCAACTACCTGGTCACTGGAGCAAAGATGGCGGAGGGCAGTCTCCGTGGCGCCGCACACCCTGTGGTCACAATGGCCCGCCGATCTGGCACCCAGACGACCACAGCGCCGACCCGCCCTCGGGCACAGACGGAAGCCCCAACCGGCCGTGTCCCAAGTGATGTTATATCGGGGGGAGAGCCTGGGTACCGGTCTCTCCAGCGCAGTCCGCGGGAACAGAGGTCGCGGAAGGGAAGCTGGCAGGCTCCCTCCCTGCGCGGGGTCCCTCCCTTCCTTACTGCTTCTTAACTGGAATTTTGCTACTGCTATGAATCATTATGTAAATATCTTATAAACAGGGTTGTCTTAGGTGACCCCTCCAAAGGGGTTGTGACCCACAGGTTGAGAAACACTGACCTAGAGAGATGGTTTATAAGTTAAGAGCATGGGCTACTCTTCCAAAAGACCCAGGTTTGGTTCCCAGCATCAACATGGTGGTTAACAGTTATCTGGGACTCCAGTCCATGTGGAATCCAATGGCCTCTTTTGACCTTTTAGGGCACTGAACACATGCAGTGCATAGTCACACATGCAGGAAAAACACCCAAATATATAAAATAATTAAAAGAAAAGTAACCAGGGCTGCAAGCAATGCACTGGTGAAGACAGACACAAGATTATGAATGCAGAGACTCTTGAAAGAAGCTGTACCCATCTTCCCAGGTTAGTTTGGAAGACCCTTGAGTGCCAACAGCCAATCAAGAAATTGCAATTATCTTTTCTGGAGCAACTAACTCATTTCTCAGGATGGAAGGCATACATCTCCCCTCATTTCAGTTTCCAATGGGGACTATTTTTATCTCCTTTTCACAGAGGCTCAGTAGTATATACTTCTGGGGATGTTGGTCTTAAAGTTGTCTTTACCATTTGACACCCTTCTACACTGTGGTTCATAATGTAGGCAGGGGAGTCACAGGAATGAATCTACCAAGTTCAGATCAAAGTTTGAGTATTCTGTAACTATTAAGATCCTAGGTAAAATTTTCTACCTTAGTGTCTTCATCTATGCCGAGGAGGATGAACAATGATATTATCAGGACAAAATTTATTTGAGGCTCAGACATGACTCATTTTAATTATTTAGGATACATTTTACATGCTATGACACACATGTGGAGATCAGAGGACAACCTGTGGCAGTTGTTTCTCTTCTTTCACCACGTAGCTCCTGGCCTAGGGACCAAACTCAGGTTGTCAGACTTGGTAGGAAATGCATTCACCCATTGAGTTACCTTGTCAGACCATGGGTATAGTTCATGATCTGGGCTTCACATGTAGTTCATGAAACGTCCTTAAGAATGTCAGCTCTTAGCATTCTTGTAATCTCAGGAACCTCGCTTCGATATGCGTGAGTGTTGACAAAGAAAGGAAACAGAAAAACAATTGAACAGTGGGTCCTGGTGAAAGTACCAGAGGTTGTTAATGAGGTGTTAACATCTGGTAATATTCTTTTATATTCATTAATGTTTTTACTTTACACACTTGTTTATGGCACAAACTTTGGAGAAGATGGTAAGATAGAGAATAGGGTAAAGGGAAGAGGAGAACATCACTCACAATCTCCCCACAGAGATAGTACCTGACAAACAAATGCCTTAAGTGAGTGGTTGTCAGCAAACCCCAACGGCATGTGCAGAGAACAGAGCAGACCCCGCAGGAAGGCCTGGCTTCCATGAAGACAAGGAACTGAGTGGAGCCTCAGGAGTTTGGCCGGAATCTACTGCAGGACCAAGAAACTCCAGTTCACTCCACGCCAGCAAGGGGGCGCTGTGGGCCTGGGCCGCCCTGGCTACTGGTTCTCTTTCTAGAGAAAACAGATTTACTTTAGAAGACCCTGCTTCTCTCTTCCAAGCCGTCTGCAGAATAATCAGACTCATCCTTCAGCCTTGCAAGAACTCTTAGGCCATTCCATGGCCTCCACTTAACCAACCTTTCTGTCTCTGTGCTTATTGGTTCCTCTGGTAATTATATGAGTTCAAAGACTTTGGGGTCACACACAAGCAGGTTTGTTCACACGACTGTGGGCTTTGCAGGCTTGAACCCCGTGTTTCCCTGTAGTCACTACTGTCTTAAATACTAGAGTGTAGTCAGTGGACTATACATGACACATGCCCCACAGTGGACTACCTTGTGTCCAATCCCCTTCACACAGCTGAGGATGAAGAAAACGTCATTGATTCTACAGTCTAAAACCCTTGAGTCCAACTGGGCAGTGGTGGCTCATGCCTTTAATCCTAGCACTTGGGAGGCGGAGGCAGGCAGATTTCTGAGTTCGAGGTCAGCCTTGTCTGCAGAGTGAGTTCCAGGACAGCCAAGGCTACACAGAGAAACCCTGTCTCGAAAAAACAAACAAACAAACAAACCAAACAAACAAAAAACCCCTAAGTCCAACAGAGTCGCACATGTAAGCGTCTGTAACTAGGATGCGCGCTGGAATACAAGCTGTACACCTGCGGCAGGTGAATGTCCTCGCCTGTCCTGGAAACCGGAAGTCCAGAGCACTGTGTGGAACGCTCTGATGACCTCTGAGGCCTCCCTGCACAGGACTCACGGATGGTACCCTCTGTGAATCCCCCTTGGTCTTTTCTCTGTGTGCTCATCCATGCCTTCTCTCTGAATAGCCTATTTTCTTTTCTGTTTTGAACAAAAATGCCATTCAAATTATTGTAATGTGGCAGAACACAAATTTAATCCTAGTACTCTAGAAGCAGAGGCAGGCAGATCTCTAAGTTCTGCAACAACTTGTGGGTCTACATAGTGAGTCCCATACCAACCAGAACAATATAATGAGACCTTGCTTTAAGCAAACACACACACACACACACATACACACACACTGCCTTTCAGTCTTTCATTTTGATTTACTTTCATGGTCTTTTAAGTTTAATTTAATTAAGTTAATTAATAACAAATTGCATGATAATTAATTTAATTTGAACAGTCCTTTAATTTACTTTAAAGGTCCTAAGAATATAGCTACATTCTGAGGTCAATACCTCCATTGTATGACTTTGGAAGGACTCTGTTCAGATCAGTGCCCAGCATCTCATTTTGGTCACAGATTCACGCGAATGTAAGGATGTCTTAATGAACTTTTTCACCTCCAAGAATATGTCATGGTTTTATTTTACAAGTTCTTCATGAAGGAATCACTATTGGGCATTCACAGATCCATGGCAACGCATGATTCTTATGAGCAGGACCATCCTAAGGGGAGATTTGTCTAAACGTCTTACAAATCTGATTCATCACATTATGATAACAATGTGATGGGATTGAAGACATTGCCAACCATCGATTAGCACAAGGGTGTGAAGGGATTAGTCCTATCCAATGACAATGTCCTGAAAGTTTTTTGAGACAAGAGGCATGTAAAAAGATCTTATATAAAGGTGATTAAGGTAAGAGCATTTACTAATAAAAATATGTGGATAAATGGCACAAGGTAAGACTTCCAGAGATGAGGTAAGACAGTGAATCACGTGAACAAAAGACAGAAGAATTTATATGTACCAGTTAGATGGAAATCAAGCATCGCTTAGCCATTTAGCCTACATACGTGAAGAAAGCAAACCGTGTTCTCTGGATGACAGAATGTAAGTGGCGTTCAGCTGGACCCCAACCTGTCTTTCAGTATCCTCATCCTCTGCCCACTGTGATGAGTGTATATGGAATCCAAGGTGAACATCCTGACCCACCCCAAAGTCTTCCTCACCTTAGTATAAGAGGTCCACAGATCATGTTAATGAATAAATTTGTTCCACTAACCAACTTAGGTAGGAAATAAGGAGCTGAATTAAAAAGGGAGTAAATCCCAGACCCAAGAGACATAGGAACACTAGTCACCATCTCTGCAAGCTCAGGCCAGGCACTTTACTTCATTAAACCTAATTGTGTCATCCACACACCGGGAATAACAATAATTCTTGCCCTTATAGACTTGTCTGGGCAAGGAAAGATAGGAAAAAAAAAAGACAGGAAAGATAGGGACCCTGCAAACTCTTGGTAAATATTAAGGTGGTATTCAAACCATGTATGTGACCATCATTGTTATATGACAAGAATTCGTGTGCCAGTGAGGTCTGATTTTTAGATAGGGAGTTGATTTGGAAGTGTAATTGGGGCTAGATACACTAAGAATGAAAATGTCAGTTTTATTTATTTTCCTTTAAAAAAAAATAGTGCCGGCCATAGGACAAACCTCAGAGTCAGGTTTAAAGAACATCATCTCCATTTTAATTAAAGTGCATAAACTATGACCTATAATGACAGCCACAACCAAGAGGAGATGGTATTAGAACAGTGGTTTTCTGGCAGCAGTCCATCTGAATAAGTCAGTTTAATAAGAGGGTGGGCACAAAAACTCGGGACTGCACACTGGCCAGCAAGTCTCTGAAAATCCAGTTAACAGCAAACATGAAGTATCAGTGATTGAAAACCACATCTCCAGGAGACTCAGAAGCTCCAATCCCCACTAGTCCTTATATACAAACTCTCACGCTTGCTATCCCTGGAGCCCAACTTCCCGAAAAGGTCTCTCCTCAAAGTCCAGCCTTCCTCTCATTTTCTTCTTCTCCTTCCCCTCCCACCACATTGCTGTCATGCCTTTTCTGTTGGCGGATGCAGTGAGCACTGCACTGTTCTGGAGCATTGTCCTCTGCAAGTGTCCTCTGGTTTTGTCCCTGTCATTCCTTTGTAGAAGATGCTGTCCCTCTTCAGAAGTGTCAGGTCCGGGTCTCGCTCCCTCTGAACCCCCATCCGGTCAACCTGAAAGCGATGAGAAGACCCACTGTAGCCTAACTAGGCCAAGGAGCGGAACTTGTACCCTTCCCAAGGACAGTGTACTCAGAGGACTGACAGTTGGCCGATAGCATTTGTTTATTAAGAAGTTAAACCTCTACTCACAGGCTGACATCTGGCTGTGGCACCACACAGGAGAAGACAGTGATTTTCCCAAAGTCCTGCTTGTGGAGTTTTGCAACAAGCAAAGTATGTCTGTTTTGCATTGTTTTGGACCTGCATGGTTAACCTAATGGTATGCTCTTCATTGCTAGACTCTTCCAACAAAAATATAAGACAAGTAAGAGACGACTGCCACCGAAGAAATTCACTGGTTCATGTAACTGTGTCTTGGGACACAGTTTGGGATACAGCTCTTTGGAATGCTGTACTCAGAACCATCATTGTTAAAGTCCTGCTTCCTCTGTCCCTAGGTGATGCTTGCCTCTTACTTTACAGAGAGCCCACCCACCAGTGTGGAGAAGGTTGAAGTTTTAATAGCTGCAAACAACTTGTGATGGTTTGTATATGCTTGGTCCAGGGAGTGGCACTATTAGGAGCTGTGGCCTTGTTGGAGTAGTAGGTGTGTCACTGTGGGTGTGGGCTTTTTAAACACCCTAGTCCTAGTTGCCTGGAAGTTAGTCTTTTCTTAGCCTTCAGATGAAGATGTAGAACTCTCAGCTCTGCCTGTCTGGATGCTGCCATGCTCCTGCCTTGATGATACTGGATTGACCTTTTAATCTATAACCCGGTCCCAATTAAATGTTGTCTTTACAAGAGTTGCCTTGGTCATGGTGTGTGTTCACAGAAGTAAAATCCTAACTAAGACACAACTTTAGGCCAGATGTTATCCCATTCCAGTTTGCCATCTCAAAGGAGGAGCAGGAAGCCCTTTGATCCATTATCCCTCAGCTGTTCATCATTACAAAAGAGAGGACATGAGAGTTTCCATCAGAAGTGAACAGGATGCAAGATGAGGGCAAAGGAATGGAAGCAGAATTCCAAGAAGAATACAGTGACAGTGGAAACCAGTGGTTTGGTAGTGTGACACCTCAAAAGCTAAATAAAGGTCTACTCATGTTGTCTCTTAAAACAGAGCGGATCTGCTCAGGGATAGTCTGCTCCTTAGAATGCAGTAAGGGCTCTACATTTATGTTTTTAAATTGCCAGTTGCATTGGAAATCCTGTTCCATACATCATAGTACATGGCAATTAAATCTCAGATTTTAAAACCTGGGGTTATGGATATGAGCTCATCTGTACCACCTACTAAATATATAATGAGAAATTCTCTATTTCTTTATCAATAATGGAAAGCTAGTTCCTCCTCCAATAATCTGGTACAAACACTTGGTTACATAACACTTCTGAAGCCACACTCCTGGGTCAGCGTACAAGGAGTGCTATAAAGATGGTGGTTGACACTTGATGGTAGTTTAACCGTGGTTTGTGGATCAATCTTGACTTCAAATTTTCATCCAAGCCATTTCAATATATTTTCACAGGAAATGAAAACTCTAGGTGGTGAGATGGGTCATCTGTTAGTCCCTCAAGGGGCTTACAGAAATAAGACCGATGGTGATGTCAGTTTCTAAAAATATCACATCATCTATGAAGACAGTGTGATTACAAGGGGACTTGGAGGGTGTAGTGTACAATAAGGAGCAACTGAAGGAAAACCATACAAAGATCCAAGGTGAAAGAAGTCCTTGCTAGGGAGTCCTAATTCTGAAGGCAGGGAGTTCTTACTCAAATTTCTAATTTAGAAATTCAGACTAAATACACAGAATATAAAAAACTCTCATTTTCTCAGTCCAAGAGATGTGAGATTCAGATAACATTCATTATGCAGTCGACCCTAAAGCCATGCATGGAGCTGGGTCAAACCCAGGTCAACAGAAAACCTACTACAGGAAGACTCATTAAGAATCTTCCAAACTTCAAGTACTATATTGAAAAGATATGGAGAGAGAGGGCAGCCTTGTCTAGTCCCTGATTTTAGTGGGATTGCTTCAAGTTTCTCTCCGTTTAGATTGATGCTGGCTACTGGTTTGCTGTAAATTGCTTTTACTATGTTTAGATATGGGCCTTGAATTCCTGATCTTTCCAAGACCTTTAGCATGAAAGGATGCTGAATTTTGTCAAATGCTTTCTCAGCATCTAATGAGATGACCATGAAGTTCTAGCTAGAGCAATTAGACAACAAAAAGAGGTCAAAGGGATACAAATTGGAAAGGAAGAAGTCAAACTATCACTATTTGCAGACGATATGATAGTATACATAAGCGACCCAAAGAACTCCACCAGAGAACTCCTACAGCTGATAAACGACTTCAGCAAAGTGGCCGGATATAAAATCAACTCAAGCAAGTCAGAAGCCTTCCTATACTCAAAGGATAAGCAGGCTGAGAAAGAAGTAAGAGAAATAATACCCTTCACGATAGCCACAAACCATATTAAGTATCTTGGCGTGACGCTAACCAAACAAGTGAAAGATCTGTATGACAAGAACTTCAAGTCTCTGAAGAAAGAAATTGAAGAAGACCTCAGAAGATGGAAAAATCTGCCATGCTCATGGATTGGCAGGATTAATATAGTAAAAATGATCATCTTACCAAAAGTAATACACAGATTCAATGCAATCCCCATCAAAATCCCAACTCAATTCTTCATAGAGTTCGAAAGAGCAATTCAAAAATTCATCTGGAATAACAGAAAACCTAGAATAGCTAAAACTATTCTCAAGAGTAAAGAATCTCTGGGGGAATCAGTATCCCGGACCTCAAGCTGTACTACAGAGCAATAGTGTTAAAAACCGCATGGTATTGGTACAGTAACAGACATGTAGATCAATGGAACAGAATTGAAGACCCAGAAATGAATCCACACTCCTATGGTCACTTGATCTTTGACAAAGGAGCTAAAACCATCCAGTGGAAAAAAGATAGCCTTTTCAACAAATGGTGCTGGCTCAGCTGGAGGTCAACATGCAGAAGAATGCAAATTGACCCATCCTTATCTCCTTGCACTAAGCTCAATTCTAAGTGGATCAAAGATCTCCACATAAAACCAGACACACTGAAACTAATAGAAGGGAAACTAGGGAAGAACCTTGAACATATGGGCACAGGGGAGAATTTCCTGAACAGAACTCCAATAGCTTATACTCTAAGATCAAGAATAGACAAATGGGACCTCATTAAATTACAAAGTTTTTGCAAGGCAAAAGACACCGTCAAAAAGACAAAGCGGCAACCAACTAACTGGGAAATGATCTTTACCAACCTTACATCCGACAGAGGGCTAATATCCAAGATATACAAAGAACTCAAGAAGTTAAACTCCAGAGAGGCAAGTAACCCTATTAAAAAATGGGGTACAGAGCTACACAAAGAGTTCTCACCTGAAGAATATCTAATGGCTGAGAAGCACCTAAAGAGATGTTCATCATCCTTAGTCATTAGGGAAATGCAAATCAAAACAACCCTGAGATTCCATCTCACACCAGTCAGGATGGCTAAGATCAAAAACACAGGAGACAGCAGTTGTTGGCGAGGATGTGGAGAAAGAGGAACACTCCTCCACTGCTGGTGGAATTGCAGGCTGGTACAACCACTCTGGAAAGCAGTCTGGCGGCTCCTCAGAAAACTGGGCATGACACTTCCGGAGGATCCGGCTATACCACTCCTGGGCATATACCCAGAGACTTTACCTGCATGCAATAAGGACACATGCTCCACTATATTCATAGCAGCCTTATTTATAATAGCCAGAAGCTGGAAAGAACCCAGATGTCCCTCAACGGAGGAATGGATTCAGAAGATGTGGTATATTTACACAATGGAATACTACTCTGCAATTAAAAACAATGAATTCACGAAATTCCTAGGCAAATGGTCAGAACTTGAAAATATCATCCTTAGTGAGGTAACCCAATCACAAAAGATCACACATGGTATGAAGTCACTGATAAGGGGATATTGACCCAGAATCTCAGAATACCCTAGACACAATCAGCATATCAATAGATTTCTAAAAAGATGGAAGGAGAGACCCCTGGTCCTGGAAAGACTGGATGTAGGGGAACGCCAGGACAGAGTAATGAGAGGGGGTTGAACGGAGAAAAGAGGGAGGGAAGGGGGCTTATGGGACTTTCGGGGAGGGAGGAAACGGGAAAGGGGAAGTGATTTGGAATGTAAATTAAAAAAATAAAATAAAATAAAATTAAAAAAAAAAAAGAATCTTCCAAACTAGAGCCAAGCCACTGGAAAAGTAACACTATTAAGGAAGTTTAATGTCCCTGCTAAGGAACAACCTGAACCGAGAAGAGAAGAATCACACCTAAGTTCCAGTGTCAGGTTTCAAAGGACTGCTGTCTGGAGAATGAAGACTTAACTAAGCAATGGGAACACAGAGAAATGCATTAGCATCCAAGAGTCAGAGAAAATAAAAAATAATATCCTTTGAGGGCCAGCAGATTCTTTCCATGAAAAGTAAGGTTCCATACAGAAATACAAGCAGGATATTCACTAGAGACGAGAAGAAAAGAGGGGGGAGAAGAACCAAGAGAAATAGAGTGGGGGAGCAAGAAGAGAATGGGGCTCCCTGCCCCAGCACACGTAGACATACCATGCCAGAAGAAGACTTACCCTGAATCTCTTGAAGTTCAGGCCCTGTGACCCTACACCGCTTACCTCCTCTCTCAAAGACACACGATCTGTCCATTCTCAAGGTCACATGTTTAGTTAAATTCACAACTATTTCTTTAATTCCAAACCAGTCAAGACCACTGGGTCTTCTCTTTCCATTCTGTCTTCCAGGTAGGTGACCCCAAAAGAGGCAGTAAACATCTATAGCTTAGTCTACGTTTATCTAAGGTAAATTAAGATAGTTTTAATTTGGATTCAGTGTCCACAGTCACAGGATCATACAGCCAAAGGGCAAACTGCTATACAGATACAGCCAATGGAGTTACAACCAAAAAGTTGTGTCTGAGGACAGAGAGATAATATTTCTTATGGTCTATGTGATGGTTAGTTTCTAAGTTGGCTTGACAAAGTCTAGAATTAGTTGAAGAATTGTATAAATAAGGTTGGCTTGTGGGGTATTATCTTGATGTTCATGGAAGTAGAAATAACCAGTCCACTGTGGGTAGCACCATTCCCTTGGCACATGGTCTTGAACTGAAGGAGCAAGGAGCAAGGAAGCAGACATTTATTTGTCTCTGCTCTTGACTATGAGTGTGATGTGGCTAGTTGCTTTGAGTTCCTGCCCAAACATTTGCTCAGTGATAGATGGGAACCTAGAATTGTAAGCCAAGGAAACTTTCTCTCACTTAAGAAGTAGATGTTTGTTTGCTTGCTTGCTTGCAATTTATGATGAGTAATAATCTATGAAGCTGTGGTAAGACCTCTGCTCAGGACAGATTGAAGTATTTCGATATTATTTTATAGAAAATGAAATTACTAGTACTGATAGATAGAATAAAGCCTCCCCTCCCTAGTTAAATATGAACTTCAAAGAAACAGTAAATAAAATTTCAAATTAATTTTTATTGAATGGTGATAATTTATAATTTCATATATTCATGGGAAATAAAGTGCTACTGTGACACGTGTACATTATTTATAATTTGGAATGATTGAGTCAGCCTAGTAAATATATCTGTTATCTCTTATATACGTCATTTATTCCTCCAGGTTAATTGAAATATTAGACACCCTGACTGACATTTGCCCATCTCACACCCCTGAGCCCATGCTAAGCCTTACCTACATTTTGTGTTTTAACTTATTTCGTTTTTTATTTAGATTCCACATAGGAGAGAATATTCACTATAACAATTTTCCAGTAATATGTTAAAATAGTGCACAGAACATACTTATACTTAGTAATTATGCAAAATTAAAATTTAAAAAAATATATTTTAACTTACTAAACCTAGCAAATACATATCCAAAAATCATCAGTGTGAAAAGAAATTATCAAAGATCATGTAGCCAACACTTTCAGGGAGGAGAACAAAGCATTGAACAGGTTTGTCTGTCTAATAATGAACTAACATATTTTCTGGTTTTTGTGATATGGGAAGTACCTATCAATTTTGTCTTACAATAAAAATTCATAGTCATACTTACATGACTTTTTAGAAGGATGCCCCCAAACATGGGTCTGTTCCTGTCCCTCCCTCTGTCCCACAAAGACACAAATCTGTTAGGATTCCCACAGACAGAATGGAACGGACAGCCCAAAGGGATAATGAGCTCATGCTGGCCAAGTGCATTAAGGGACTGAGGAGGTATTTTACAACTGTGCTAGAGAACGAAATGTCTGAGCATATGCAGAGCCATTAACAAATAAGGAAAGGGCTGAAATTAATAATGACCCTAAAACAGCTGAGATAATGAACTCCTTTCCAACTCTGTCTCTGGCAAGATAAAAAAAGGAAATGGAATGTGCAGAATTAGGAAGTAATGAAGACCTCAGTAAAAAAAAATATAGCTATTAATATCAGGTAGGTAAGCGAACACTTAGGAAACCTGAATAAATCAGAGAGACTGGGAAATATGCCTTGTGGGGTTCAGGGGTGAGCGTAATAAAGTCACTCCTCTGCAGACCACTGTGTCCAAGACTTCTGAAAGATAACAGAGGAGACAGAGGAGCAGAAGTGGAAACAGAGGATTAAAATGAATGGATCGAGGAGAAACTGTGAGAAGAATAAGCTATTCTAGCAACTATAATGTACATTGAAATCACTGAGTGACTCAAAGGAAACAGCACTTACTGAGGAAATCCTATAGAAGGATTCATTCACAGACCTGAGATGCCAGATCCAATTGTTGACATGGACAGCGAGGAGTCCGGCTTGCACAGGACATGCCAGAGCGGCCCTGGCCAGGTGTGCCACGTTCCACGTGCTCACAGTTACGTTTAGTTGGCTACATGAGATATTTAATTAAAACGGACTTACCAGTCACACCTAACAATGCAAAGATCTAATGCCAGGAAGCAAACAGTAGAAAGAATGAGGGCCAAGTTAGATCCATTCCAAATGACAGCGAGGCTCACAGGCCCTTTAAAAAAGATTCCTAAACGTGAATTTTGCACTCAAATGGGTGGAGCTAGAAAATATCATACTGAGTGAGGTAACCCAGACCCAAAAGGGCGTGCATGGCATGGGCTCACTGATAAGTGACTGTTAGGCATAAAGGACAAGTTATAATCCACAGACCCAAAGAAGCTAAATAGAAACGAGGGACCAAGAGAGGATACTTGAATCTCACTCAGAAGGGGAAATGAAATAGTCATTGGAGGTGGAGGGAGGGAGGGAAGGAACTGGATGGAAGAAAGGATGTGTGGGGGAAGGGGGATCAGGTGTAGGGAGAGCCAGGGAGAGCGGGCCAAGAGACTGAACAGAAATCAGCAGTGGGAGGGGGAAGGAGGAGAGGGGAGGAGACATGTCTAGAAAACATCAGAGACCTGGGATAAGGGAGGCACCAGGGAATCTATGAGGATGATGCTAGCTGAGACTCCTAGCAGTGAGGGATATGGAGTCTGAAGCAGCCACCTCCTAGAGCCAGCAGGACTCCCAGTGGAGGGATAAGGACACCAAGCCACCCACAAAACCTTCTACCTGAAATTTCTCCTGTCTACAAGAAGTGCAGAGACAAAGACGAATCAGAGACTGAGGGAATGGCCAACCAATGACTGGCCCAATTTGAAACCCATCCCATGGGCAAGAACCAATCCCCTGACACTATATTCTTCTTAAACTCACTGTGTTCCCAATCAAGTGGCTTGCTTTTCTGTGTTTCCTATTTTATTGAAATCACCTCACAGTGCTGCAGATGCCAAGCACAGACTTGAGAGACAACGCACAGCTCCGCCCCTTTCCCCTCTGCCTTGCCCACGGCTAATGTCTGCATGCTATCTTCTCTAGATTGCCTGTCCCCTCCTTCTTCCCAGGCCCACCCCCCTTCGCCTTTCTCTATTACTTTCTACCTAAAATTCTTCAAGGTCTATTTCCACTTGTTGCTCCTCCCCCTCAAGCTGAGAGGTCACCATCACCATCTTAGCCACGCCCCTGTTCCTCGAGGTCCTCCACGAGCTCTCATCACACGCATAACAAAGTTCGTGCTCCTTCGCGTGATGTATGAGAAACTTCCTGGCTCAACCTCCATCGTTAATTATTACAACGCTATTCTGCTCTCAGGCCCAGCCTTGGTGAAGTCCGGGCAGCTTGGTATTGTCTCACATTTCTGTTCTCTAGTACCTGGATGGTTCAGATCTTCAGGCTCTGGAGTCCCCATCTCTCTGGAGTCCCCATCTCCCGTCGTCTCCCAGCTGCCCTCTTGCGTCAAGGCCTGGCTGTGGTGGCTCTGTGCCTAGGAGTCTTTTCTGAGCATCTTTTGCTCCTCCCCTCCTTCAAGATGTGAAGTGCCTCCATACAGTCTGTACGTCAGAGGCATCCTCTACTATGATGGTTGCTCCTTCTTCCTACAAGTCAGTTGTTGAACTTCATGCTTATTCCTTTTTTGGTCACAAGATAGAGTTATTTGGATAGAGGAATCTCAACTGAGAAAATGTCTCCACAAGATCACCCGTAGGCAAGTTTATATAGAATTTTCTTGATTAAAGATTGATGTGAGCAGGCCCAGCCTAGAGTGGGTCAACATCACCCTGGTAGTGGTCCTAAGTTGTATAAAATAGCAGGTTGAGTAAGTCATGAAGAACAAACTAATAAGCAGCAGCCCTCTATGGCCTCTGCTTCAGTTCCTGCCTCTAGGTTCCTGTCTTGAGTTCCTGCCTTGACTTCTTCCAGTGATGGATTGTGATCAGTAGTTGTAAGCTGAAATAAGTCCTTTCCTCCTCAAGTTGCTTTTGGGTCATGATGCTTTATCACAGCAATGGAAACTGTACTTAAGATGAACTCCTTGAGGGCAATAATTGAACTGTCTGCCCCTAAACCTTGATAGATACATAGGAGGTACTTCTGGAATGGAGGACAAGTAGTATTTTCTACCAGTTTCAGAATCTTGAGCTCAGCACCTAGGAATTCTATTTTATTAATTTGTACAGCAGAGATCATATTGCTAATTCACTCCTTTTGTGCAAATCAGTGAGAAAAATAGTATTATGAGAACACTTTGTTGCGGAGGCATAGTGATTGGAAAATGCAGGATGTATTGAAGTTGAAACAAGAGGAGAAAGTGGGTTAGGATGAAGGTGTTTGGTTGAAGCGTAGAGAGCAGGACATAGAATAGTTCTCATTGTTATTATTCTTGAAGATCAAAATCTCATGCCAGGAACACAGCATTCTCTGGAATTGAAGATACAGCTTGATGATGGCCTATCTCAGCAGTTAAGTCTTAGACAAGCCTAGGTAGTAAAAGCCTGGACTCTTTCAATCTTTAGCCTCATACTCCTCATATGTAAAAACCGTACCTGTTAAGAGGCTTGTTAGTGAGATAAAATTATAGCCTATGCAAACAGAATTCAGGAATACCTATAAAAGGCCCTTAAACGTCACTTCCTATGTAACAGACACTATGTTATAAATAGGCATATATTTTAATCTACTTTTATGATACACTCCTATGAGATATGTTCATTATCTGCAATTTATACAGAAAGAAAAATTGGTAATAAAGCTTGGTAAGTAAAGTCAAGCAGGTGACTAGAAAACACACTCCATTTGTAGAATTCTTGCCTATTGACATCTCCTTGACACTTGACAGTCTCCTTGGTTTAACTCCCACAAAGGGCCTGCTTACTGAGGCTGGGCACTATGGGGTGTAGGCCTGGGAAGAAGCACAGCTCCCAGGGGAACTTGGAACCCAGGAACACAAAGGAGGGGGGATCTGTGGGAAAAAAAGGAAAAGCTTGGGGCCTGCGCGTGCGGATGGGGGTGGGAAGCGGCACGAGCCTGGCGCGGGCCTCGCTCTCGGGCCAAGGTCGCGTGCATATGCAGAGGACGCAGGCGGACATGGAGGTTCCACGTGGGGTTTTTGGGGAAGCAGGCAAGATGCATGCATGCCTCAGCCTAACGGGGAGCGGGCAGTCACACCTCCGGCCAGTCTCCCGCTTGGGCGTGGGGGGGGGGCGCAGAGAAATGTCACGCAGAAGGCGGGTCCATTCTGATGTGGATTTCTCTGCCTGTTATCTGTGCTCACAGACTGTCTGCGCGGCTGAATCTCAGACGGTGTGTACCAGCTAGCTCCGCTAGCTCCGTATGGCGAGTCTAATAAGAGGGGTCCATAACTTTGATGTTTTATTATTAAGAAAATAGAAAGAGAAAAGAGATAGAATGACAAAGAAAGAGGAGAAAGTAGATAAGAAAAGCCATGACCACATGGAAAAGGGAGAAAATGGAGAGGCAGAGAGATAGACAAAGAAGAGGGCCAGGGGAGAACAAGCAGGGGGGTGGGGAGAGAGAGAGAGAGAGAGAGAGAGAGAGAGAGAGAGAGAGAGAGAGAGAGAGAGAGAGAGAGAGAGAGAGAGAGAACGTGTTGAGGGGTGTTATTTATAGTGAGTTGGGTGGTCAGGTAACCAGGAGGTGGGGAGAGTGTGGCTGCAGGCAGATGACTGCTGAGGCGGAGTCAGGCTAGAACATGGGGCATGGCCACAAGTCTCATTAAGGTCCACCCAAAACAACCATAGGGCAGTGTGAACCGTGCTGTGAGAGGGTGTGAAGAGAACCCTTAGTGCAGGAGGCAAAGTTCCTGTGGGGACTTAATCTTGAATACAGTAGGAACTTGATGCATGTTTATTGACTCCAGTAGTCAACAGGTGTCTTACAGCTCACAAGCCAACTCAATAATTTCTATTCAACCCCTTGAAAAGATTTAACTCTTTGCAAGCCTTGGGCATGGAAGATGATAGGCACACACAAGCCATTGCTACTCTTCTCCCAGTGTGAGTGTCATATATACAGTTTCAGCACTGAGCAGGCCTTGGCTTGGGAGGGAAAGACTTGATCCTGTCTCAGTTTCAACATGAGTAGGCTCCTTCCTCTATGTCTCCCACCCCTGTAAGTGTCCTCAGCTGACCTTGCTGAATTTACCTCCAAGCAACCTTGTACTGTCTAGGACCCTCTCATGCAACCATGTACTGTCTAGGACCCTCTCTCTATTCCACTGGGAACTTACAGAGTCCTTTCTCAGTTCTTTCATCTCATAAATAAAACACGAAAAAACAAACAGGGAAACACACCTGAGGCTGAAAGCCAACAGCAGTGGAGAGTTCCCCCTGGAATGTTTCTCCACCTCATTCCTTCTCTCATCAGGAATTTTATGATGTTCTCAGACAGCCCACGATGCTGCTGATGGACAGAGGCAACCCAGTAACCAGCCAAGGAGGCCAGGCGAGCAGAGCAGACAGTACACACAAATTCTTTAAGGGATTTTTGTATTTCCTCTTTAAGGGCTTCTAGCTGTTTACCTGTGTTCTCCTGTATTTTTTTTTAAAGGAGTTATTTATGTCCTTCTTAAAGTCCTCTATCATCATCATGAGATGTGATTTTAAATATCAGAGTCTTGCTTTTTTTGTGTGTTGGGGGCATCCAGGGCTCACTGTGGTGGGAGAACTGGGTTCTGATGATGCCAAGTACCCTTGATTTCTGTTGCTTATGTTCCTGCCCTTGCCTCTCACCATCTGGTTATCTCCAGTGTTAGCTGGTATTGCTGTCTCTAACTGTGGCTTGTCTCTCCTGCAAGCCTGTGTGTCAGTACTCCTGGTAGATCAGTTCTCTCCTGGAGAAATTTGGGTATGGAGAGCTGTGGCACAGGGTCAGCTCCCAGGGTGCAGATGGAAACCAGAAGAATCCTGTCCCTGGCTGTTCCTTGGTTCCTGTGTGCTGATGGCTCTGGGCGGGTCCCTTTTGGGCCAGGAATTTGAGCAGAAGTGGTGGTCTTACCTGTGCTCCCAGCATATGTCAGCACTCCTGGGACAGCAGCTCTCTCCCAGCCGTATTTGGGTATGAAGAACTGTAGCCCAGGATCAGTTCCAGGCACAGGAGGAAACTGGAAGGCTCTAGAGGTATTCTCAGAGTGAGTGAGCATCCAGAGATGTTCTTAAATCATTAGATGTAGATGATAGCAACTACACCTCCGATGGCCAGTTGCACAGCAGGCCACCTTGTGGCGTGGCTTGGAGTTGGACAGATATGTGCATAAGGCTTGGTTCTATCTGATTAGCTGTATGTCACCTGAAATGAACCATATTTATACACCTATAAAAAAGGGCTGGAGGTGTGAACTCGCTGGTAGCCTCATGATGACACACTCAACCTCTGACCAGCTGTTAATCATCGTGCAGTTATATATTCATCACATCTAGATTCTCCTCCCACACCTCATGTTCCTTCACTTTATATCCAGAACTTCAGATCTGAGTTTATACCTCAGTCTGGTGTGAGGTTTTGGTTTATTTGTTTGTTTATTTATTTATTAGATTTTTTCTTTATTTTTCTTCCTCTCCTTCTCTCTCTCCCTTCCTCTCTCCACCTCTGTATGTGTGTGTGTTTGTGTGTGTATGTTTCTGTGTATCTGTCTCTGTGTGTATGTCTCTGTGTGTTTATATATATATATGTGTGCGTGTGTGTGTCTGTGTGTTTATATATGTGTGTGTCTGAATGTCTGTGTGTGTATGTTTCTGTGTATGTCTCTGTGTGTGTATGTCTGTGTGTGTGTGTGTGTGTATGTGTGTGTGAGTGTGGGTGTGTTTATAGGTGTGTGTGTCTGTGTCTGTGTGTCTATGTGTATGTGCATGTTTGCATGTGTGCTTGTGTATATGAGTGTGCTATATCAGTGTACCTGTGAAGCCAGAAGAAGAAGAAAGATATTTTGAAGCTGGAGCTAGAGACAGTTTTGAACCACCGATGTGGATGCTGGTAACCAAACCCATTTCCTCTGGAGAAGCGTCATCTTCTTATCCACTGATCCATCTGCTGTGGTTTAAAGATAATGCTTGGCTTAGTTTTCATTTTTATTTTTGTACAATGAGAAGCTCTCAGAAATGTTCGGGAATTTGAATGGGTCATAGATCATCCTTGGGGGTCTGGATCTACTGATGGTCTCTCTGGCAAATAGAATAGCAGCACCCTTTTCCCCCCAAAGGCCCCTTCTTTGGACCTACTAATACTGAACACATTGTGCCATACCGAACTCCAGTTGTGGTCGAGGATCTGAAGACAGAGTGATTGTTCTGGATTCATCCAGGTAGACCATATAATTACAGAAACTCTTCTGTAACAGGGGGAAAGATGAGGAGAAACTTGGTCACAGAAGTGGAGGTAGATTAATGTCATTCCTGAGTGTTCCAGAAGTCCAGATTCCTTCTACAAGCTGGAGAAGTCAAGGGACTGAGTTCTCTAGTCTCATGGTGACATGCCATTCTACAGACATCTTGAACCAATCTTTACAGACTCACTTTAAAGATCTGACATCTAGAATAGTTCTACTAGAATACATTTCTACTGTACTAGCAAATACATTTGTTGTCATTCATTTTAGCAGGAAGAAGAAACTAGTATAGTCTCCGAAAACATGCTGTAAATGTGGTGCCCCATCTGCTCCATGCTGCATACATACATGTGTACACGGTCTTCCTAAGGACTCACTGTGAACTTTTCCAGCTGAGATGAGGCTGCTTTTCCCAAAGTGGACCTATGGGTGACAGTCTGCTGGGCAGACCAAGGTCAGGATCTCAAGACATTCTGATGTAGTCTCTGTAGTCAAGAAGCCGATCTTTGCTATAATGGGAAGGAAAACACGCTCAGGTCCACAAAAGCTGAATTTCTAGAAACTTCTGTTTTGCCCCCTTCCTCCACTGTCCTTCTTGTTCTCTCCCTTTTACTTACAACAAAATTAATCTCGGTGTGACCATTGAATTAAATCTTGAGCTTTTCTGATTTATGACAACTGATGACCTACTGGTGATTACCTAAGACATGGTTTAATGACTTAGCTGTCAACAGGGACAGAGATAATGCAAGTGAATGCAGCAATGTGGGTACTGAACCAGACAGAGGCACTGGCTTCCACAGGCTGAACTATGTGTAGCCTCCATGACAGAAACAGCCACATCTCCACTGCAGCTATGACTGTCCTCCCAAATGCCAGCCAATCTGCACGGGAATTTCCTCTGCTTTTAAATAATCACTAAATTTTCTTTTTTTAAAAAAGAAGAAAGAGAGAAAAAGAAAGAAAGAAGAGAAGAGAAGAGAAGAGAAAAGAAAAGAGGGAAACCCCTATTTTGATCTTTCATTTGTAAGTACCCAGGCATTCTTTTTTCTCCCTTGTAACTAACTTGTCTGAACTGCTTAGATGGTGATCCTAATCTGCGTGGTTTTAGCTGAGAGTCTGACAGTCAGGGATGTGAGCTCTCACTAGAGTCTCTTCCTCCCTCCCCCCACCTCCCCCACCCCCAGCCTACATCTTGTCCTGTACTTCTGAGCCCTCTTCAAAGCAGTCACTGGTTAACAGCTCAGCACCAAACCTTCCCTTACGCTCCAGTTGGAAAAGAAACTCAGCCTCCTCCGCCTCCCTGACCTTCCCCAGCCTTTC
The DNA here is from genome assembly GCA_036184795.1 of Tokudaia tokunoshimensis. NCBI lineage: Eukaryota > Metazoa > Chordata > Mammalia > Rodentia > Muridae > Tokudaia > Tokudaia tokunoshimensis. The sequence continues at coordinate 8,050,969 of BTHU01000014.1, forward strand.
CATTCTCCCCAGACTGGCTCCTCCTAAGTCTGTGAGACTATTTCTTATCCCTAGACTGTGATGCCCCCAAGGAAGTGGACCCTTCCACTCCCTTCCCCATAGAGATGTGCATGTACTTGCCCAGTCAACATCTGTTGAATGAATGAGTTCTGAGCTGTCCGTGACAGGAGTGGACCATTACACATGATGTTGACCTTCACTGGGCAGATGACAAGGACTATAGTTTTCGGAATTAGAGATACTTTAGTCAAGTTTTGTCTTGATATCTCCTGGCTTTCTGGCCAGTTCAGGCATGTTGGTTTCCATTTGCAATCTCAATGTTTCCCAAATGTCAACTAACAGGCAGACTTAACACAGAGCTCCCCACACCCAGGCACACACATGGGTGTGTAGATTCTCACCGAGAGATTTCATTAGAGGTTACAATAATCTTCTTTCTCTATACAGTATCTCTGCAGAGCTCAGTGAGACTAACATAGTAGGCATGGTGAAATATTGCAGCAGGATTCTACAGGGCTGGAATCACAAAGGGGATTTTGTAGCTCTCATTTGTTTCCCATGCGAAGCCCCTCTTTTCTACCATGAGCACATTAGCCGTAGAGAGCCACCTACCAGCACACTAAACTGAAGCACAAGATACTAATTCTGTTGACCATCTCACTAGGCTCACTGCCTTGAATTTCTACATCCAGTCTTCATGGGTCTATACCTGCTATTCTACCCATGATGTCAAAGACCAGCTCCTGGACTACATGGGATGTTTTAAGACCCATGATCCTAACCATGAGATACCAGGCTGTCTTTCATAATCACTAGATTTGCTTTCTTTGGGAAAAGCGGCCTTTGATCATCTCAGCTGGGGGGATCTTCATGAGGAGTGCTTGCTGAAGACTGTGTACACACCGGCTATTGCCCACCCACTGTCTGCCCAGGTCAAGGTAGAGGCTTATGGAGTGTGCTGGCTGACACCAGTGCTGTCTAAAGTTTATTTCTTTTCAAAGCCCAGCTCCCTTCATAATGGCTTATCAGGGGGCCAGCCTCCATTGCTTGATGGTCAAAGGGGCACCACAGACAGATCAAAGCAGCTAGGGAGATAGAGGGGAAATATTAAGATAACCAAAAGGGGAGAGAGGGAGAGAGAGAGAGAGAGAGAGAGAGAGAGAGAGAGAGAGAGAGAGAGAGAGAGAGAGAGAGAGAGAGAGAGAGAGAGGAAGGAGGAGGAGGAGAGATACAGAGAGAGACTAAGAGACAGAGAGGAGGAGAGACATAGAGACACAAAGAGGAGAAAAGAAAGAGAAGATAACAATGAGCAAAGAAGAGAGACAGTGGAGACAGGATGAGATTAGAGTGTCAATTGCAGATGTCTGTCTGTGAGTTTACCCCTTCATAGACAGCCAATTTATGTTCCTAAGCTTGTTGGCAGCAGGGGCTCCTGCACAGGCTATGTCCTCAATGTGAGGGCAGTAAACTTTCAGGGGCTCAGTCGTGATCGCTGTCCCTGGATGTTGAATACACATTTCCCACTGGGTTCTGTTTGGCTAGTGCCGAGCCTCACAACCGTGTCGATTGCCCAGTAGGGAACACCATGTCTCTTCTCTCAAAGAATTTGACAAATTAACTATGAACAAAGTTGCTTGGATGTGACATAGAGCCTCACACGCTGCGTTGTGCCAAGATGAAGCTGGTCAGCGTGCTGTTTTCACAGATATGAAAAGGGAATTTCCAGGACCTACCAAATAGATGGAAGTGTCACTGTGTTTAGAGAAGAAGGCAGGAGACAAGGTGAGAACAAAGGGCAGCATTGCAGTCTGAGAGGAAAGTCCCAGGATAGCCCTACAGCAACAAGGCACTAAAGGAGTTCACTAATGAGAGGAGTGAGGGGTTTATGCTAAGTAAATCCCCACCGATTAGTATAACACCTACATTCAAGGATCAGTGACTTAAAACCAAACAGTCAAAGAGAAAGTATTTGACAGTTGACACTAGTGCAGGGTTTGTGTTTGGGATATCATCTTGGGCTTTCCATTACTGGTACAAAACACTGTCACCTAAAGCAACCTGGGGAAGACAGAGTTTGTTTCAGCTTATGTGTTCAAGTCCCATGCATTGTGAAAGGAAGTTAAGGGAGGAGTTGCAGAGTTGAACGTGGAGGCAGGAGCTGATACAGAGGCTATGGAGGGATGATGCTTACTGGCTTGCTCTTTCTGGCTTGCTTACCTTGTTTTCATAAACTACTCAGTATCACCACCTAGGGATGGCAATGCCCTTTCAATGGGTTAGGTCCACCCACATCATTCATTGATCAAGAAAGTGCATACAGGCGATCTGTAAGGAGGCATTTTCTCAGTTGCGGCTCTTCTTAGAAAACTGTTGCTTACATCAAGTCAAAGTAACAACAAACAGGAAGGGCATTTTATATTAATAATATCATTAAGTTCATACAATGATCCAAAAAGGCGCGTGTTAAATTGGGAATGTGGTGGAAGACCCAACCATCAAAAAGAAGTCAATGAAGTTAGAAATGCATTCAAGGCCAAGAGTGTGATTCCATGTGAGATGTTCAGAACAGGTAAGACTATAAGATTGGGAAATACGTCATTGGGTTCCAGGAAGACAACAGGGTGTGGATGCTCTACTGTGGGTTTCTTTTTAGATGGTGAAAACATTTTGAAACTAGATACACATTGGCCAGCTTTTTGGATGCACTGCACACTCTGCTGACCTATAATCCAGAATGGCTGATTTTAGATTAGATTTTACTTTTTCTCTGAGTGGGAAAATTTAAGTGAAGACTTTCCTGGAGCTGCACAGTGAGGATGTAGAATAGCTTGAACTGGAACTTGGGATTGGTTAAGTCAGGTCTGTAATAAAAGTGAAGTTCTGTAAATTCATGGACCGTTCATACACAGAGCTGACTGCCTACAAACACAAAGAAGTTGTTCTTGACACTGAAGCTTGGTTCCCACTACTTCCACTGCATTCTTTCTTCACAGTTCGCCAGCGCCCTGCTCTTGCCTGGTTTGACTTCTGAAGGACTGTTGGTGTATCATCAAGGACTGGCACATCTCAGTCCCTATGCTGTATTTTTCCATCCCCCAATTTACTTGTGACATAAAAGAAGGTTTATCACAGTTCAATATAAGAATAGTGAATCCATCTAATAGATGGAAATATATATAATATTCTCAGTGTTTGTTAGAACTTTTCCTAAAGTTTACCACATGAAAGACCACAAATAAAGCCCTAGCAGATTAAAAAAAAATCCTTGTATCTCATCAGACCATAGTGGAATAAAATAAATTCAACAGCAAGAGAAACAATAGAAGCTGGACACTAACTTGCAATTTAAACAATGCACTTTGGGAAGACTCTTGGTTCGGTGAAGAAATCAGGGAGGAAATTTAAAGACCCTAACATTAAAACAAAATGAAAACACAACCCACTAGATCCTCTGGTTTATAGTCAAGGCCCTCTCTCCTTCAGAGACACTGGTCTTTCAGTCAAAAATATAGTTGTTAGCCAATGGGAAGAAGTGGAGCATTGTCTGTTTCCCAGAAGTTCAAGGCATTTCCCACCCTTTTAAGAGAGGAGGAAGCCAGACCCACTGTCATTGCTGACGGTTTGCGACTTGCTGGTCGTCTGCTTAAGTTGTGCCCTATTAGTCCCAAGTCTACAACACTCTGACCTACAGTCTAGGAATGGCTTCTAAAGCAGTCATGGCAGCTAGACAGAGATAAAGCATCTGGAGACACAGACGCCATTGCCTTACTTGGGGAGACACTGCACACTACACAGCCACACTTTATGCCTAAGGGACACTACACAGCCATGCTTCATGCTCTGCTCCAGTTCCTGGATTCGCACAAACCAACCTTATGATTCATGACATTAAACCCCGAAATAAAAAAGCAGTAAGTTCTCGTTTGACTTAATTCGAAGCATACTAAAATGTACTCTAGTCCTACCAGGAGCGAATGGCAAGAATGTGCGTGGGGCTCAGCCTATTTTTTAAGCTGTCATTAGAAATGATTAATATTTAAGCAAAATCAATAAAAATTGGATTTGGAAAAAAATCAATATTTAAGCAAAAGCATTACAAATCACATGACTAACATTGACACCCTTCATATATTAAATAGGTTTGTTTTTCTGTGGCATATGGGTAAAGCTACAGCTGTATGAAGCAACATTTTAAAGTTGAAATATTAGTATGAGCCCTGAGGATAAATCACTTTGAAAATCAACCTCAGTCCTTTAGAGGAAGAAAAACATCAGAGTAAATGCCAGCAACTATTAAATCTCACTGTCACACATATATTAAATATAAGTACATATGGGTTTGTATATGTCTTTATTTCTAAAAATCTTTCCCCCACCCTTTCTTGCTCTCATGGTGGCTACATCTGAAAAGCAGATATAGTTAAAATGGTGAATACCATTGTGTCTCATGTACTTGTGATAGGTGAAAAGAATAGAGCCCTTAAACTAAGAAATCATGTTACAATATCAATCCTAATGCATTGGCTAAACAAATAGAAGCTTTTCATGACCAATTACAACTTTTTTTAAAGATTATTTTTATTTTTTTACAGTCCAGTCGTTGCCCCCCTCCCACTCCCCCCTCCCACAGTTCCTCATCCCATTCTTCCTACCTCAAGAGGATGTCACCCCAATGCTCCTACCAGTTCCCCCCACTCCCTGGGGCCTCAAGTCTCTCGAGGGTTAGGCTCCTCTTTTCTCATGGAGGGCAGACCAGGCAGTCCACTGCTGTATGTTTGTTTATGTGTATGCTGCCTGGTTGGTGGCTCAGTATCTGAGAGATCTCAGGGGTCCGGGTTAGTTGAGACTGCTGGTCTTCCTATGGGGTTGCCTTCCAGTTTTTCCCTGATTCAACCACAGAGGTCCCCGACTTCAGTCCATTGGTTGGATGTAAGTTTCTTCTGGGTCTGTCTCAGTCAGCTGCTTGTTGGACCTCTAGAAGGGCAGCCATGCTAGACTCCTGTCTGTAAGCACACCATAGCATCAGTAATAGTGTCAGGGCTTGGAGTCTCCCTTTGAGATGGATCACAACTTGGACCTGTCACTGGACCTCCTTTCCCTCAGTCTCTTCTCCATTTTTATCCCTGAAGTTCTTTTAGACAAGAACAATTCTGGGTCAGATTTTGACTGTGGGATGACAATCCCACCCCTCCACTTGATGCTCTGTCTTTCTACTGGAGATGGACTCTCCCCATTGTTGGGCATTTTGACTAAGGTCCTTCTCTTTGAATTGTGAGTCTTTCACCTCCCGGTCTCTGGTATTTTCCAGAACGCCCCCCCCCCACCAGGTTGCATATTTCCGTTCATTCTGCTGGCCGTCAGAGCTTCTCTCCTCTCCTCCCCCCATACCCGATCATGTATCCCCTTCCCTCCTCCCCTCTCCCACCCGTCCCTCCCTCCCTCTGCCTCCTGTGATTATTTCCTTCTCCCTCCCAAGTGGGATTGAGGCTTCCTCCCTTGGGCCCTTCTGCTAGTCAACCTTCTTGAGTTCTGTGGATTGTATCCTGGGTATTCTGTACTTTTATGGCTAATATCCACTTATTGGTGAGTATAACTTTATGGTAGGTTCACTGTGAGATTTTTTCCATCTTGGAAACCTAGACCAGATACCCTATGAAGCTCACAGGCTCTTCCTGCTCTTCAAGCCCAGCCTTGTCTTACTTTCTAGCTACTTGGGTCCCAAGGGAGTGTAGCAGAGAACATTCATAAAATCCTCTGTTACAGTGCTTTTCTGTAATCACATCTCACTGTTAAGAATCACCCCTAGTCTTTCCCAAGAGAGCTTCCAACACTGGGTCATTCCGTGTCCCCATGCCTTGATAGAAGAAGATACTTCTTCTACCCACATAATTCCTCTGTGACATGTGGCCCTAGTTTGTGGTTTGCTAAGAAAACTTAAAACCCAAATTCCTCTAGCATTTGAAACACTGGGTTTATTGCTTTGGTGCACTGTGATTTCTGCTCAGTAAATTATATACATATATTGAAAATATGGTAGGGATTTTTATAATATAAGAAAAATAAAAAGAAGTAGACATGGTGATACACCCATTTATTTCCAACCTTCAGGAGACAAAAGTAGGCATATCTCTATGAGTTCAAGGCCAGTCTTGTGTACACAGAAAGGCTGCCAAAGGCAGGCAAAGGGCTACATTATGAGACGCTCTCTGAAAACAGAAAAAGAGATCGGAATAAATCACAGTTACTAAGCACTAAAAGTGTAAATGATCTTCAATGCATCTAAGAGCTGTCTGGTTAAGGGCTTCTTAGTTGCTTACTTTTCTTTGCATTCAGAAGCCAGCTAACTTCCTGCCAAATATTACACACAATTGGGGCAATCCAATTTCTCTCTACTTGGAAATTAATCTTCTAGCCATTAAAATGACTCATTTAAATGGACTACTTTTATAAGAGTTTATAGAATCTGTATAATGTATCGTATTATAAAATGTAAAGTTGGTTGACTAGATACCTTGTCAAGAACAATATAGTCAAAATCTATTTCTAGAAATATTGTTGAATTGGGTCTGTTGGAATTCTACTGAAAGTAATATGGATGGTGACTTCCTTCCCTCCAGGAAAAGGCTGTCTTCTCTGCCCAAGCTTCTTCTTCTAGAGGATCCTGGACATGGAAGAAGGGAAGAAGACATATCTGAAATGTAGATCACCTCCTATAACTACCTGGTAGAGGAATGGGCTTGGAGGACCACAAAACTACAGCAAGGAAGGGATTCTGGTTTCTATAGTAACCGAAACTCATGTCACTTAAAGACAGATACTGAGACCACAATGTTTGTCTCAGCCAGTGGGCTATTGTAGCAGGACACCATAGACTAGATGGCTGAAGCTACAAAGTGATTACGAGAGGGCTCTGTCTCTCTGGCCTACTCACTCCACAGTCTCACTTCTAGATACATCGCACTGCAGAGAGGTTGGGCAGTTTAGGGAAACAAATATTCAGACCATACATACCCATGTGAGGCATGTTTAGGGGCAGGCATTTGGTTCTTTGTAACTCTCTTCCTTTATGTATTTGACATTGTGATATTGGTCTTGAACTCCTTAATATTTAGTTTTAGAATTTTGTCGTTTATTCTCTCTCTCTCTCTCTCTCTCTCTCTCTCTCTCTCTCTCTCTCTCTCTCTCTCTCCTACATATATGTGTGCACCACATGTATGTCTGGTAGACTCAAAGGCCAGAAGAGGGCATTGTTCTGAAGCTGGAGTTCCAGATGGCTGTGAGCTGCTATGTGGTGGGTTCTTGGAATTGAACCTGGGTCTTCTGGAAGAGCAGCCAGTGCTCTTAATCATTAAGCCATCTCTCCAGCCCATCCCTAGCCTTGAACCCTTGATCTTCTTGCTTCTACCTTCTAGAATGACAACCACATATCACCACACCCATCTCAGAAGTTGTTCATTTCAATCAGTTTGGTTTTGAACGATACAGATTTTGAGTCACGTACTCTAATTAAGCAGCTGGCGATAGCGGACTGAAGCAGACAGTCTAAGCTAGGACAATGTGGACAGGATCAACGTAATAATAGTGCATAAAACGCAAAAGCAGATGAGCCCCGGCCTCCACTTCACATTGGCAAGGAAGATGTTGTTTTACTGCCATGAACAGAGTCATCCAGACCTTTTCTGGAAAATACTGAGGACATTCTTCTTTTACCTTTTTTCAAAGAAGAACCCAGTGAATACTTTTCAAATTGTGTGCCACGGACTGTGAGTGGATTAATTCAATAAAGTTGATTAGTCATGATAAATACCATTTTGAACCAAGTAGAAAAAAGTAAAATAAACCAGCATAGAAGACTAAAACACTGGGTACATTTCATGTAGTAATTTTATTTATAAAAACAAAATTATTTACCTTTACTATAGAAAAGATCTCTCTCTCTCTCTCTCTCTCTCTCTCTCTGTCCTTTTCTTTCTCTCTCTTTTCATTTTCCTTTTGGTTGGGGAAGGGAAGTTCTGAAGTAGTGATACCATTTATAATAGGTGTTTTCACTCTATTTCTCCTCCCATTCTTGTGTGTGTGTGTGTGTGTGTGTGTGTACTTAGTTTTAATGTTCAAGTTGTAATTTTAAAAAATTGAAGTCCCTGGTAGAGAATGAAAGAAATACAAAGTAGTCTTTTGGATGGGAGAGAAAACTGAGTGTTCTGGAAGTGCAAAGTTCATAAGAAAAAGGAGTAATATGAACATATCCTAGAAGTTCTGCATATTGCCTACAATCTGGGCCCTTTGGCTAGTCCCTCGTCAAGTGATCACACACAGCCAGAAGAGGAATTAGCACACAGAGACTTTATTCTGGGCTGCTTTGTGTCTATACAGCTAGGGTTCTATTGCCGTTAACAGGGACTGGAGCAAAGAACAGATACTACAGTACACCCGAACCTCACCGTATACTTGGTGTTCTCCATCCAACCCTACATACCTCAGTAGAGTCCCAGAGAGCCCAGGGTCACCATCACTGCTCTAGAGCAGTCTCCCCTCTCATTTTTCCTGTGCTTGGGGGGCTTTTCAAGGACGTTAAGCCTTCAGTGCTAAAGTAAGGCAATCTGGGTAAATGAGGTCAGGATGCCACCCTAATGCTAACCAAGCCAAAATTTCTATTTTTCAACAATGCTGTCAATCCTAAAACCAGAGTTGGAATGCCCACTTATAACACAGTCTCCAAAGCTTGGAGTGGAATTGTGTAATAAGCTCTGTGGTGGAAAATCCTTCATCTCTGAGGACAGTTTTCCTGCCGCCAAATAGTCAAGACTCTCAGAGGACAAGTGTGGTGAAGGTCTAATGGGATGATGACACCACCAGAAAACTATGTTCCGGGGAATATTTGAAGCGCTGACTTCATGTTATTGTTGAAATAGTTCCCTCATGGGAAAAAACTGCTAAAAAAAATGACCTGGTGTTCTACAGTCATAAACCATGCTTTAAAAAATTAATATAGCCTGGAGCCGGAACTCAGTGGTTAAAATCACTTTCAGCTCTTCCAGAGCCCTGGGCTTGATCTCCAGCATCCACACAGTAGCTCACAACTCCCTGTAACTCCAGTTCCCCAGGGTCCGATGCCCTCTGCTGGCCACCTCCAGCATTGCATGTATGTGGTGCACTGACATACTTGCAGGCAAAATGCCTACACACATAAAAGTAAAGTGAAAGATTTAATATAGCTTAACATATAACAAAAGGCTCTATACGTTAATAAAATTGTATCTAAATTCCTTTAATTTTCTCAAGTATTTGAAATATTTTTTCCCTGTAAGCAATACCTCAATTTTTAGGGAACCTGCATTATTTTTTGTGATCTCGGAGTCACTGCTGTTTAACAGATCATACCTTACCGTGGTCTCGGTGCTTCTCTTTAACTGCATTCCTCTGAATGACACAGGCGGGGAGACTCTCACAGATGTGGAAGGCTTCCAGGACTCCGCCCCACCACCATAGTGCAGTGGGCTCCTCCTCTCTCACCATGGACAGAGAGAAAGCCAAAGGCCTGAATGACTTTATCGCCCCTTGTCAAACAGTATGTATTTCATTTCACAGAATCAAGAAACAATATCCCAAACATCTTCAGTGAGGAAGGATCTTCATATTTTAGGGAAAAGAGGGAATTTCATGATAAAGTCCCAGGCAACACAGTTGTAGCCTTAATGGAGATGTTAATGAAAATTTGTCTCTGTAGGGGAATGAGTGCACATTAGCATTTTAGACCCTGAGTGCTGAGCTATGTGTTCATTGACACACAGACAAAGAAAAATCTATCTACTGATGAGAAAGGAAAAGGAATTAATTTTGCCGCCCTACAGAAACACAAATGCATTTGGGAGAGAATGCCCAAGAACTAACAAGTCACAGAAAATCAGGGGCCACATTTAAGTATTTTTGTCCCTTAGTTAACTTCCATCTGACCACCTGCTGGTTAACACACAACTAGTGATGTGTATAGGCTTACTTTGCTCTATTTACCAAAATGAAGCCAAATGAAATAAAGTAGAAAAGCAATAGCTTTTCATACACTATCAGTCACCTGATACATGGAACTTTGTTTTAGTTTACTTTGTTTTGGTTGCAGTATGCTGAAGGTTGGCAGGACAGAAAGTTCTGGAACTTTCGTCTGATGCATGAGAACAATGTCTTTCCTTCTGCCTTGTACCTGTCTACCAAGTATGACACCGAGAGAGCCTCCTCACCTTTTACATCTCTTCGCATGAAGTACATATAATAAAGATTACTTGTTATTTTATAAGAGTTTAATTTGTGAAGTTCTCTATAAGCCAATGTTGCGCTTGACCCAGTCAGCTGCCTATTTCACAAAACAATTGAATCATATAAGCTCCGTTATTCTAAGCATATCTTCAACACTGTTTCACCAATTTCGAATGGTCTATATGACATATTAGCAGGATTTCTTCGTCTTGGTGACCATTTCTCCATTCCTGCAAGCATCTTCTGCCCTGATTTGTGTGGCAGCTGCCATCCTCCGCTCTGATTTCTCTAGCAGTCCCCTCTCTGCTTTGCCAGCTCTCAGTGTTTTGGGGTTTCTCATGCTTGGCCTTAAACTATTCTCTGGCTTTAATCACTTCCTGAATGACATCAGAAATGCTTCATTAGCAGAAGCGAACGACTCCCAAATTTCCAGTAAATACATTTCCAGCCCAGATCATTTTTGTGCATTCCAACTACTCAATCAATATCCACTTAGAGGTCTCAAAGGCACACCAATCTATATCTGCTCAACAATCAGCTCCTTTTTGCCCTTACAATTTGCTTTCCTGTCTGATGAGTCTTAGTGGCTGGTATTGCATTCCTCTTGGTTTCTCTTCACCATTACATTGTCTTAGTTAGGATTCTATTGTTGTGAACAGACACCATGACCAAGGCAAGTCTTATAAAAGACAATGTTTAATTGGGGCTGGCTTACAGGTTCAGAGGTTCAGTCCATTATTATCATGGTGGGAAGCATGGCAGTGTCCAGGCAGGCATGTTGTAGGAGGAGCTGAGAGTTCTTTATCTTCATCCAAAGGAAGCCAGGAACAGACTGGTTTAGGCATCTAGGAGAAGGGTCACAAAGCCCACCCCTATAGAGACACACCTCTTCCAACAAGACCAGACCTCCTCATAGTGCCACTCCCTGGGCCAAGCATATTCAAACCACCACACCTTTGATCTCATGCAGGAAAAGGTCCTTCTGAACTCATCCCCTGGATCCCTCTTTGACCATCATCTTTGCCTAACCTAAGTTTACACCATGATCACATGCCACAGCAGTAACCTCTCAAGTGATTTACATGCCCCATTGTTGGCCATTTCTCAATCATTGGTCACGTTTCGAAAGGCAAGTGTGAAATGCTCCCAACCATCTCAGCATCCTTTGAAGATACTTGAGACACTTACCAGTGCCTTTAGGGGGGAAACCCATATAACTAATATGATCTTGCATAGCCCATACACAAACTGTGATCTTAAATATTCCACATACAAACTGTGATCTTGTATAGCCCACATACAAACTGTGATCTTGCATAGTCCACATACAAACTGTGATCTTCCATAGTGCATACACAAACTGTGATCTTGCATAGCCCACATACAAACTGTGATCTTGCATAGTCTACATACAAATTGTGACCTTGCACAGCCCACATACAAACTGTGATCTTGCACAGCCCACATACAAACTGTGATCTTGCATAGCCCATATACAATTTGTCCTACTGGTTTACTCCTCACCTGATAGCCAGCCACAATGGCTGGTCTTCTGAATTTGCCTTGTGCCTGCCATTTCCCAAGACCTCTGAGTGCCCCATCTTCTGCCTATGCTGTTTAAGCCTCTCCCCTAGGTCACTGTCCTAGCTAGCATCCCATTTTGCCTTTAGTGCTCAGTGAGATAAAAGTTCATCTCCCTGAATAACCTTCAACTCTTCCTCTTCTTTCCCACAATCCATCACTGCTTGTGACTGTCTGTGATTGTTTAGTGATGACCTTCTCTTCATGCAGAAAATGATGCTCTTTTCTCATCCAAGGATGGCAATTATAAAGACAATCCAGAGCTTCCTTTAGAGTTCAAGATGCTCCAAAAACTGTGGCATCTCTGGAACATCCCAATCTAGACTCACAACATTTCCATCAACGCAACCTGAACACCCTGTGTGATGCTTAACTGTGTGTCTATTGGCTAGAATTTAGAATCACCATGGAGACAAATCTCTGGGAATGCTTTGGAGGGATTTTCTAGACTAGGTAATAGATGTAGGAAGACACATCCTTGTTGCAGGAAATATTAAAAAGAGCAGCAAGTTCCTACACTACACAGAGAACCGGCGGGCCACGTGGCTCCAGTGGGGTGCTCTCATCCCCGCAGATCCTCTGTCAGTTCCCTTGGCGGCAGTCGTTGCCACGCCAGCCCCACGCAAATACCACCCACCTCTCAGTCATCTGTCACAGTAACTCGGTGAAATCAAAACTCTAGAAGTTTATAATTAATCAGTCAGATTTATATATCAATACATTCCCAATACACAACATGCCCACACAATAAATTCAGGACCGATTGATAATGGTACAAGCCGCCCACCTAGATTAGACAAGTTACCCCAAGTATTCTGTCCCTATACAATATTATATCTACCTGTGGCTATTTAAAGCCACGCGGAATCTGAACCATCCTGTTCGCCCTCCATCTTGCTTCCTTCTCCCTTACCTATCTTCTTGGTCCCCATCTCTGCCACTCCTTGCTCCGCCTCCCTTTTCCCTGTCCAATCACAGGCTTCTCGTCTTACTAGTTACAGTGATTGGACAGGGAAAATTCGACTACACATCTTCATGGCCAGACCAGATCAGATGAATGCTGAGCAGTATACGCATCCGTCCCTTCCGGGCTGTGAAGCCAGCGTGAAAAACTGCCTCAAGCTTTTGCTGCTATGGTTTCCTACTTTGAGGAACCATAACCCGGGACTGTGGGCCAAAATAAACCCTTCCTTCGTTCAGTTATTAGTATTTTTTTTTTTTTTGTAAGCAACAAGACAAGTAACTCATGCCCCTCTTGAAGTGGAAGCTTCCGGTTATGTCATGTGATGCAGACTCAGGTGATGTTTTGCTGAGGCAAGACTACAGGGGTACACCTGATGTTTAGAGAGACTATTATTGGGGCTCAATGGGCAGTGATGGGGTGCTTCCATAGCTGTCTGTGCAGCCCTTCACTGGTCTTGCATCTTTGCCGGTCTTCCCGTTGTGAAGAGAGGCACAGTAGAGAACTCCTGGCACTCCGGCTACTTGATCGTGATGCCGCCATTGCTGTTTTGTGTTTGGCGGCGTTTGAACTGGACTGCTGGTATCCTGACACACAGAGATTGGAGCTGTCCCAAAGAACTACTTCTAAAGAGGTCCACATCCCTTTTTCCTACTGTACCGGCTGGTTTTGTGTGCCAATTTGACACAAGCTGGAGTTATCACAAAGAAAGGAGCTTCAGTTGGGGAAGTGCCTCCATGAGATCCAGCTGTGGGGCATTTTCTCAATTAGTGATCAAGGGGGGAGGGCCCATTGTGGGTGGTGCCATCCCTGGGCTGGAGGTCCTGGGCTCTATAAGAGAGCAGGCTGAGCAAGCCAGGGGAAGCAAGCCAGTAAGAAACATCCCTCCATGGCTTCTGCATCAGCTCCTGCTTCCTGATGTGCTTGAGTTCCAGTCCTGACTTCCTTTAGTGATGAACAGCTGTGTGGAAATGTAAGCTGAATAAACCCTTTCCTCCCCAACTTGGTTCTTGGCCATGATGTTTTGTGCAGGAATAGAAACTCCAACTAAGACACCTACTTACCACCTTTTCTCCCCTGCCTTGGGACAGTGGGCCAGAAGCGGAGGTTGGAGCATTTGAGAACCCTTATTAAAGTAGGTTTCAAAAACCTGAAACCTCCATCCTCTGCTGGTCATATGCTAATCTCCAAATCAGTTCCACTCTAATTCCACCATGGTACATGAGCTTTGCCTGTTCTTATACATCACAAATATAGAACCATATGACATGTAGTCATCTGTAATTCGCTTTTTATCATTCCCAAGATGCCTGTGATTTGTTTTCATGACTGATGTATGGGTCAGATTTTTTTCTTTTTAATTGCTGGGTTAATTATTCTGATATTTACTCAACTTCCCATTAATTCTCATTTGAATGTTTCTAGCTTCAGCTGTTAAGCACATCTTTTAGAGGATGATTGTTTTTTTCAAGACAGGGTTTCTCTGTGTAGCCCTGGCTGTCCTGGAACTCACTCTGTAGACCAGGTTGGCCTCCAACTCAGAAATCCACCTGCCTCTGCCTCTGCCTCCTGAGTGCTGGGATTAAAGGTGTGTGCCACCACTGCCCAGCTAAAGGATGATTTTTAATTAGTAAATATTTGAAATAAATTTATTAGGCTAGAAGGTAGATGTACATTTAACTTTGTAATAAACTGCCACAAGATACTTTGTACTATTTTGCATCCTCACCAGTAGTATACAGATCCCTTTTATAAGTAGTTTCTGCTATGATTTTTTTTCATTTTAGCCATGTTGCTAAGTTGTATCTTATAATGGTATCTAAACACATACAATGAAATGAGGCCATATCAGCCTCTACTTTCCAGAGTCCCCCAACATGTCCTCCTCCTAAACTACATCTCCTGCTCTTAAAAAGGAAGAATTTATTAAGCTTGGTGCTCATGTCCACAGGGGTAAGGCCACACACATAGAGCATACAGCATCTAACTGCAGTCCCTCCTCCTCCAGAAGCTATCCACTGCCAGTAGCTTCTCACTTAGGGGTGGGACTCCTGAGTGCCTTCCATCAGTGCTGGAATCTTGCCTGCTTTGATCTCTCACGCATGCTCTACACAGGTAACTGGAGCTGCTGTGAGCTTGAGTACATCCAGAAGACAGCTTTCCACAGCACTCTGTCTCAGCCTCCAGCTCCCACACCCTCTGTCTCTTCTCTGATGTTCCCTAAACTTGGGTGGGAGGGAAGGGTTAACAGATATGTCCTGTTTAGTGCTGAATACTCACAGTCCCTCAGGCAGATAATTTTGAGCAGTTATGAGTCTCCTCGTGGTTTTAACTGCCTTTTCTCTGATTGCTAATGATCTTTAATAACTTGTACACATTGTCTATACCTACATCTTCATTGTGAAGTTATCTATTCATATCTTTTATCAATTGTTGTCATCCTCATTATTATTGAGTTGTAGATACTACTTACAAATCCCAGAGAGGAGTCCAATATCATACACATGTGACAATTATACTGTCACAAATGGTGATTGGTTTATTTAGTTTATAACATCATCTTTTACTAAAGATATCATTTTAATTCTGACAGCTTAGTTTGTCTGTTGTTTCCTTTAATGATCTGTGGGTCTTTTCTGTGTGCGCTAAGACATCAGTGCCTCACAATGGCGATACACTCTCTGTGATCCCAAAAGCTCTGTGACTTTATCTTCCTTGTAAAGATCTAACTCATCTTTTTCTACTTTGCATTTTGTTGCTATGACAAAACACTATAGCCAAAACCTCCTTGGGGAGGAAAGGGTTTGTATGACCTACAATGATTTCCCCAAGTCACAGTTCAGCATTGAGGGAAGGCGGGGCAGGAGCAAAGACTCAAGGGTCAGGACTGGAAGCTCCTCACTGCCTTATCCCCAGGACTGGCTCAGCCTGTTTTCTTATACAACCCAGGACCGCATGCCCAGGGGAGGCCCCACCCACAGGGGGCTGGACTCTCTCACATCAATCATTAAGAAAATGCCCCACCCCAGGCTTGTCTACAGGTCAGTCCGATGCAGACAATCTTCCAACTGAGGTTCCCTCTTCCCAAGCGATCCTAGTTTCCATCAAGTTGACAAAACTGAACCAGCCCACCTCCTGACTGGGTTTGCTGTGGTGTGAATGTCACGCATGCTTTCCCATACATTGACCACATTTTCCAGCTCCATGCATTGACGCCATGTCTCTTTCCCGATTAGATTTATTAAATAATTTTATGAAAAATTTGGTATCTAGACAAGCCTAGAACTACTTTTGGAGTTGCTGAGCTAAGCGGCTAACAGTGTGTCTATCTTCATAATATTATGATGGTGTTTCGTTACTTTAAATTTTTAGTAAGCAACCAAGTTAGGGACTAAAAATAACCTCTTAATTTGATCTTCTGTAATTATTCTGGCCCTTCTGGATCCTTCCTATTTTACATTTGCAATTTCACTTGTTATCTTTTGTTGTCTTTCTTGGTAAAAAATTGAAAAGAGATTCTTCTCTCATACAATACATCCTGGACCATAGTTTCCCTCTCTCCACCCCTCCCAGCTCCCTCTCACCTCCTCTCTCCCCCCCTCCTCCACTTCCCCCTCTGTTTCCCTTCAGAAAAGTTCAGGCCTCTAAGAGACAGCAACCAAATGGGACAAAACAGAACACAATACATACAGCAAGGCAAAAGTCTGAACCAGACTACCCAATAGGAGGAAAAGAGTCCGAGGCACACCCAATCCCACTGTTGGAAGCCTAACAATAACAAAAGCTAACAATGTAGCAAATGTAACAAATATGTAACAAGGTAACAAATAAGCAGAGACCCTGCGGGCTCTGTGGCTGTGGCTTCAGTCTCTGAGCCCGTAGGAGCCCCGCTTAGCTAAGTCAATGGACTGCGGTCTCCTGGTGTCCTCCATCCCCTCTGACTCCTACAGCCTTCCTTTCCTGTTTCTATTGGGGTTCCCTGAGCTCTGAAGAAGGGACCCGATGGAGACTCACTCTCTTTCCACATAATGTTTGGCTGTGTTTGCTACCTGCACCCATCGGCTAGAATGAAATTGTTTAGGGTAAGGAAATTTGACAGTGTTTGAATTTGTAAACATGACGTTTTTATTTACTTAGGACTTTAAAATCCTTTCAGAAGAGTTTGTAACTTATATAGTGGACTTGTGCTGTTCTAAACAAAATCTCAAACGTTCGATTTTTACCAATAAAGACTCAGGAGCCAGATGTTGGGGTGAAAGCCTGCTAGCTCAAAGGGGCAGAGAAAGTACCCAGCTGACTGTTCTCCTCAGCCAATGTCCCAAAAGGAAAAGCAAGCTCCCCTTCTCCAGGCTGCCTCAACGACCCCTCAATCCGAACGCCTTTCCTTCTACTTCCTGTGTGTCTCTCTGTTCTCCTGACTTCTTCATCTCTATGGTTTTTCCTAGGTCCACTGGCTGTCAGTTGGTTGCTTTATTTATTGTTGCCTTTGCCACATCCTGTTTAAATAAACAGAAAACTCTTAGATTAAAGGTGTGTGCTAGGGCTGAGCATCACAACTAGAAAGAAACAGGTTTTCTAGTAAATAATACAATCTTGGTGTTCACAAGGTAATCAAATATCCTGCAGCCAATTTGTATATTCTTTTAGGTATTTACTTCTTCATAGTTTGCTGGTTGATGATATTGTTGCTGAAACTATTTTTTATGTTGTCCTCAAAATGTGGGTTAGTGGTATAGAAAGATATATTCCCCTTTTTGTATTGACTTTGAACTTTTGACTTGGCTAAACTAATTCATTCATCTTAGTAGTGTTTTTGAAAATTCCTGAGTACTAACAAAATTTTGTGATGTAATAATCACAGGGTTTTACTTTTTTTTTAAATGAACTTTATGTTTTTGCGGTTTTATTTTTGCTTTTTATTTTTAATTAATTTATTTATTCATTTTACATCCCAATCAGCTCCCCTCCTCCCAATACTCTCTCATGCAGATCATCCCCTCATACCTCCCTCCTTACCCCCATACACTGAGGAGATTTCTCTCACTGTTGTATAATATTTGCTTCATGGTGTTATTTTAAGATTCTTATTTTATTATTAATAAAATTCCTTCCAGATTCTACATTTCAGGAAACTTTTAAAGATTTATTTTTAAGTATTTTAAACTATATTTTATTTTATGTGTATGGGTATTTTGCTCACACGTACATATGTTTGTGCACTGCATGTGTGCCCGGTGCCTGTGGGTATCAGAAGAGGGCACCGGATCCCCTGGAACTGGAGTTATGGACAGTTGTGAGCCACCCTGTGCACGCTGGGAACTGAACCCAGGTCCTCTGCTGGAGCAACAAGTGGTTATAGAGAAATAGTGACATTTATTAAATACCTTTCTCCCATAAGTATTATAATAGTCATTCAGATTAGGTTGTGGGAGGTTAAAAGTATGTATTTTAATCCCCAGAGGAGTCATAGAAAATGATGCAAGCAAATATGGCTATAAAAGAAAAAAAAAAGAGAGAAGACTAAAAATGTGATCTTAGAAAGATAATCAGTAAGAACAAATGGAGTAAGTGGCCAAAAACCAAAACGGAGACCGAAGTCATCATGTCGTGGTCAACAGAGACCCAAGTCATCATGTCATGGTCAATAGAGACCCAAGTCATCACGTCATGGTCAACAGAGACCCAAGTCATCTTGTCATGGTCAACAGAGACCCAAGTCACCAAGTCATGGTCAACAGAGACCCAAGTCATCATGTCATGGTCAACAGAGACCCAAGTCATCATGTCATGGTCAACAGAGACCCAAGTCATCATGTCATGGTCAACAGAGACCTGAGCCACCATGTCATGATCACATTACACTTGAGGACTTTGTATTGTATGCATGTGTTGTAAAACCCACCCTAATATTTTATTTTTGTCTCAAGGAGTTTATTCTCATCTACATAAATTTTACAACATTAAACAAAGACTTCCTTTCAATATTTAATGACACATGTTCCATTCCTGAGGTTTTTCCTTCTCCCCAGATGCAAGTCCCCTCAGCTGAAGATGTCACCTCATGTTTTTATAGTTCAGGTGAGCTGGTGTGGAATTCTCACCTTGCATTTTCAGTTTTCAATAATTTGATAATGACAGTACCTCAGCACAGCTTTCTGTCTGGTAAACCTTTTAGCATGGTGAGCCTTGCTGCTTACCCTATCTGAGGTCTGCTGAATCAGGGGTCTCATCTAATACTGCTTTCGTCACACTTGGACATTTTTTAACCATTACTTCTTCAAGGAAATTCTCTTTCCTTTCTTTCTGGGGCTCAATAACTCATGAACATTTTTGATGCCTTGTGTGTCTTTGATTTCACTCTTTCTCTGATCACTGCAGTGAGATGCTGTTGTTGATATTTGCTAAAGTTTTGTTGATGCCTTTCCCTCTCCCATACAATGTTAAATCTATCAAAAACGTTAGTTTCTAACATTTCATTTTCCACTTTAACCTCCTCACTGTTTTTCCAGAGCTTGTGGTTTTCTCTAACAGCATCCCTTTTCTCCACCATTACGAATTTCTCTTTTTCCAAACCCTTTAGCATTTTTAAAATATATTTTTTTTAAAACTCATGTTGCTAACTCAAATAACTGAGCCATTGAGAGGCTTATGGACCATATTTTGATTATGAATAACATTTCCTTGCTTTCTCAATGTAGAAACTCAATGTTGTTCTCAAAAAACAAAAGCATCTAGAAGCTCACATGTGGAAGCCCACAGATGTTCGTTTTATTTTGTTTATTTCAGATACATACTACAAAGACGGGCACTTCATATACAGATGAAGGGGGTCTAGGACTAGACTCTGGCTCAGTTCCATTTATGATTAGCCCAACTTCCAGCTTCCTGGAATTCAAATAACTACTTTGGTATTGTCAATATTCGATTTGGGATGAATTTGAATTCTGCTTTCAGACACTTTTTAAGATTCTCCTTTGATTTGACCTAAACACACCACTAGAATCCAAACTCTATGAAAGTGACGAGGTCTGTCATTTTGGTCTGTTGTTTCTCTCTGATGCCTCTTTGGCCACTCCCTGCAACTTGGCAAAATGTATGGTAGGATAAATGTTGCAGGCCAGTGGTTGTTTTTTTGTTTTTACTTCTCCATTCTTTTGGACTCCAGCCTGTTCCTCTGACCTGCACTTTTTGTCTAAGGTTCTGTTAATTTTCTTTTCAGTCATGCAGTCTTTTTTGAATGACAGGCTGGTTGGTCCCTCATTCTCAGCACTGTGACTAGCAAGCTCTCCCTTAGTACAGAATTGCCCTCATTCTTTGGTCATCTGTGAAAATCTCCCTCTCTTCACTGGAGTTAAATCTATCAATATTTCCTTTATCCACTGCCCTTTTATAGTTTCATTAGAAAAAGTTAGTGCCATGGTTACTTATAAGTATGGTGATGGTGAAGGGCCTTTGTACATTGTTGCACTTCTCAGTGATGGGGGAATGCAGAATCTTATATCTTTATGCCCATCATTAAATCTCCAAAGATGACAACAGGGAAATTTATCTAAAGTACCCACAGACATATATAAAATGAAATAGAGTTAATACAGATATGTGGAAGAGCAAAGAGAATATGATATTCACACCATGTAAGAAAATAATGAGACTAAGAACTGGACCAGCCTTAGGATGCATGTAGGTGTCACTGTCCCGGAAAAGATCAATTATGGATTATGGAAACACTCATGACCTAGAATTACTCCTAAATCAGGAGTAGGTCACTTGGCAAATGCCCTTCAGGAACAATATTGGACACAGAGATCTTGGAAAAATATCACAATTACTCTTAAAATCCAGCATCCTGGGGGGCTGAAGAACACACAAAGCATTTTTATGGAGGACTTGCCTGCCTAAATCCTCCCACTCACGTGACTCACAGCAGTGCTATGTCATGCCTAGTTAGACTGAAGATCTGTTTTATGTCTTGTTCAAGTCCAGTTCATCTGTGGCTGTGCCATCCTCATGAAAATATGAGAGCTTTTCAGAGACAGTCTGAAGTCGGAGCCAGGGCCGAGCTGGCAAGTGAATGTGAGAGTCATGTGCTGTGTGAAAAGGACTTCTGTAATAAATTTAGGAAGCACACCAAGGCTAGCATCTCATTGTGTTCACGTGAGGAAAATGAAAAGCAAGCAAACAAACAAAAAACCAGGAGAAACGCATGAAATTATATTCCTTGTCCCAGAACTGAGAGCACACATGGGTTAAAACAGCAAGAAAACCCCAGCCTTCCCATTACATAGCATGCCATGCTGGTTTATTAAATTGAAGATAAGTAAAATTTAAAATAATTGTTTGAAAGAAATGGCATAAAGCATGAATTCCATTAGTATCATTGAATGCTTATTTATTCCCCATATACAGACTTACCACATGCCTCAGTACTCACAGGACAGGGGATGAGTAACTGAGCCAGGGGGGTCAGATAGTCGTTTGATTGCAGGTCCATTTTCAACTGGTGCCAATGATATTACTCTAATACTAAACCATTGATATCAATGGCATTGTATTAGAGTTGATGTTTCTGTGCTGACATTGGCATCAGCTTGTTGGCACTAAGCCTGTTGGCCTAGCGTCTCCATAGGCAATCATTATTACATTTATGGGATTTATTCAATGCCTGATTCAGTGTATTCCTATGCTGGGCATGCTTTTTAAGGTCTGACGATATATAATAAACAGTAATGGCAGTCAAAGGCCCAGAGAGTGAAATAAACTTTCAACAAATGTGTGTGTGTGTGTGTGTGTGTGTGTGTGTGTGTGTGTGAGAGAGAGAGAGAGAGAGAGAGAGAGAGAGAGAGAGAGAGAGAGTCAGTCAATGGGGCCAGAACACTTTCCATGAAGTAGGATGATATCAGAGGCTCTGAAAATGCTACCATGTGATGCTTCTAAAGCAGATTACACGTATGAGAAGCTGAAGGTTTTCTTTAGCAAACTGGGATCAAGTGATATAAAAGGGAGCTTATGACCTACAGAGGATGAGGAGCAGCTCTTGCCTTCTCTCTCCAGACTGCACTGAAACTTCGACAACCGATCACACCCTGATGTCCACATGTAGTAGGCTGGGATGAAGACCTTGTTCAGAAAGTCAGAACTGACAACGTATGGAGAGGAGAGAGCCTGTGGCCATACCCAGGAGGGAGAGAGCACAGCTCACAAAAGGAGGAGGACACTTAAAGTCCCACGGTGAACAAAGTGTGGACTCAGGGAAGGGTGAAGAATGGTGCCGTTAATAAAATAAATATTTTGCAATCACCTGTCATGAATGAAGCTACTTATGTTCTTCCAATATACCCAATATACTCACTTTAATTCCAGGACCAACAAATACCCTTTGTAATCATGGCTGTAGACGCAAAATCTCACACAAAGTTATGGTAAAAACTACTGATGACTCCCAACTCTCAGCACATTTAGAGAGCTGGGCAATACCCTTCCAATCTGGCTTCAACCCCTAGTCTCAGAATCAATCAGCTGCCTTCCCAAGGCAGCCAACATCTAGTCCTCCTCAGTTATTAAGGATACCTTCACACATTGTGCTATTGGGTGCAGGTAGACCTAATGCTGGTTCTTCTTCCTGACTTTAATCTCCTGAGGGGGAAAAAAAAAGTCATTTCTATGTCTGGACTGTAAGAAGTCCAGAAGGGAAGAAATAAAATCAATACATGCTTTTATCCTGTGACATTTTAATTGTCAGCTTGACATAATCTAGAATCACTCGGCAAAGACAAAGAAGTATCAATGAGGAAGTATCTGGACCAGGCTGGCCTATGGGCGTATCTGCAGAGATTACCTTAAATAGTGATAGAACATCTAGCTAGCAGTGGGTGCCTTCTTTCCCTGAGTTTGGTGCTGTGTTACATAAGAGTGGAGAGAGCAAGCATCCATGCACCTGCCTCTGCCCTTGACTGGGAATGTGACTAGATGTTTTCAGTTCCTGTTGTCTTGGCTTGCCTGCAATGAGGGGCTGTAACCTGGAATTGAGCTGGAAAACAAAACAAAACACAAACAAAACACCCTGTCTTTCCTCAGCTGCTGTGTCAGGGTTCTTTATAACAGTGACAAAATAAAACTAGGACCTATTCTAAGTATCTATAACAAGGTCTGCCACCAAACAAACATCCAACAGCCTGAAGGATGCCATTATAAAAATATAACAGTTGACTGTAGGGGATTTCACTGAGGCAGACTTGTAGCCCCCCTACCCCCAGGTTGACCTTACACCCATCGAGAACTAGAAACCTAGCCGACATGTTGATCAGTAAACAACTACATTCAATACACAACAAATGCTAGTAGGTACAGGTGTTTCTCTTTTTTGGAGAGAGAGAGGAGAAAGAGAGAGAGAGAGAGAGAGAGAGAGAGAGAGAGAGAGAGTGAGTATTGTCGAGGAGCACTGAGAATCCAATTTATTAGCAACCCCACTCTTTCTGGCTTGTGCTTCAGGTTACAAGGTTGGTGGGGACATGGGGAGGCTTGAGACACGGTGAGAACACGACAGAGGGAGAAAGGCAACAAAAGCATCATGGGCAATGATTAAGTACTTCAGAATTTACACAGTGAAATATGGACAGTTTAAATGGCTTTGCTATATGCTCCTTTTCAAACCCAGCAATTTCAAACACCGCACGCGGCTCCAAGATTAATTGAGTTCTGCATGCTTTTAGCTTGCTTCGGGTACCAAGGAGAAAGGGTTTCCACAGAACCTGTATTTGCCAGAGTACAGACAGTATCTCATTAATGTATGATGAATAGCCATTTGTAGAGTGATTAATTAGTCATTTTGACAAAAAAAAAAAGTGAGCCTACATGCATGCCTTTGCCGGACTCCCATTTTCACATGCAGAAGAGTAGGAGAGAAATGCCTTACTTTCCCTCGTTTCCTCTCTGCCCCAAGCCCGTGGAAAAACCCCAAGGCCTTTGCATATTCTGGTCTTGTCTGATTGCATCTGGTTTGTCTTTTCGAACAACAGGCCTGAAATGGAAGCTCTCCCTTTGATTGATGACTTCTCTTTCTATGTACAAGTTGGAAATTCAGAAAGGGATTTTTCCCTCCAGGTCTCACTGCTTATTGGTACACAAGTTGTTTCCACTTTGCAGCAGAATTGATTTGCAGCATTGGTGTATGAGTTTGTATATTTTTCTCACTAGCCTGTCACAAAGCATAAGTCAGCAAGCCTTCCACGGTGTGATGGATTATGTAGCCAACAGCCTCCCGGCAATGTTTCCATTAGAAGGATGAGCGAATTGTCATTAATGTTCGGGGACTGGAATAATCCGAATTCTGTACCTTGACATTTCTCAAACTGTATTATTTAGTAGCACTGGTTTTCCTCACACCAGACACCGCCCATTGGGTCTGGGGGAAGACTCCTTTATGTCCAGTTGCCAATTGTATGGAACAAATGCACCCCCCAAATACCAATGCATTGATTGCCAGAGTTCTAAGCTTGCATTCCACTCCTTTCCAAATAAGATCAGTTATTTAATAAAAGTCGAGAAGAAAAACCAAAAGAGCATCCACCCCCCTAGAGAATTAGAGAGAACTGTCCACAGGAGAGTGCACCGAGACATTACTGAGACAGCTAGTTCTCCAGCCAGAATAAAACCAAGAGGAGAAAAGGAAAGCTTTGAATGTTTGTTTTCTAGTTTAAGCTCATTTACCTTTGGTAGCTTGATCAGCCTCACTCTCGGCTCCTTACCCTCCTCTCTCCATCTTCTTTTATTTTGGCATAAGGTGTATATAAATGAGGATGGTGCGTATTGTCCATTAAATGTATAGTAATGCCTGGAAAAATCACTAAAGGATACTAAATAGTTCTTAGAACTTGACTCCTTGGATCCATGGATGCGCACAACACTTTGGTGATATTATTTTCCATCATTGAGAAATGTAACATGCCTGTCAGAGCAGCTTCCTGTATTCACCATGCTGATGTAGGTATTAAACATGGAACCCAGGGGGTCTGGTATGTCAGAAGGGCTTGGGAGAATCCTACGGGTGTTGAACATGCATGGCCTACACTGACGAAAGGTGAAGAAGTCAGCTATTCAGCATGTCCTATCATATAGGTTTAATTTCAGCTAGTACTGTTTTGGAGACAAAAGACTGAGAACTCTGTATCTTACAGTAACCGATGAGTTCCATATTGAATTTTCCTAATTAACAGCTACACACAAACATTCTTTCTTTTACCGTTCCTCTTAATTTTCATGATAATAAGATCATTTTCCAAAGTGTGTGAGTCAGGAGAGGTACCAAGAGTCTCCAGTGTGGAGAGAGGGGGAAGAGATAGAATTAACACCTCCATTATTAAGGGAAGATTTACTTTTCTCATTTAATCTGTCTGAAATCAGAGGGCTCTGATAATCAATGGCATGTCTTAGTTTAATTGGCAGCATTTTTATTTCTTAATGGAACATAAAATATCATCATGACTTATAACTGATGAAAGTCTTAGATTTGATGAAATGTGGTAATTGGTATGTAGAGGTGTTACCAGTGAGTCCTCAGGGTTCCATTAGGTGACCACTGCTTGCCACCACAAGACAGAGAAGCCACATGACTATTCAAGCCACCTGGCATATGTTTAGTCAACACCAAAAGCCTAAAAGTTGGTGTGATCTTAGTGGTGAAATACATCTAATTAAATAACTGCTCATTAGAGAGAGAGTTTTGCAGGGTAGCAACATTGTAAAGGAGTAGATTATTTCTAGACGAACTACCAGGGATATATATATTACTAAGCACATAATAAGAGCTCTGGTATTCTAATATCAGTATAGTAAACTTAATAGAAATTAATAGACTCCTTAGGTGTCATTTGACAACTTCCATTACCAAATTCACCATAAAACTAAATTATACATCTCCAAGAGAATTCAATCAATATCATATCCAAGTCTTGCTGTTATTTTATGTGACTTCAAGCCAGCAATAAATATCCTTTGATTTTTTTTGATTTGCTTTAAGTGTTTGAATTCAAGTGAAATATTACAAGTTAGAAAACTAGTGACAGTCTAATATTTTATGCTTCAAAATGCCTTAAGTCTTTGAATTCTAGATTTTATTTATTTACTTTGCTAATTTATTGCCCATTTCAACAGTACAGGTGGCACAGAACCAGGAACATACAGATTACTTCTAAGTAAATAAGAAAACAAGCTTTATCTGTCTTACGAATGAGTCTAGCTTTAAGGAAGACTCTCGTAGATTTTATAATAATGACACCAATTTGTAAGGAAGCCATTGAACTCATCATATGATGCAAGTTGTCCAGTAACCGAGATTAAACACCAAGACGCAGCTGAACTAGGAGCGCAGACAACCCTGCCTGGGGCTCGTGAGAGGTTCCACAGAAGAGGAATCAATGGGGCATGAGGACAGACAGACCACAGAGGGACAAGGCAGAGGGAAAAGAGGAAGCTCAGTGTAAGGCTCCGGAAAGCAGCGGGAAGCTGTTTTCTGCCCCAGTAAAGATCCAGTTTTGTGGCTAAAGAAGAGAAGGGGCTCTGAAGCATCTTGTGCTCAGGCTAAGGAGCAGCTTTTATTCTCGGTCATGGTGGGTACGAGCTGTAAAATGCTGACTTCAAAATATGGCCACGTGGTTCTGACCGGCCTCTCTCAGGATGCAGCATTCGTGTCTATCAAACTCAGGTGACGCTGCATGGTCCCACCTAACAGTTCTTTCCTCGGGTCCTCTTTCTAGCTGCTGCTGACAATAGAGCAGCCCACTGCCTTCGGGTTAAACAGAATCGAGGACAGTGAAAGAACAAACCGTGAAAACATGCCCGTTTGGAGCTCGAAAGGGCTTACCCGTGCAGCTATCACCAAGAGAAGGGAGTGAATGAGGCCTGTCTACGCGGGAGAAATGAATCGAAGTTCGGAACTGATCTTATAGAGACACCGGAATTTCCTCACTCTGATTACTTCTGCACCAACATTTTAGTTTTATTTAGGAATCTCTCTGGCTGGATATGGACCCGTCTGGCAAGCACCACGATTATATAAATGTCGACCTATTGTAAAATAAGAGATAACTGCAACAATGCACGTTAGCATCTCGTGGTGACTGGGAATGCGAAACCAGCTCGCGCTGCCGAGTACACAGGGGCAGAGTCCCGGTGCTGGACGATCGTGTCTTCAACCCGTGAGTCGGCTATGACCCCGAGAGCAGGGAGAGACACCTTGAAAACAGGATTTTTATTTGATTGCTTGTACCTCCAAGCAAATGTTGGCTCCCTGCCTGTCACTGATGGAGAGCTACTCCACGTGACGAGGAGACTGGAGCTGTTGAAAGAGAGCCTGCAGTCTTCCTTCAGACCTTTTCTTTTTTTTTTATTATTTATTTTATTTTATTTTTTTAATTTACATTCCAAATCATTTCCCCTTTCCCGTTTCCTCCCTCCCCGAAAGTCCCATAAGCCCCCTTCCCTCCCTCTTTTCTCCATTCAACCCCCTCTCGTTACTCTGTCCTGGCGTTCCCCTACATCCAGTCTTTCCAGGACCAGGGGTCTCTCCTTCCATCTTCTTAGAAATCTATTGATATGCGGATTGTGTCTAGGGTATTCCGAGATTCTGGGTCAATATCCCCTTATCAGTGACTGCATACCATGTGTGTTCTTTTGTGATTGGGTTACCTCACTAAGGATGATATTTTCAAGATCTGACCATTTGCCTAGGAATTTCGTGAATTCATTGTTTTTAATTGCCGAGTAGTATTCCATTGTGTAGATATACCACATCTTCTGAATCCATTCCTCCGTTGAGGGACATCTGGGTTCTTTCCAGCTTCTGGCTATTATAAATAAGGCTGCTATGAACATAGTGGAGCATGTGTCCTTATTGCATGCAGGTAAAGCCTCTGGGTATATGCCCAGGAATGGTATAGCCGGATCCTCCGGGAGTGTCATGCCCAGTTTTCTGAGGAACCGCCAGACTGCTTTCCAGAGTGGTTGTACCAGCTTGCAATTCCACCAGCAGTGGAGGAGTGTTCCTCTTTCTCCACATCCTCGCCAACAACTGCTGTCTCCTGTGTTTTTGATCTTAGCCATCCTGACTGGTGTGAGATGGAATCTCAGGGTTGTTTTGATTTGCATTTCCCTAATGACTAAGGATGATGAACATCTCTTCAGGTGCTTCTCAGCCATTAGATATTCTTCAGGTGAGAACTCTTTGTGTAGCTCTGTACCCCATTTTTTAATAGGGTTACTTGCCTCTCTGGAGTTTAACTTCTTGAGTTCTTTGTATATATTGGATATTAGCCCTCTGTCGGATGTAAGGTTGGTAAAGATCATTTCCCAGTTAGTTGGTTGCCGCTTTGTCTTTTTGACAGTGTCTTTTGCCTTGCAAAAACTTTGTAATTTAATGAGGTCCCATTTGTCTATTCTTGATCTTACAGCATAAGCTATTGGAGTTCTGTTCAGGAAATTCTCCCCTGTGCCCATATGTTCAAGGTTCTTCCCTAGTTTCCCTTCTATTAGTTTCAGTGTGTCTGGTTTTATGTGGAGATCTTTGATCCACTTAGAATTGAGCTTAGTGCAAGGAGATAAGAATGGGTCAATTTGCATTCTTCTGCATGTTGACCTCCAGCTGAGCCAGCACCATTTGTTGAAAAGGCTATCTTTTTTCCACTGGATGGTTTTAGCTCCTTTGTCAAAGATCAAGTGACCATAGGAGTGTGGATTCATTTCTGGGTCTTCAATTCTGTTCCATTGATCTACATGTCTGTTACTGTACCAATACCATGCGGTTTTTAACACTATTGCTCTGTAGTACAGCTTGAGGTCCGGGATACTGATTCTCCCAGAGGTTCTTTTACTCTTGAGAATAGTTTTAGCTATTCTGAGTTTTCTGTTATTCCAGATGAATTTTTGAATTGCTCTTTCTAACTCTATGAAGAATTGAGTTGGGATTTTGATGGGGATTGCATTGAATCTGTGTATTACTTTTGGTAAGATGCTCATTTTTACTATATTAATCCTGCCAATCCATGAGCATGGCAGATTTTTCCATCTTCTGAGGTCTTCTTCAATTTCTTTCTTCAGAGACTTGAAGTTCTTGTCATACAGATCTTTCACTTGTTTGGTTAGCGTCACGCCAAGATACTTAATATGGTTTGTGGCTATCGTGAAGGGTATTATTTCTCTTACTTCTTTCTCAGCCTGCTTATCCTTTGAGTATAGGAAGGCTTCTGACTTGCTTGAGTTGATTTTATATCCGGCCACTTTGCTGAAGTCGTTTATCAGCTGTAGGAGTTCTCTGGTGGAGTTCTTTGGGTCGCTTAAGTATACTATCATATCGTCTGCAAATAGTGATAGTTTGACTTCTTCCTTTCCAATTTGTATCCCTTTGACCTCTTTTTGTTGTCTAATTGCTCTAGCTAGAACTTCAAGTACTATATTGAAAAGATATGGAGAGAGAGGGCAGCCTTGTCTAGTCCCTGATTTTAGTGGGATTGCTTCAAGTTTCTCTCCATTTAGATTGATGCTGGCTACCGGTTTGCTGTAAATTGCTTTTACTATGTTTTATGGGACACAATGAAAGCAGTGCTAAGAGGAAAATTCATAGCCCTGAGTGCCGCCAAAAAGAAACGGGAGACAGCATACACTAACAGCTTAATGGCACACCTGAAAGCCCTGGAACAAAAAGAAGCAAATACACCAAAGAGGAGTAGAAGGCAGGAAATCATCAAACTCAGGGCTGAAATCAATCAAGTAGAAACAAATAAAACCATACAAAGAATCAACAAAACGAGGAGTTGGTTCTTTGAGAAAATCAACAAGATAGATAAGCCCTTAGCCAGACTAACCAGAGGGCACAGAGATAGTATCCAAATTAATAAAATCAGAAACGAAAAGGGAGAGATAACAACAGAAACTGAGGAAATTCAAAAAATCATCAGATCCTACTACAAAAACCTGTATCAACACAACTAGAAAATCTTGAGGAAATGGACAATTTCCTTGACAGATACCAAGTACCAAAATTAAGTCAGGATCAAATAGACCATCTAAACCGTCCTATAACCCCTGAAGAAATAGAAGTTGTCATTGGAAGTCTTCCAACCAAAAAAAGCACAGGTCCAGATGGTTTTAGTGCAGAATTCTATCAGACCTTCAAAGAAGACCTAACACCAATACTCTTCAAACTGTTCCACAAAATAGAAACAGAAGGAACACTACCCAACTCGTTCTATGAAGCCACAATTACACTAATACCAAAAGCACACAAAGATCCGACAAAGAAAGAGAATCTCAGGCCAATCTCTCTTATGAATATCGATGCAAAAATACTCAATAAAATTCTTGCCAACTGAATCCAAAAACACATCAAAACGATCATTCACCACGATCAAGTAGGCTTCATCCCAGGGATGCAGGGATGGTTCAATATAAGGAAATCCATCAATGTAATCCACTACATAAACAATCTCAAAGAAAAAAACCACATGGTCATCTCATTAGATGCTGAGAAAGCATTTGACAAAATTCAGCATCCTTTCATGCTAAAGGTCTTGGAAAGATCAGACCTTTTCTTAAAAAGTAAGTGTAATACTTTAAGGTCAGCAGACTTCAGGATCTTTTAAATATGCACCAAGTTGTATAACAAATCCAGGGTCCCTGTTACAGAGAAACTACTTCCTAGGAGCCAGGATCACTGTAAGTGTGAAACACTCTAGGTTCCATATATACCTGGAAGCCAAGGGACTGTCTGCTCCTCTTTCTGATGGTCATGATTTTTAACTGCCTTTCCAAAAGCCCAAGTCTTCTCTGGGATTATTTTATGCATTATTTTATTTTATTGAATTAATTTATTTTAATTTATTAAATTTATTTAAATTTATTATAATTTATTAATTTTAATAAATTATAAACATTTAATGTTTATTAATATAGGTGCTTGAGAAACTCATCAGCAATATTATGACATTAAATAGTTTTAACAACATAACATTCAACTCTGGAAAGGAGTAAATAATTTTTTATAAACCAGTACTAACTTATTCAAAAATATGGACTCCAAAATATGGGAACGACACAGCCCTTCGGTTTGCAAAATTCAAACCTGTTATTTTTCAACATGTGCCTGTGGACAATCTAAGAATCTAACTAGGATCACTTAGGAAAAATTTTTTTTCCTTTTGTGTCAATGATATTACCTCTATCCCTGATCTCAAAGTAGTCAGCTTCAAGAACGGTGAGTCAAAAATTCCTGACCTTTATAAATTATACAGTCTCAGGTACAAGATGGTCAAGTGGACAGAGTATAGAATACAGGACTGCTCTCCAGTCCAGGAAAAGTACAAAGGCATGAAAGGGATTAAACTAGAGACATCTCCAAGAAAGTCACACCACCAAGGGAAACAGCCCCTCCAAGCCCGCAGCGTCACATCGTGGAGATGTCACAGCTACACTTCAGATAATCTTACGCAATCAGACATGGAAATGATGACCCCGGTGAAAAGTGTGCTCGAAATGTGTATTTTATACACGTAACATGAAAGTGGAAGAGGGAGCTAGTGTGTGGGGGGGAGTGGTGTGGTGCGGGGGACCAGGAATAGGAGGGGAGCAGAACACAAATGAATAAAGAATAAATCAAAATGCTGTCACGAAATCCACTGGTTTGTATGCGAGCTCTTAAAGTTAGTATGAAAATGACATGTTGAAAAGGAAGACTGTGCAGGCCCAAAGGCACGTACACGGTGGCACGAATCTTCCCCTTCACCTACTTGTTTCCAGCTATATTCCAAAACCAATGTGATTACAGATGAAAAATACATCAGCCAGGCATTAATATTATGCAGTTATACCAGTATATATGATATATCAGAATACACACTATTGCGCATTACATGGAATATAGCACATAAATAGAATCAGTTATGTGAGTAACAAGCAGTAACCGTTTAGGTATAAAACAGACATGAACTCTTTGCTGTGAGTTCTCTCCAGGCCCATGCCCCTTCCCTCATTGTGTATGGGCTTCTTCATTGACGAAGGCAGCTAAACCTTTCTTACTATGAGTCAGGAAATCTCCCTTAGTCTGTTGTCTTCGATTCTGAATTGCACTGAGAAAGTTCCACATTAAGTCAAAATCGCTGAAGAAGTCTCTCATCCTCTGTCATATTATGTCTTTGATTTTTCATTCAATCTTTTTTTTTATTGGATAGTTTCTTTATTTACATTTCAAATGTTTTCCCCTTTCCAGGTCTCCTTTTTGGAAACCACCTATCCCATCCACTCCCTCCCTGCCTCTATAAGGGTGCTACCTCACCCACCCATCCACCAACTCCCATCTTCCAGCCCTGGAATTCCCCTATACTGGGGCACCAAACACTCTCAGGCCCAAAGGCCTCTCCTCCCACTCATGTCCAACAAGGCTGTCCTCTGCCACATATGCGGCCAGTGCCATGGGTCCGTCCCTCCTTGTGTATACTCTTTGGTTGGTCGTGTCTAGTTCCCGGGAGCTCCGTGGGTCTGGCCTGTTGATACTGTTGCTCCCTCCATGGGGCTGCAAAACCTCTCAGTTCCTTCAGTCCCTTCTCCAACTCCTCCATCAGGGATCCCTGTGCTCAGTCCAATGGTTGGCTGTGAGCTTCCGCCTCTGTCTTTGTCAGGCTCTGGCAGATCCTCTCAGGAGACAGCCATATAAGACTTCTGTCAGCAAACACTTCCAGCCATTGGCATCCACAATAGCATCTGGAGTTTGGTGGCTGTATATGGGATGGATCCCCAGGTG
The DNA here is from genome assembly GCA_036184795.1 of Tokudaia tokunoshimensis. NCBI lineage: Eukaryota > Metazoa > Chordata > Mammalia > Rodentia > Muridae > Tokudaia > Tokudaia tokunoshimensis. Next base: position 8,083,545 of record BTHU01000014.1, read on the forward strand.
AGGCAGTCTCTGGATAGCCTTTCCTTCAGTCTCTGCTCCATACTTTCTCCTGTGAGTATTTTGTTCCCCCTTCTAAGAAGCACTGAAGCATCCACACTTTGGTCTTCCTTCTTCTTAGACTTCATATGGTTTGTGAATTGAATCTTGGATATTCCAAACTTTTGGACTAATATCCACTTATCACTGACTACATACCATGTGTGTTCTTTTGTGACTGAGTTACCTCACTCAGGATGATATTTTCAAGTTCCCTCCATTTGCCTGAGAATTTCATGAGGTCATTGTCTTTAATAGCTGAGTAGTATTCCATCGTGTGGAGTCATTGACTCTTTCAGTATTTGTAGTGGCAAATGGCGTGAAAGGACGATTCATTATTTCCTTTTCCAAATGTCGGCTGGTTGAGCCAAACACACACTGGGAGTTTATGTGTCCATCCTCCCTGCACAGGAGGCATCACCATTACTATGCCCTGTTCTTGTATGTGCTTCTGTCTATCAGGTCTTGCACAGTCTTACCAGTCTCTTTTATTTTGTTCCATTTAGTTTTCACAGCATAAACACATACTCTATTAATGGGAACATCTGTCAGGTGCAGTATCTGAAATGTGCCTCCTTGGGGGTGTTCTTATTTTTGAAAGATAAAATCCTGAAAAACGTTTCATTTTTTTCCAGCTAACACTTAGGGATTCTTTTCAGCATCGCCCTTTTGTCCCTGCATTTTTATTACCAATTGGAGCATGTCTGTTCATGGAAGAGCTCATGGAACGTCGAGCACTTTACGATGCTGAGTTTCCAAGCATGAGACCCATCCCATGACTGCAGCATGCCCCCTTCAGGTCTTTGTGTTTTTGGTAAAGTTTACTCTCAATATTTTTGTGTCTTGGTGCTGCTGTAGAAAGGGGTGTCCCCTGCAATCACATCTCCCTAATGGGATGCTTGTTGTATTTTTTTCTACTAATTTATAGTAATTTTGTGACTCTCCTGCTATAGCGTTTTAATTAAAATGTAAATTTATTTCCTAGATTTTTCATTAAGTAAGTAGTCTGTAAACAACAGAGTTTGCCCACCTCTTTCAAATATTTTAGTGTTACCATGTTTTATTGTTAATATCATCTCTACCATTAGTTTACAGCACTAAGAAACAGATTTAGAGTCCCGTGCCTGTGCCTGCCATGCAAACACTCTACCCCCAAGCTACATCTCTGCCCCTCACCTCTATGTTGCACATTTCTATGGTTGACTTCATGGTTGTACTTAGGACATTAAGAATAATAATAATAAAATGTTTCTTTGGCTTTAGTAAAAATTCTTTTTTTTTTCCCTAAGTTGAATTCTTTTTATTTATTTTCTAAGTTTTTTTATTTACATTTCAAATCATTTCCCCTTTCCCATTTCCTCCCTCCCCGAAAGTCCCATAAGCCCCCTTCCCTCCATTCAACCCCCTCTCACTTCTCCGTCCTGGCATTCCCCTACATCCAGTCTTTCCAGGACCAGGGGTCTCTCCTTCCATCTTCTTGGAAATCTATTGATATGCGAATTGTGTCTTCAATGATTTACTAATTTGTGGTCCCACTCTGGAGAAGTTATGGTGTAAAAATTCCCAAGAGGAACCTAACAAAATTCAATATACATTCTTGATAAAATACACAAGGAGCCAATGGATAAGTCTTGCATTTAGCACATCTCTTTTCTGGACTCTGGTAAGCATACATTCCTCATCCCTCTAAGCCTATGTTGCAGTGTTCTGTTGATAGCTGATGGGGTAGGCTGCTCTGTTTTCAATGACTCTTATGCCTGGTCTACATCTTCATAAATAGTTCCTTCAGAAGCTCTCTGAGACACCTGTGGCTGAACATGCCTTCTCTGTCCAGTGGTAGCTAAGATTGACACAGGTATTTTTCATTTACATCTGTGTCTTTACACACCGGAGTTGACCAAAGAGCCTGTCTTCATCAAGATAAGGGTGAACTAGAATGTAAATCAACATGGTGCACTCATCTTTTTGCTTTAGGAAGTCCTCATGCTAATTCCCATTCTGTTTCCTGTCGCTGCAGTTATATATGCCAGCCACTGCACAGATCAGTTGCTGGTCCCAGACCACACTTGCAGTTGCAGTAGCACATGGACAAAGGCATTAGATTTGCTGGTCATTAGAGAGCTGGAAGGCTCTTACTGCTAACAGCATCAGGATTTCATGTTTTGGGGGAGCTTTGGACAGCTTCCCTCCTCTTCAGTAGACTTTGCTTTGTTCCGGTTTCCTTTCTCTTTCAGATTTAGGTTTTGATTTGTTGCGTTGTACCTTTCTTCCCTTGAGCTATAATTTTCATATAGTAAATTAGTTTTGGCTAATGCATATAATTATAACTACTTGTAGTATTAATATTTTAATAAAGCCCTGGCTTGGGGTTGCTACCTGCACCTCAATGGTTTATGCTCCCGGATGAAAGATACACAGACTTTATATTTTAACATGCCTTAAGTAGCACAATAGCTAGGCGACTGCCTACCCTGCACGCTGTTAGAACCTACCTCCCAGCAACAATTCCCAGTTACTAATGCCTGTCTTCCATCTTGGCTGCTACTGACCTAAGTGAGCAGTTCTCTGAGCTGTGTGCTCTTGGCCCCTTTACAGGGCGGCTCTGCGGCTCTGTCCTGCACACTCTTCTGGCGTGGCATCTCTCTTTCTCTCTTCTTCCTCATGCTCTGGTCTCCAGCCTGGGAACCCTAAATCCCACCAACCTTTTGCCTCTTATGCAGCTATTGGCTGCTGGCATCCTTATTTATCAACAAGAATTAACAGGGGGAGGGTCAGGTTCCCAGAAGCAGAGTGCAGACCCTCTCCTGTTTTGGGGGACCCAGTTAGCATTAGAATACAGGCAGCTACAACTACTGCTCCAATTAAAACACGTTTACCACCTCCAGACTTTTTTTTTCAGTGTCCTCTGACATCAACCCACACTTTCTGCCTGATCCCTGATTTCTATCAGTATCTGTTATTTTGACATATTCTGTAACTCACAGAGAAAATCATGCACTTCCATCCTCTGGCTCTTTCAGGGGATCTGCTTTGAAATCAGTTTGGGTTTCCCATTTTTAATATGTTGTCAACAGGTATTACAATGTATCTGCATGAGATTGTGTGCCGTCATTTCTTAGGATTGCTTTTTATCATCTTTCCCCGTGTTTATTTCTTACATTATCTTTTTCTTCCTTAAAGGTTCAACTCTCTTGTAGCTGCCACTGACTGCCCATCAATATGTGAAGCTTTCCAGATCAGTTAAACTCCTTTTCTTTTTCCCCCTTGGATTGTAAGAGGACTAAAACAGATTCCAAAGATCTTACCCCAGTTAAGTCTCCCCAATACATGGGTCAAGTTTACTTTCCTGTTCTGCCTCTCAAGACTCATCTGAGCATTTAATATACTTTAATTGGCCCTTAGTTGGAAAGTTTTTTTGATGAATTCACAGTGAAGAATTTGGTGGGGGGGCACTATTCTTTATGTTTCTCATTGTGCCCTAGGTAAATGTAAAAGTAAAAACTCCTGAGAACCCTGGGTATTGTCTTTAAGTATATAATGAGCTCACTTTAATAATCAAATTTCTTTTCCATTTTGGTCCTCATAATTGTGAAAGTCATATTGAGATCTATATTGTCTGACTCCCTCCATTCTTGTGTAATTATTAAACTTTTATTATAATTTCCATAATCCTATCTCCCATGTTTTTAGCTATTTTATGTGTTTAAGAATAACCTCACTAATTTCTTTCCTAAGAATGGTCTATATTCCTCATGGAATAACGGCCCTATGTGATAGGATCAAATGCCCAGCAAAACTAGCATCCTTTAGACTTTCTAATCTCCATGACTTCCTTTCTGATTTATTGTTAAAATCAGCAATGTTCTTATCTCACTTTAATCTCATCACCGAAAATATTTTACTGTCTATATTTCAGTTATCAAAATTCTATGCTTCTTTCAAAGGTCTCCTTGAATATTGACATCATCATCATCATTTCCATCATCATTTATTCATTTTACAACCCTCCCTCTTCTTATTCCAGTCCAATCCTTACAAATCCTTCCCACCATTACCCCTCCCCTTCCTCAGAGAAGGGGAGTTACTTTTACAGAACATTTTCCTAACTCACATTATGTTGATGCAACTTGTATAAAATTCACCTTGAAGCCATAGGAGACGTTGGTGAGATGGGCTGACAAACGCTACACTATTAGTGTGATTCAGGTACCATCATCATTGTGACAACAGGCAGAAAAAGGAGGATCTTCATCCTCTCTCTCTCTCTCTCTCTCTCTCTCTCTCTCTCTCTCTCTCTCTCTCTCTCCCTCATGTTCTCCCTCTTTCTCTCTTTCTCTCCCTACCTCTCATGAGGAGACTTTTGCTTGAAGCTTTCCCTGCCAGCTATTACTGGGCAGAGTTGACTGCATAACTGCTCATAAATTATGCATATGAGAAAAATAACAACATTCTCCATATTGATTTAAGATAATCAGCTTGAGATCCCTGAAGCTGGCCTGACATTAGTTCCCATGAAGCCTATTATCATGTGGTGAATTGTAATAAAGTCTAAGGTCTCTTAGAATGGGAAATAGAGAGGAATTTTAATTTGACTAATCAATAGTTTATCCTGTAATTGTAACCTCTCTCCTGTAATTCCTACAGTGTTCTGGAAACATTTCCTGTTGACCAGCATTCGTGAGGTATTTATGTATCTACGTATTTACCTCCTGCCTAGATCCTCTAGCATGACTGACAGGCCCAGTCAACAACCATCAGAACGAGAGCTGTAGTGGACACATCAGACAAAACCATCTTTAGTTACGTTCCTTGTTTTCCCCTGGAATACTGTGCGTATGAAAACTGTGTCTCTTGAGCTCGTCTCCATAGCAGATACTTCTGTGGAGCTTCAAGCTTGACTTGTGTCCTCGCCCCCTGTTAATTCTGCTCACTGGCCCACACCTGTAAAGTCGATGCTATCAAAGGCCCTGTAAGTCCTCTGAGTACAAATGAATCCCTCATTCATCCTGGTTCCCACTTGTAGAATGACTGACAGAGGTGACCTCAAATGGAGGCGGAAAGGACAAAGCTTTTCTCTGTGAAAAGGTAACTGGTTCACACCTGGATCCTGCTTGTGGCCCAGGCCTCATTAGCACCATTTTCTAATCCTGCAGAGAGCGCCCAGCCAGACCTCCATGAGCAGTGAGAACAGCAGGCTCTCTGTGCCCTACAGTGGCCAAGCTTGCCTAGAGGAGCCAGAGAACATCTGGTAAGATTCTGCACCATAGGGTGGTCGAAAAACATTCGCTGTTTGAATAAATGAACCCCTCAACCTCACCACAGAACACTGGAAGAGAGATGACTCCTCACTCAAAGCTGCTTTCTTCCTCCCTGCTACACTTGGAGCAGCAGTTAAACTTCAAATAACCTCCGTGCTTCCTTCCTTCCCTCCCAGGGCATGGACACAATCAGAGTACAAGCAGACGGGTGTTTCCAGGAGCCAATGAAATATTTTATTTATTTCAATGAGAAATCACGCCAGCTGTGGCTCTTACATGAAGGTGTCCCTTGGAATGTGCAAACACCACTTTCTTCTCCATCATGGAAGAAAAGATACACTGTAACTGGGAACAAAGGTTAAATAAAAAAATAATTCCAAAATTCCTGAGAAACAGAATCAACAAAATTGAGCAGCTGCTCTAACAAGTCCACACTAAAGACAAAGGGTCCTGTCTTTAACATAGGAGTGCCAATGCCTGACCAGCTGCTAGAGGGAGAATATTCAGCATGCATTCCACCAAAATGTTTACACACACACACACACACACACACACACACACACACACACACACACACACAATATTCCTGCAGATGTCCACCCACAAGGTTGTTTTCAGGAATGCCATGCTGAATCAGGTCCATAAAATTTGCTTACGAATTTGAGGGTGATCGTTTCCAGGCCTTTGACCTTATCCCTCTGAAGCTGAAGATGCCTGCTTCTCTCACAGATACACCATTCAAGAACCCAAAGTGCAGACATGGTAAATGGCTTCAGAGAGCTGCTCTCAACGGGACTAGAAGGACACTGACAACTTCTCTTACTTTGATGCCTTTGCTACAAACACTTGTGACATATTCTAGCTTCCCTTCTGGACAAGCACACTGTCGATAAAGGACATCTTTTAAATAGGGGATTTGAAGGAAAAGGAATTATTACGGCCAGTTAAGGTCTCTGCCCCTTCAAAACGATGTGTTTCTGGGGAGATGGCTCAGTTGCTGGTGTGTTTGTCAGGCAAACACAAAGGCCTGAGTTCATAGCCTCAGTGTCTGTATGGAAAACTGGGTCATAGCATCTGTAATCCTAGAACTGAAGAGGCAGAGAGACAAGCACGTTCCTGGGGTTCACTGTCAGCAATCTTGCTGGATCAGCAAGCTCTAGGTTCAGTAAGAAATCCAGTCTCTAAAACTAAAATGGAGAGTGAGAGAGTATGACACCCAACATCAACCTCTGCTTACACACATACACACACATGCAGACATGTGTGTCACACATGTACACATATACATCACACAGAGAGACCACGCACACATAACATATGCACACATGCACACACACGTATCACACATAGAGAAATGCACATAGCCCACATACACGTCACCCATGCACACATGCACACCACTTCACACACAGACACACACACACATCACATATGTACACAAGCACATGCATGTATACACACACATCATCACATCACACATAGACAGATGCACATATTCCACATACACATCACCCATGCATACATACATATCATATCACACATAGACATACACACACATCACATATGCACATGTGCGCATGCATGCATACACACACATCATCATCACATCACCCATGCACACATACATATCATGTCACACACACATCACATATGCACACATGTACATGCATGCATACATACACATCATATCATCCATGCACACATACATATCACATCACACACATCACATATGCACACATGTGCATGCATGCATACACATATATTATCATCACATAGCACATGCACACATTCCCACAGTAATAATAGCATATATTAAGAGGTATTTCATCTGCTACAAGTAAACCTAGGAAATACAAGCACCAGTGTACAGTGACCAAATGAATGAATAAGTGAAGGAGGAGAGTTTGGCTCCTTATCTGCAGTGCGATATTAAACAACTTGCTGAAGCCTCAGCTCCTCACTCATACTCTGTGGAGAGCAGTAGTCTTTCCTTTGTAATACAATTAAGATTAAAAGTGATAGCCTATATAGTGAGTGCCATGTTTAATGCATAATAAAAACCCAAGAAATGTTCATCACCATGACTACTGCAGAAGCTCAGCTTTCTCTTTCCAAGATAATAAGGCTCTGTTTCTGGAAAGGATAGGTTGCTCCTGAGTGCAAAACCATGTCTTGAAGATGGAAGCAAACTTATAATAAAAGTTATTCTATGTCAGACAATATCGACCCAAACAATATTACCTGGATTGTGACAGACCATGAGGAAACGGTGGACCAGAGACACGAACCCACAGTCTTGGTTGAGAAGATTGGTTCAAAGCCAAACCCACTGGCTGGAGGACAGAGCCACCTTTAGAAGTGATATCAGCAAGTGATTGGAGGCACACTGAAGGGGGAAAACCTCCCCAAACAGGCATTACCCAAAGTCCACGTCGTGCTGGACCATGGGAAGAGAGAGGTGAGTCCTGAATAACTGTGCAGTCCCACTGTGGGAAATTTAACTGACAGAGATTTAAAAGGTATTTGATTTCCATCTTTTCCCAAAGCCAGCACAGCCATGGGCACATAAGGGCATTTTCATGAGTGACCACAAATGCAGAGCAGCTCCACAGGAGTGTAATGGCACAAACAATTACATATTAGCTACCATTTTTTCATTGTAACCTTTGTTTATATGGATAAATACTTTTGTGTTACAGCCACCTGCACCAATCCAAACAAGAGTATACCATGCAACCCTTTAGTGAGGAGTCATAAAGAGCCTATATACCATGGAGTCTGTATGCACAGAAGACTACGTCTGCACAAGTATACTATGATATTCACTCATTCATGCTGAAATCAGTACGTAACAGAATTCTCAGAACACACCCTACGGTTAAACCACACAGCTCGCTAGAACTCAAGCCACTTTCTTCCTTCTTCTCCCCTTGCTTTCTAAGGGTGTAGCTTTCACACCCTGGTTTCTAATCTTCATTTTCATCGTAGAACAGAAACATACACTCCCTGCAAGTAGCTGATACTGGCATTCTACTTTTTCTGTGCTAAGCATAATCCAAAAATGTGTCATATTTAGAAAACTGAGGTTTAGAATGATTAATCTTCTTGCCTAGCTCACAAAGGTCACATGTTTCAGAACTACCATTCAAAAGCAGACAGTCTGGCTCCAGAGTCTGTGATCTTAATATCATCCCTTTGTTACATTAAACATGGAGCAAATGTTGCAAATATTCATAGTCATTCAACAAATATTCATTAAGGTCTGCAAAAGTAAGGTACATAGAGAAAATCTTAGACCCCGAAGACCTAAGTGTCTAGAGGATAAGGTAATTGCATACATAAATAATTTAAATGCAAAGAAGCATGTGCTAAATACTAGTAAGTGGTGTAGGTTTCAGGAAAGGAAAAAATGATTCCTGCCTTCCATGAGAAGCTTTCATGGGAAAGTCAGAGCTCGAGTTAGGGGCTAAAGAATAGATAAGGTTCAAATCATCAGACATGGCATGATAGAACACTGCATGACAATCACCCTCATCCAAGCTGACATGAAAACCACCAGAGAATACATTTTTAATAGTGATGCCATGAACCAACATCAATTAAAAATGACAATGGCTTAGCTAACTACATACACATTAGAATAGCTACAGTAAAAAGACCAGTAACACTAAATGTTGGTGAGAATGTAATACAAGTGGATTTCTCACACATCTTTCACATATCTTGTGGTAACACAAATGGTACAGTTTCTTGGATAAACACTCTAGTGTTACCTGTAAAACTAAACACACACTTACCATGTGACCCAGAAATGAAATCAGGTAGATACCCATGAGAACATTGTTCAGGATAACCGAAAAGCTCAATTCACCATCACTGTACGAACTGTGGATTATCCACAGCATAAAATCCCTACTATGCAAAATAAAAGGGACAATGTATACAAGGGCATGGATAAATCCCCTAACACCAATGCAGGCTGTTAGAGAAAGCAAACTTAAATCACCACACACTTTTTGAGCCCATTAGTATAACATGTCACAAAAGGCAAAATAGTAACAGATAGCACATCAGAGGTACCCTTCATCCAGCTACCAGAGGAAAAGACCAGCTCTCCTAAGGAATAGGGAGACCACAGGGATGTAGAACTCCTCCAGAAGAAACTGCAGTAAGCAGAAGTAGGCTTAGATTTTTAACAACTTACCTTAATAAGGGTTCTTAAATGCTTCAGTCTCCCTTCTAGTCCACTACCTACCAGAGGTAGGGGAAAAGAAAGGTTAAAAGGAAACAGGAATTGTGGGTATTTAGAAACAGTTCTTTGGGGGCAATTCCAATCTTCATTGTGAGGATATCAGCAGTTCAGTTTGTTAGCAAACCTCAAACATGAATCACGGCAAAGGTCCAGTCCACCAACAAACACCACTCACAAATCACCAATGGCCATTTGATCCAGAAGAAACCTCAAGGCTTCACCTATCAGCCCAAGTTGGCAGAAGCAGCAAGATGCTGTTGGAATATCATGAGAAGTTCTTTGGTGAACTACTCTCTATGAAATCATGACAAGCTAAGATCAGCAATGTGGTGCAAGGCAAACCAAGGCCAGAGCCATCTCACACTATGATGTCTGTGGCATCATATTTATATTCTTTCTAAACATCACAAGTCCTCTCATGTGTCTGCTTCAGCAAAACATTCTTTCCCCTATGTGCCCCAGCAAAATATCTTATGACATAACTGAGTTTCCAAAGAAACCAGGAATTTCCACTTCAGAAGACCAATGCCTGTGTTCTAGATGCTAAGTCTCAATTATAATGCTGGCTACCATAACTAGATGAAGTTGTTAAGTGTTGTTTTGTTGCTCATAATCTATATTTGTTAGCTGACCTCCCCTCCCCTCAGACTAACCAATTAGATCAGGGCTCCAGAGATCTGAGCATCAGGATTTATCTAAATTTCCTTAGACACTTCAAATATATGACCAGGATAGAGAATTGTCATTTTATGGAGAAAAAACACTATGAACAAATGTATATAGAAATGAATACATTTTCTTTCACAAATAAAAATAAGACTCAAAACTAAGTGTGTTCAAGGAAAAGCATGGCTAGATCACAGGTGCATGGAGAGTAAAGATTAATCTAGAAAAAGAACTTGGGAAAGATCATAGGTTGCACTTTCTCATAGTGAGTGAATGTTCTGGGCCATCCATCACAAAAGCAATTTGCTTTCTGAAAATGTGGAGAGAAAACATTCTCAGTGCTTTGAAGTGAAAATATTGTTAATACTCGTGTCTCTCTGGTGATGTGATTATTGTGATTGATAATATTCATGAGTTATCATTGTAGCAGGATATTCACGGGGCTGTATTGTGCCTTATGCAGGCTGTGATCAGAGAAATTATTGTATCTCTACATGATCTTTCCTCTGTCTTTTCTACTTACCAGTCTGGAAATGTGAGTATTAGGTTGCAGGACTTCTTAGACTCTTTCCAGCTTCTCTCCAATTCTTTATACAACAAGGGACTGAACCTGAGAGAAACAGTGCCATCGTTGGAATACTGACTGGAGCGGGGCCTCAAGAGAAGGGGTTGGGAGATCCCCTGAGACCTGCGGTCTGCATCATTTGCTCAGGGGTCAGCAGGCATTTGCCATGGTATCTGCGCTGCTTCTCCTACTACAGATTCATTTTTCCTGTTAACTTCCAATAATCCAAAATGGCAGCCTCAGAGACCCTCACAGCTTCCGTGTTAGATCCCCAAAGCTGAGGAAGGGTTTAGTTATTGCTAAAGCCTCTGCTCCACAGTGTATCCATTGCTGATGCAGTTGTCCCTTCAGGGATATTTTTGAGAAGTGATGTTCATTAAGGGCATGTAACATTGAGTATTGCTCTTTCCTGTGTAGGGTAGGTGATGGAGGCCAGCCAGCTTACTCTCCAGTCTCTCACCGTCTTATGGTTATTGCTGTACTGCTAACCTTGCTGTTCTTGGTGAGTCTACATTTTTATTATCTGACTTTAGCTTCTTCAGGTATGGGGGAGGGGCATGCATGTGTGTCATGTATATTGATGTGGTGTGATATATGTTTGTGGATGTCTGTAATTATGCATGTGTATATGTCTGTGTGTATATATACATGATTTGGTGTATGAGTACATATGTTTATGTGTATAAGTGTGTACACTTCAGACAATAGTCTACTGTTTACCCCAATTTCTCCAGAAAAAAACTATTAAATAAATAAATATTATTTAAATATAAAGGTGCCTCATTTGTATTTCCTTTCAAGAGTTAACATGTGACAAGAAAAGAAACATTTTGCCCCTGAGTAGCTGGCTTTCTCAGTAATGTTTTCTAATTTGTGAAGAACAGTTGCAACAAAGCGGTCATTACAATATGATGATTATAAAAAGTGAAGTCAAAGATTTCTAGGTAACAATGAACAAAGATAGAGATTTATTTTTCCTTTTCCAACCAAAACCACCAATGATAATCTAGAGACCAACAAAAGGAATAGTATGACTGCAGCAAGACATTTTATGAAACTTAACCTAACAGTTATTTTTTGCAAGTCATGCATTGGATTAGAATTTCAACTCATGAAGCTCTGATAAGTGCGTAGATTGATATAGTAGCAAATCTGGATGGAAAAGCCTAGCACTATGGAAATGAAGCTGTCTAAGACCATAAACTTTACTCTCGACAGAGACTGAATTTTCTACAATTAGTTTCTGGTACAGAGATAGGAGCATAGGTCTAAAGAGACAAGGCAAAGAAAAAGTCCGACTCTCCTCTGGCATGCATTAACACTGCTGAGAATAAGGATTCGCAGCTCAAAAGCCAAAACTATAACTTTGCTCCACTAGCCTATATGTGGGATTGATTCCACACATAGCAGAGTGTGCACATATGCACACACGGCTTGGGGACACAGGCGTGTTTATGGTGATATTGAAATAGTCCATGGAGATAATCAAGAGTGCACATTTGGGTTCTTTTAGTTAAACTCCTTTGTCACCCTTATTAAAAAATAATTCCTTCTGTGGCCAAGAATAGAAGTGTGTGGCTTGCTGTGTACGTCTGTTAGCCTAGATGTGTTTGCTGTGTCTGTCTCTCTCTTTCTCATTCAACTTACTTTGAGGAGAACTGAAAAGTGTTCCCTGGCATTTCTACACTAATACCATTTGCCCCAGCAGCATTTAAGCTTTCTTTGAAAATAGATTTTGTCCCTATAGGAATCTCCTATCAAGTTTTGGGGACTGTTAACCCATTCTTAGGCAATGACTTAGCATCGCCAGCGTGAAATTCAAAATTGCTTATTAAAAGCCAACAAGGAGATCACCCAATAGGCAGAAGTAAAAGCCTGATTGGCATCTCTAGATTGCATGCCTCATCACCGCATTAGCAGCTGCTTCCTTCGTCAGTGGCAGAACAGTAAATCTAGGAGTGTAGCAATTCATCTACAGGATGCTTAAGAGGCCAGAAAAGAACAGAGTGACCCTGGGTGAAAAATGAGTTGCTGACCAACTAAGGTTGCTATCTTGCTTCAAAGGTTGCAGCAATATAATCATCCCTGCTTGCTCTACAAGAGAAACTCAATATTGCCTTAATTACTTTGCTCTTGTTGGCTAATGCATTCCCAATGCAACAGTACCTCGAGCAAGCAAAGGGACAGTCTTGCTTATACACAAACTTTTATTCTTTAGGGTGTCATACATATTCTGTCTTGTAAAGAGGACTATGAAAGTTAGCAGAAGTTATACATTGAAGTCCCTAAAAACCTGGCTTAGAAACCAGGGTAAATCAGTCTTAAACATCAATCCTTCTAGGGGTGGGACGCATGCCTACCTTCTGCATTGATTCTGAGATTTTTGTCTTGCTCAGTGTAAATGTGACATCTATAACACATTTCTCCACAATGTTTGAGACATCTCAGGTGGGGAAGGTAGAAAGATCACAGGAGCCAGAGGCAATGGATGACTATGAGGGAAGTGTTTTCTAAACCAAACAGGACATACTGAAAACATACTGAAGACCTACATGAGCTCAAGCTACTAATACCATTTAGCTGTTGGGAGAGGGAATCCATTTTCTTCAAGCATGTGACCTCACCCCCCCCCCCAATAAGTCAACCATGCTCCCGACGTCCCTGTACTTAGACAACACCTGAGCTTGATAAGTTACCAAAAGATAAAGAAGACATGAAGGCAGGTGAGTGGGAGGTAAGAATGGTCTGGGAGGAGTCATAGGAGGGAAACTAAATATGATCAAAATACAGTATATGAAATTATCAATTATTTTTAACAATGTTAAAATATTGTTTAAAATATCAGTTCTGACCACTTCATCAGCATAAAACAAGATTAAATTCATTATAAAAACTATTTACTAAAAATTTCATGCAGTGGACTATTGGCTCATTAGAAAGAAAGGTGAGGGTTTCAGTATCTAGGGCATACATCTTCAGCTAGGAAAGACTGTTCAGAAATCCCAAAGCCCGGCCCTGAAATTTCCCAGGAGGCCTGCTTCTTTACCTATAACTGTACTCTTTACTGTATGACTTCATGATAGTTAACCTTCATTACCAACTGCTCAGAATGGAGACTCACCCAGGAGACATGCCTCCAGATGTCTGTGAAGGTGTTTCCAAAGAAGCTTAAAGAAAGAGGGAAAGCTCACAGTAAATGTGATTGGCTATAGCCCATGACCATGGGTCTCAGAGTGAATAAAAATAAAAACAGAAACAAGAAGCCAGTTAAGGGTCACCATCCATGGTCCTCCGTATCCTCATCTACTCAGATGTCAACAACTCGTCCACCACTGGTGTTTCTTCTATGGCAGGCTGAATTCCCTTGAACTGTCCATCAAAATTAACTTTTCCCTCTAAAGCTGTGTCTCTTAGGTGTTTTGTCACAGCAATCAGAAAGGTGATGCGGAAGGCTGGAGTGCAGGAGAAGGGCTGTTGCTAAGACAACGCTGACCAGGTGATTGCCAGGCCTCTGGAACAGGCTTGTGAGGAAAATATAGAAGAGTTTGGAGTTGCAAACTATAGAGGCCCCAGAATGCTGTAAATACAGTTTAATGAACAATTCTGCTGGGAGTTTGGAAGACGAGAATTCCAAGAGAAATGAGGAGCGTGGAGGCTCGTGTCACTAGGTGTTAGTAGGATCCTAGGGTTAGTTAGAGTGCTGGATGAGGGACTCCTCGTGTTAGCCATTGCACATCATTCCAGCAAAAGGGAATCTATCTGTACTCTTCCCATGTCCTAAAATTATACATGAAACTAATTTCAGAGGCTGCAGACTGCTCTGGAAACACTTCCCTGGGCTGCTGAGAAGAAAGAGCCCCTCTCAGGGTTGCACAAGAACACTCTGTGAATGACTGATTTGTCTGATGATGTCATTCAACTCTACAACTTATATTGTTGTTTTGTCTGAATGACACATCTTTTGAATATATATTCATATAATATACAAATAATACACATATAATATAGCATACATATGTATATGCATGTACATATACATCATATATACATACATATACACATACACACATATATATACATACACATACATATATATATATTGGATGGATATATATATATATATTTGTGTGTGTATATAAGATATATATATCTTAGTGGAATTCTTAGTGGACTCTTCTTTTAATGAAGATAAAATGCCCTTCTTCCTGACTAGTTTGTGTTTAAAGTCTATTTTGTCAGCTATTAAAATAGCTATATTTGCTTGTTCCTTAGCTCAGTTTGCCAAAATACGTTTTCCCACCCTGGCTCCCTAGAATAGTGTCTGTTGTGGATGATGAGCTATGTTTATTGGACGCAGCAAAAGATAGATCCAGTTTTCTATGATGATTTGTTAGTTTATGTCTTCTTATTGGAGAACTGATACCATTGATAGAATTATTAGTTTTCAATCTTTAGATACATGTGTTTCATTTGGAATCCCCTTAGAGATTTGGAAACTAGTAGGATGAAAGGGGGAGAAGGTATTTCCAGGGAGGGGACATAGAATGCAATAATATAAAGGGAGAAGGGAATGACGGGAAAGGAAGGATTAGATGAGGAGGGGTGGAGGGAAGGGTAGAGGAGGGACAAAAACACTATAGACCTTTTGAAAAGGTCACGTGGAAACCTAACACTGCAGAAACTCCCCAAAACATATACTCACATAAAATAAAAGGTTGGATGTAGTTGTATTGGGGGGACAATACCACAAGATAGATAGATAGATAGATAGATAGATAGATAGATAGATAGATAGATAGATAGATAGATAGATAGATAGATATACACAAATACATACATACATACATACATACATACATACATACATACATACATAGATGATAGAGAGATAGAGATATATGTAATACACTACATTTTGGTAGAGGAAATTCCAAGACAGTACAGCATCAAGGCTGTAGCATGACTGCTTGTATCCATCTCTATGGTCAAAGAGAACAGAAAGATGTGAGAGTGTGAAGTTTGGTCAGAAGAGTGAGGGGGTTTAAAGACACAGACAGTGGCACAGAGAGTACAGCAGCTGTTGGTATAGAGACTCATGCCATTTAAGGGAACCCTTGAGCCTCAGCAAGAGAGGATCCTGGAAAACAGGTCCCCAGGGATGGAAAGCTCCACCGTGTACAGACAATCCTTTTGAAAGCAGAGAGCCTATGCTGAGAACACGGTTGGATGGGTTTCTTGCTGGAAACAACAATCAGGAAGTCATCACCCATCCCAGCCTCCACCCACTTCAGACACTGAGGACTACTGAGCTGTGATCCAAGGCAGGGAGGACATCTTGAGCTGGCAGAAGAACTTGAATACCATCCACATGGTGGTAGTTTGCCTTGCATACAACATGCAAGAGTTAGACCACCATGAATGTTTGCAACAAGGCCCCAGAAATTGCTGAGGCCAGGCAATATGGGACAGGTCCAGATTCCCTGCAGAAAGACCTTGAGACATCATGACATTGTGATGTTATAATCTATGTTGTAATGGAGACTTAGCATGCTGGTGATGCTACGAGGGCCAAGTGATATCCACAGGAGAAAGCTATGGGCATGGAGAGAGACGGCCCAAGAGGAAGACTGTGCACTGTAGGTGGCAGAACTGGATGGATAGAACTCCTCAAGCCCACTGGAGCCCATATGGTGAGGATGTAAGCCCCAGACACTGCACATCAAATTGCAGGGTTTAGTGTTTTCTCTGCTGAGTCTTGGGCTTATTGTGGTCCTATCTTGTTATGGCCTAATTCCATTTTGGAATACGAATGTTTACTCTATTGTATATTGTATTGTATATTGAAAGTATGTTGTAGATTTGTATTTTGCATGTCATACTGTCTAGAGATTGCCTTTTGTCCCAATAGAGTCTTCAGGCCTTTGAACAGAACAGTCTTTGAGGATCCTTGGAAGTGGACTAAATGGATTTTCTTTTTTTTTTTTTTAATTTAATTTAATTTTATTTTATTTTTTTTAATTTACATTCCAAATCACTTCCCCTTTCCCGTTTCCTCCCTCCCCGAAAGTCCCATAAGCCCCCTTCCCTCCCTCTTTTCTCTGTTCAACCCCCTCTCATTACTCTGTCCTGGCGTTCCCCTACATCCAGTCTTTCCAGGACCAGGGGTCTCTCCTTCCATCTTTTTAGAAATCTATTGATATGCTGATTGTGTCTAGGGTATTCTGAGATTCTGGGTCAATATCCCCTTATCAGTGACTTCATACCATGTGTGATCTTTTGTGATTGGGTTACCTCACTAAGGATGATATTTTCAAGTTCTGACCATTTGCCTAGGAATTTCGTGAATTCATTGTTTTTAATTGCAGAGTAGTATTCCATTGTGTAAATATACCACATCTTCTGAATCCATTCCTCCGTTGAGGGACATCTGGGTTCTTTCCAGCTTCTGGCTATTATAAATAAGGCTGCTATGAATATAGTGGAGCATGTGTCCTTATTGCATGCAGGTAAAGTCTCTGGGTATATGCCCAGGAGTGGTATAGCCGGATCCTCCGGAAGTGTCATGCCCAGTTTTCTGAGGAGCCGCCAGACTGCTTTCCAGAGTGGTTGTACCAGCCTGCAATTCCACCAGCAGTGGAGGAGTGTTCCTCTTTCTCCACATCCTCGCCAACAACTGCTGTCTCCTGTGTTTTTGATCTTAGCCATCCTGACTGGTGTGAGATGGAATCTCAGGGTTGTTTTGATTTGCATTTCCCTAATGACTAAGGATGATGAACATCTCTTTAGGTGCTTCTCAGCCATTAGATATTCTTCAGGTGAGAACTCTTTGTGTAGCTCTGTACCCCATTTTTTAATAGGGTTACTTGCCTCTCTGGAGTTTAACTTCTTGAGTTCTTTGTATATCTTGGATATTAGCCCTCTGTCGGATGTAAGGTTGGTAAAGATCATTTCCCAGTTAGTTGGTTGCCGCTTTGTCTTTTTGACGGTGTCTTTTGCCTTGCAAAAACTTTGTAATTTAATGAGGTCCCATTTGTCTATTCTTGATCTTAGAGTATAAGCTATTGGAGTTCTGTTCAGGAAATTCTCCCCTGTGCCCATATGTTCAAGGTTCTTCCCTAGTTTCCCTTCTATTAGTTTCAGTGTGTCTGGTTTTATGTGGAGATCTTTGATCCACTTAGAATTGAGCTTAGTGCAAGGAGATAAGGATGGGTCAATTTGCATTCTTCTGCATGTTGACCTCCAGCTGAGCCAGCACCATTTGTTGAAAAGGCTATCTTTTTTCCACTGGATGGTTTTAGCTCCTTTGTCAAAGATCAAGTGACCATAGGAGTGTGGATTCATTTCTGGGTCTTCAATTCTGTTCCATTGATCTACATGTCTGTTACTGTACCAATACCATGCAGTTTTTAACACTATTGCTCTGTAGTACAGCTTGAGGTCCGGGATACTGATTCCCCCAGAGGTTCTTTTACTCTTGAGAATAGTTTTAGCTATTCTGGGTTTTCTGTTATTCCAGATGAATTTTTGAATTGCTCTTTCTAACTCTATGAAGAATTGAGTTGGGATTTTGATGGGGATTGCATTGAATCTGTGTATTACTTTTGGTAAGATGCTCATTTTTACTATATTAATCCTGCCAATCCATGAGCATGGCAGATTTTTCCATCTTCTGAGGTCTTCTTCAATTTCTTTCTTCAGAGACTTGAAGTTCTTGTCATACAGATCTTTCACTTGTTTGGTTAGTGTCACGCCAAAATACTTAATATGGTTTGTGGCTATCGTAAAGGGTATTATTTCTCTTACTTCTTTCTCAGCCTGCTTATCCTTTGAGTATAGGAAGGCTTCTGACTTGCTTGAGTTGATTTTATATCCGGCCACTTTGCTGAAGTCGTTTATCAGCTGTAGGAGTTCTCTGGTGGAGTTCTTTGGGTCGCTTATGTATACTATCATATCGTCTGCAAATAGTGATAGTTTGACTTCTTCCTTTCCAATTTGTATCCCTTTGACCTCTTTTTGTTGTCTAATTGCTCTAGCTAGAACTTCAAGTACTATATTGAAAAGATATGGAGAGAGAGGGCAGCCTTGTCTAGTCCCTGATTTTAGTGGGATTGCTTCAAGTTTCTCTCCGTTTAGATTGATGCTGGCTACTGGTTTGCTGTAAATTGCTTTTACTATGTTTAGATATGGGCCTTGAATTCCTGATCTTTCCAAGACCTTTAGCATGAAAGGATGCTGAATTTTGTCAAATGCTTTCTCAGCATCTAATGAGGTGACCATGTGGTTTTTTTCTTTGAGATTGTTTATGTAGTGGATTACATTGATGGATTTCCTTATATTGAACCATCCCTGCATCCCTGGGATGAAGCCTACTTGATCGTGGTGAATGATCGTTTTGATGTGTTCTTGGATTCGGTTGGCAAGAATTTTATTGAGTATTTTTGCATCGATATTCATAAGAGAGATTGGCCTGAGATTCTCTTTCTTTGTCGGATCTTTGTGTGCTTTTGGTATTAGTGTAATTGTGGCTTCATAGAACGAGTTGGGTAGTGTTCCTTCTGTTTCTATTTTGTGGAACAGTTTGAAGAGTATTGGTGTTAGGTCTTCTTTGAAGGTCTGATAGAATTCTGCACTAAAACCATCTGGACCTGTGCTTTTTTTGGTTGGAAGACTTCCAATGACAACTTCTATTTCTTCAGGGGTTATAGGACGGTTTAGATGGTCTATTTGATCCTGATTTAATTTTGGTACTTGGTATTTGTCAAGGAAATTGTCCATTTCCTCAAGATTTTCTAGTTGTGTTGAATACAGGTTTTTGTAGTAGGATCTGATGATTTTTTGAATTTCCTCAGTTTCTGTTGTTATCTCTCCCTTTTCGTTTCTGATTTTATTAATTTGGATACTATCTCTGTGCCCTCTGGTTAGTCTGGCTAAGGGCTTATCTATCTTGTTGATTTTCTCAAAGAACCAACTCCTCGTTTTGTTGATTCTTTGTATGGTTTTATTTGTTTCTACTTGATTGATTTCAGCCCTGAGTTTGATGATTTCCTGCCTTCTACTCCTCTTTGGTGTATTTGCTTCTTTTTGTTCCAGGGCTTTCAGGTGTGCCATTAAGCTGTTAGTGTATGCTGTCTCCCGTTTCTTTTTGGCGGCACTCAGGGCTATGAATTTTCCTCTTAGCACTGCTTTCATTGTGTCCCATAAGTTAGGGTATGTTGTGCCTTCATTTTCATTAACTTTCAAAAAGTCTTTGATTTCTTTCTTTATTTCCACCTTGACCAAGTTATCATTGAGTAGAGCATTGTTCAGCCTCCATGTGTACGTGGGTTTTCTTTTGTTTTTGTTGCCATTGAAGACCACCCTTATTCCATAGTGATCTGATAGGAGGCATGGGATTATTTCTATCTTCTTGTATCTGTTGAGGTCTGATTTGTGACCAATTATATGGTCAATTTTGGAGAAGGTACCATGAGGAGCTGAGAAGAAGGTGTATTCTTTAGCTCTAGGATGAAATGTTCTATATATATCAGTTAGTTCCATTTGGTCCAAGGCTTCAATTAGATTCACTGTGTCCCTGTTTAGTTTCTGCTTTCCTGAACAATCCATTTCAGAGAGCGGGGTGTTGAAGTCACCCACTATTATTGTGTGCGGTGCGATGTGTGCTTTGAGTTTTAGTAAAGTTTCTTTTACGAATGAGGGTGCCCTTGCATTTGGAGCATAGATATTCAGGATTGAGAGTTCTTGATGGTGGATTTTTCCCTTGATCAGTATGTAGTGTCCTTCTGTGTCTTTTTTGATGACTTTGGGTTGAAAATCAATTTTATCCGATATTAGGATGGCTACTCCACCTCGTTTCTTGGGGCCATTTGCTTGTAAAATTGTTTTCCAGCCTTTTACTCTGAGGTAGTGTTTGTCTTTGACACTGAGGTGCGTTTCCTGCATGCAGCAAAATGCTGGGTCCTGTTTACGTATCCAGTCTGCTAGTCTATGTCTTTTAATTGGGGAATTGAGACCATTGATATTAAGAGAGATTAAGGCATAGTGATTATTGCCATCTGCCATTCTTGACGCTATCTTTATGTTTGAGTGGTTATCTACTTTTGGGTTTGATTCAAGAAGGTTATTATCTCATTTTTTCCAGGGTGTTGTTTCTCTCCCTGTATTGGAGGTTTCCACCTATTATCCGTTGCAGGGCTGGATTTGTGGAAAGATATTGTGAAAATTTGGTTTTATCATGGAATATCTTGGTCTCTCCATCTATGGTGATTGAGAGTTTTGCTGGGTATAGTAGTCTAGGCTGGCATTTGTGCTGTCTTAGTGTCTGCATGAGATCTGCCCAGGATCTTCTGGCTTTCATAGTCTCTGGTGAGAAGTCTGATGTGATTCGGATAGGTCTTCCTTTGTATGTTACTTGGCCCTTTTCTCTTACTGCATTTAGTATTCTTTCTTTGTTTAGAACATTCGGTGTTTTGATTATTATGTGACGGGAGGTATTTCTGTTCTGGTCCAGTCTGTTTGGAGTTCTGTAGGCTTCTTGTACGTTCATCGGCATCTCTCTCTTTAAGTTAGGGAAGTTTTCCTCCATAATTTTGTTGAAGATGTTTACTGGCCCTTTAAGTTGCAAATCTTCACTCTCATCTATACCTATAATCCTTAGGTTTGGTCTTCTCATTGTGTCCTGGATTTCCTGGATGTTTTGGGTTACGCGTTTTTTGCATTTTGCATTTTCTTTGACTGTTGAGTCGATGCTTTCTATGGAATCTTCAGCACCTGAGATTCTTTCTTCCATCTCTTGTATTCTATTGTTGATGTTTGCATCTATGACTCCTGATTTCTTCCCAAGGTTTTCTATCTCCAAAGTTGTCTCCCTTTGTGATTTCTTAGTTGTTTCTACTTCCTTTTTTAGTTCCTGGATGGATTTGCTGAGATCCTTCACTTGTTTGTTTGTATTTTCCTGTATTTCTTTAAGGTATTTTTGCATTACCTCTTTCAGGATTTCTTCCTGATGACCCACGTTCTCCTGCATTTCTCTGAGCGATTTTTGTGTTTCCTCCTCATGGGATTCCATCTGTTGATCCATCGTCTCCTGCATTTCTTTAAACAGTTCTCGTGTTTCCTTTGTAAGGGCATCTAACCGTTGATTCATTTCTTTAAGCAATTTTTGTGTTGCCTCCTTATGGGCATCCGTCTGTTGACCCATATTCTTCTGCATTTCTTTATGCAAATTTCGTGATTCCTTTGTGAGTGCATCTACCCGTTGATTCATCTCGTTAAGCGATTTTTGTGTTGTCTCCTTGTGCGCCTCCATCTTTTGATCCATGTTCTCCCGCATTTCTCTAAGCGATTTTTGTGTTTCCTTTGTAAGGGCTTCTAACCGTTGATTCATGGTCTCCTGTAACTCTTTATGAGATTTATTTGTGTCCTTCTTGTGATCCTCTAATAGCATCATGAGAAGTGATTTTAAATCCAGATCTTGTCTTTCGGGTGTGGTGGGGTATCCAGGACTTGCTGCTGTTGGAGAGTTGGGTTCGGATGGTCCCACATTACTTTGATTACTGTTAGTAACATTCCTACGTTTGCCTTTTGCCATCTGGATACCTCTGGTGTTAGTTGGTCCTGCTGCCACTGGCTGTTGGTTGGACCTCCTGTGAGCCTGCAAAGCTATTTCTGCCCCCCCCTGGATTACCAAGATTCCCCTGGCACCGATTTCTGGGGTCTGCCTGCTCCTGAGTGACTTTGGAGCCCTAATGTGCTTTGCCCCAAGTGATCTTATATTGGGGAGGCCTTGCACATCTAAAGGCTCAGCCTAGTGGATTCCTGGAGCAGAGGTCGCCAAAGGGAGGCTGGCAGGCTCCTGCCCTGTGCAGGGGTGTGTGATCTCTCCTGGGGGGGGGAGGGGGCGTCCCTCTGCCAGGCAGAAGTCCCACAGCAGATCTGGCGCGCTGGTCACTGCAGATCAGCCCAGCACCTGGGAGCAGGTTACACACAAGCTGCCTGAACCCGAAGCGATATTATGCCTGTCTGTCTCTGAGCCTGGCGGTCCCAACTACCTGGTCACTGGAGCAAAGATGGCGGAGGGCACTCTCCGTGGCGCTGCTCACCCTGTGTTCACGATGGCCCGCCGATCTGGCACCCAGACGACCACAGCGCCAACCCGCCCTCGGGCACAGACGGAAGCCCCAACAGGCCGTGTCCCAAGTGATGTTATATTGGGGGGAGAGCCTGGGTACCGGTCTCTCCAGCGCAGTCCGCGGGAACAGAGGTCGAGGAAGGGAAGCTGGCAGGCTCCCTCCCTGCGCGGGGTCCCCTAAATGGATTTTCAATTATGAGATGGTCATGAGAACTTGAGGATCAGACATGAAATATTAAAAGTAATATGTTTGGGGGTCAAGTTGATAAGAGATAGACTTGTGGATTGTTAATTTTCATGGTCAACTTGTGTAGATTCCAAACTGTGTCTGGGTGTATTTATGAAGTTGTTTATAGAGAAGCTTTACTGAAGAGGGAGATCCAAAATGAATGAGAAGAGCAAACCAGGGAAGCCAAACCCACAGCACCACCCATCTTTCTTTGCCTCCTGACAGTGGATACAGTGTGTCCAAGTACCTTATACTCTTGCTATTGCCTCCCTTCCCAGTCATGATGGATTCTATTCCTTCAAACTGTGGGCCAAAATAAACCCTTCCTTTCTTCCTTGAGTTAGTAATGTATTTGGCCACAGCAATGAGAAAAGTAATACAAGTCCTACATATTAGTGCCACTGTAGCCCTGATGAAACCAGGAGAAGTCACTGTAGTCAATGAGATGCAGATAGATGAACATCTAGAATTCAGGGGAAAATTTACTTCAAGGGCCATAATCCAATTACTATTTCTCTTGTGGCAGTTATCATCTTATTGCATTCATTGATGGATATTTAGATAATAAAATAAGACAATCTGTTACTTCAACAAACAGATAACAGTTAGTAGTAAGTTAGGGCATTCCTATATAAACCCTTAAGTAATATATTATAAATAAAATAAGAGGAAACAAAATCCACATGATTTAAGCAAATTATATATTAATTTGTAATAGCTTTGGTGATCGTTTCTTATAGTTTGAAGTTATTACTAAAAAAATGCATGTCCTCATAAATGAATGAGGAATTTATTACCTCTCCTCTCTCTCTCTCTCTCTCTCTCTCTCTCTCTCTCTCTCTCTCTCTCTCTCTCTCTCTCTGTCTCTCCTCCAGGATGGGTACAATACAAATGTCATTTGCTTTCTCCCTCACTGCTTTCCCAGTCCCAGGGGAAAGCCTTGTCTTTCAGGATTGGAAATGCAGTGCCTTTCCCCACAAGTCACCATCATGAGGAGCCAAAGTAAAGAGTAAACCCAAAAATCCAAAACAAGGATAGACCCAGAGGCTTAGTGGCTAGTTCACTACCTCCGAAGCTATCCATCACAGTGCTAAGCACTCATCACACGTTTCTATCGAACTCGTACGAAATCTGGCACTTTGGAGACCGGCTTTTATCAGTCATATGTTCCCACTCCCGGTCAGACAGCTTTCAGCTTCACGAGAATGACATCTGCACATCCAGATGTTCATGTTTTATCAGGCCCTTCTCGGCCATTTTGATCAGGGCGCGTGTACACAAATGATATCGTAAATCTCCTCACACTTCATGCACTATATCAAATATGAGCAACTGCCAAATTTACGCAGAGCTATATTAAGTCGAGGAAATGTAACTTGAGATTTAACACACTATTTATAAGGATCCGCTATTACTCTAATCCCCCGATTAATACGTGCTAGCACTACTGCACAGATTTATTAGGGACCGTATGCTCTCTAATTACCGTTGCCTCCCAAAGATCCCACCCTGCACATCTGCGGGCAATGTGAGCTGCTGTCCCCTGTCCCTACCTCAGCAGGATCTGATAACTATTTTTCAACTGGACACCTTGATGAAGAGTCTGTCCCAAAAATGCCTCAGAAGTGTGACCACAATAAAGCAAAGGGGGAGCAAACTGGTGTTGGCATGAGTGGTACCAAACTTCAGCTCTTATGTGTGGACTTACTAAGGGGGGGACTTCCTCTCTTGAAGAAAGTGAGCTCACGGAGTGTGAAAATACTGATGTTCATCAACACATGCCTTCCTGATTTTAAATCTTTTAGACCAAACAGTTGAGAGAGACATAAGTTCAGAGGGACTTGGATTAAAATTTTAAGAATGTAAGCTATAATTTCAAATGAAGTTCTGCTTAATTATTTCTCTACCTTACAAATCAACAGTATTTATAAACTGATTTCCCCTTTACTATACTTTAATGTTCGAAGGATCACACATCTCTTTCCTCCAGTTAAACCAGGAGGTATAGATAGCATTGAGACATATGCTTTTCCAAACCAGTGTAAGCTTGAGTAAAGGATGGGGAATTGAACAGAAAGAAAATTTACAGACATGGAGGCAAATCTCATCTTTGCAGCCCTTTTATTTGTGTTAGGGAGGGCTTGAGCCAAAAAGTCTTTAAGTGACTCTCATCTGTAGCTGACTGACTCATCTGTAGCTGACTGACTCTCATCTGTAGCTGACTGACTCTCATCTGTAGCTGACTGACTCTCATCTGTAGCTGATTGACTGACTCTCATCTGTAGCTGATTGACTGACTCTCATCTGTAGCTGATTGACTGACTCTCATCTGTAGCTGACTGACTCTCATCTGTAGCTGACTGACTGACTCTCATCTGTAGCTTGCACTGGTGGATAACATGGCTCCTAGAAGCCATAAGGTTACAAACAAAACTCAAAGTGTCAAGTGTGAGATACCTTTTTACAAGTTGGCCAGGGACTCCCTAAACAATAAAGACTATTGCTGTTGGTCTTTGTTGCTAACCAGAACTGAATGCTAAGATTCTATTGTTGAAGATACCACACACTTGCAATACAAGACATAGAAAAAAATCATTTGAAATTGAGCTGAAAGTTTTCTCTCTGTTGGCTAGTGTTCTTAAAGCTGGAAAGCACTCTGTAGACCACTGGTGGAGGAAGGTTGTTAATGGCATTACCCAGATGTGTAGTCTCCATGCCACAATACTGTATCAAGAAAGACCTGCCTACATGTGCAATAGTGGCATAAATATTTTAGAGGTAACCAACCACCGTCTGATTGTATTTGAGACCTGTTCAATGGGAGGGAAGACATAGTTGGTACTGTAAACCAGATTTAGAAAATCCTATGACTTTAGAGGTTACAGGCTCTCTGGGGAGATGGGGGAATGGATTTGTTGCTGCTATTTTGCTAATGTACATGCTTCCTTATGAATATCTATGTATATGTCCATAGACAAATGCTACACTCGGTCTGAATCAGAGAAACTGAGGGCAGCAGCTAATGCAGAAAATTATAACTTGTCAAGGGATGAAAATAAGTAACTGTTGAATATTCTGCCTTAAATGGAACATCTAAAACACCCCCTCCAAGGACCTATTAGTAATAGACAGAAAGATTATAAAAGCTGAAAGAGGGAAAGGAATGTTATGAAATACAATCTTCTGAATATGATGTATCTGTTGCTTGAATTCAAAAGATTTAGTCATTTGTCCTCTAGCCAGGAAGCAAACCATGAAAAGTGGATACAATGTTGCATATTTTTATAACTAAAGAGAAACAAAGGCTTCAAGAATTCATTCTAGCACTGAAAATTTTATCATAAAGAAACAGCCTGAGAATCAGTCTCTTGCTTTGACATTTTTCCTACTGCCCAAGACTGTTCTCTCTCTCTCTCTCTCTTTCTCTCTCTCTCTCTCTCTCTCTCTCTCTGTCTCTGTCTCTCTCTTTTTTTAAAGATTTATTTATTTTATGTATATGAGTATACATTGCTCTCTTCTGACACCCCACAAGAGGGCATCAGATCCCATTACAGATGGTTATGAACCACCATGTGGTTGCTGGGAATTGAACTCAGGATCTCTGTAAGAGCAGTCAGTGCTCTTAACCACTGAGCCACCTCTCCACCCCAACTGTTTTCTTAAAAAGCATTCAAAGGCAAAACTTCGAAATACAGTGCTACTGAAGTATGTAAAGGCAAATTAGTCATGAGAAGCTTGAAGATAATGAAGAACAAAGCTATAGGGCTTGCTACAGAGGATCAATACTAACTATAAAACAAGGGTTTCACAGACAGTGAGCTTCAGCCCAAGGATCACAGGTAAATCAGAGACAGAACAAAAGTCAAAAAACCAAGTATACATTGTCATTGTCACCTGGTAATAAGGGTGCCACTGGACTGGGCCTGGGGGTACAGGCCTATAATGGGAGCTGCTAAGTCACAACTGCAAGTGACACTTGAACAACATAGAAAGTCCAAGGCCAGCGTGGCTGACTTAGAGCCAATCTCAAAATAAAAAAGGTTAGAGCTGGCAACGATTTTCAGTGGCAGAATTGTTCCTTAGCATGCACAAGGCCATAGGTTACACACATGCACACAGAGACAGACAGACAGACAGACTGACTGATGGACAGACTGAAGGACAGACGGACAGACAGACAGACAGACAGACAGATACATGTACTCACACACATGCACACACACTTCTATTTATATTTTGTTAATTTAACTCTCTTCTAAATGACTTTGGTGCACACCAAAAACATAAGAAAATAGCTTCAAACCCCACCTTTATAATTTTTACAACAGAGCATATACACTTTTGTCTCAGGGCTGAGGTTGCTCACTTTGCATGGGCCTTCCAGCCTTTGTCTCTCTTCCAAAGCTTCCCTCATGCTTATGAATCATGATTGGATTTAAAATGAGTCACAAGAAATGTGTTGCCTCTAAACAAAGTATCAGAGTTTCCATTTTATAGCCCAGAAAGAAAGAAAACAGAAAGGTTCCCAGTTCACCCTAGAGGGACAAGGCTGAGGGAAAAGACTGGAAAACTCCACAGTCTGGGCTTTATCTACCTGCTTCTGGAGAGGGAACTGTACCCATGCCACAAAGTGGGAGGGAGCTTGCCGGTGACATACAGCAGCAACCTGCTAAGACTTCCAGCTTTATTTCCCAAGTGTAGGTAAATTCCTCTCAGTGATACGACAGATGAACCATACAGCCAGGAGATTGCAGTCACACAGCAAAATGTTGTGGCCACATACTGGGGTAACACAAAGGAATCTCAGGTATTAGGAATTGCCTAAGAGGAC